>PYXC01002775.1:5400000-5512500 GCA_015244755.2 Tenualosa ilisha | reverse complement strand
TGGAGGCAGAGCCAAGCGATAAAGATTGTTGTTTTAACAATCCATAATAAAGAGTAGTTATGTTTCATCCCCTGTACTTAGTTCTGAGGAGAGAGAGAGAGAGAGAGAGAGAGAGAGAGAGAGAGAGAGAGAGAGAGAGAGAGAGAAATAGTTGATTTCAGTCCACATGGAGGACAAATGTGACCATAATTACATATTGACCTTCACATTTTCAATGTCATCCGCTGTTATTGAATTTGGAGGCTGTTTCTGAGGCTGAGACTCAATACATAATAGCCCCATCATTATTTTCAATGAGGTGCTCTCCATTAGGAAGTGTGGGTGTGACATCCCGTTGAGTCTGAGCACGTAACACGCTGTGACAGGCATTTGAATGTATGGACATGGTTTTCATGTATTGTGCCCCAGAAAGACGTATAGGGTCTTATTGACTTGGGTTATTGTTCTGAGGATGGCTGTCTCCTTGATTTGATTAACATTTTGTGTGCCAAGTCTCTCTAAACACACATACACACACACACACACACACACACACACAGACATACACACACACGTGAGTGGGGAAACCACAGATCTCAGATCTCAGGCTATATTTAATCAAGAGCTGATTTTTCATTACACTTACACACAAACGCACACACAGACACACACACACACACACACACACACACACACACACACACACACACACACACACACACACACACACACACACAGGGAACTACAAAGCCAGGTCTCCAGTCAACTTCCACATATCCATTCAGCATTCATTAAACTCCAGTCATTTACAGTGGTAGGCAGTGGCTAGCATAGAAAAAAATGGTGTCAAAGACAGCAGCTGGCTGATAGGTAGAGCCATGAAACAGATCATTGAGAACCCATCATACTCCTGTCAGACAGCACCGGGCCCCATTATCCAATCGAGGTAAACAGCAAGCAACAGGGCATTCCTCTGTGCAACAACACACCAGGTCGCTGTGCCCTCTCAAGGGTAAAGAAAAATAATAGGACCAATTCTTGCAGGGTATATATATATATATATATATATATATATATATATATGAATGAATGTGGTGTTTACCATGAAAACTGAGTTTGCGTGAGTGAAGTATTCTTTCTTCCTCTTGCCTCAGTATTTAGCACCAAAGAAAGACATAAATTCGACATTGGAAAAATAAACATTGGCTTTTACATATTAAGAAATTACCTTTAAGCAGATCTGCTGACTTGATCATTATTTATTTAAATCAACACTATACAGAATGTTTTAATGCAAGACACATAAGCACTACCAACACAAGCCTGTCTAATGTTGAAAGCATTTATACTAATCGGTGCAATTTCGTTCATGTTTGCATGAACCATATCTGTCTGTAGGGCCTCAATCTATTGGCCATTGACTCTGAGGATTTTCTCTGGTCTTTCATTGACCACTCCAAACAAATAAACAAACAAATAAACAGATAAATAAAAGGCCGAGAGCAACAGCTTTGACAATGGGCGCAGATCAATGGTGAGGTAAGTTCAAAAATCCCCCCTCCCTTTGTCAGCGAACAGAAAAGCCCTGGAGAGTGGTCAGAGCGGCCTCCGTAAGCCCTGAGCCCCGAGCATCTCTGTGGCACAGGATTCCCACAGGAGGACCTTTCCAGCGAAACATTCTGGGGCTGGCGGGGGGGCGGGGGGGTGTGTGTTATGAGAGAGGAGAGCAAAGCAAAGAGGGGAAAAATAAAATCAATTCACCTCTCCACTGAATTCATTTAGCAGAAAGGAGCTCAAATCCTTCACAGGAGGTGGCCACCAACAATCCATCCTTCTACCCATTCCTCCATCCATCCTTCCTTCCTTTCCTTCTTCCCTCCATTTCTTTTTTTTTTAAAAAAACGATAGCTTTGGTTTTCCTTTTTTCATCCAAGTATCGTGCACCCCCATCTAAGCACGCCCCTGGTCGATGGATCCACGCTGTGGTTGGTTCCACGTGACGCTCATTAAATCAGTCAGTTCGAGCCAATGGGAGCTGGGGAGAGGTGCTACGTGCCCAAACATTTTGCCTGCGGAGCAAAAATACGTGGGGGAGTCAAATGGCTCGCTTGCCTGTGCCACTCTGCGCAGTACATTTTCAGCAGGCCCCTTCGGCTTCGCCGTATGTGCCTATTACAGCTCCATAAGCACCGGGCTCCTGCGGCTCGGACTGAAACAGCTACTACACAGGAAGTGACTGCTTCAATGACAAAGCACGGCCTTTTAAAAGCTGGGTGGTGGTGGTGGTGGTGATGGTGGGTGTTGTTTTTTTCTTTTTCACCCAAGCTAACTACCATAGCAATTTTCACCCCTACTCAATTTAAAAAAAAAAAAAAAAAACAAGTGCAACACTTGTTTACTTGATGGACAAACAAACTAATTAATGGGTTGAAGTTTCAGTCAATCAGACCTTCAACAGAGTTACTTTGTTGTAGAACATGAGTTTACTGCAGGAAACAACCAGTATGGGTGGCAAGACTAATCTGTCTTCAATACCATAAGATGGAGGATTCTTGGGGAACACACTGACCTGCATCTGTGTGTTCTAGCCGATGACACACACACACGCACACACGCGTACACACACAGCCCTCTCCCCAGTGGTGCCAGCGACTCAGATGGAGGATGAGATCTTACACCTGCACAGATGACCCATCCCTTGTAATCAGCGGCCCACTGGCCAGCCACACAAACACACACACACACACACACACACACACACTTCTCGACTGTCAAGAGTATAATACAGACCTCAGATGCTAGTATATCACTTCCTCTCTCTACACATGGGTGTGAAATGTGTGTGTGTGTGTGCTGTGTGTGTCTTGGTGTTGGAGGGCACAGCTGGAGATGCTGAGGAGAGAAGAACACCAGAGGCAGCAGGCGTGTGTGTGTTGGAAGGGGGCTACTACTTGATCCTATTTTTCCTCCTTGTCTGCCACCCCGTGGAGAAGATGGCTGGCAGGCGAGCGGGCAGGCTGGCAGACTCTCCGTCTTCAGGTCGGAGGACAGAGACGGACGCTCCGACCCTAAATAAATATGTTTCATGAATCATGCCGCCGCATGACGATCTCTCTTTCTGAGTGACTGAGCCAGGGGCCCTGCTGACCGGCACAGAGACAAAGAGAAGCAGCTCTGCTCAGGACCACACGGTGAGAAGGATGACTACAAGCCGTGGGCCAAAAGAAGAATGCTCCGGAAGACAGAACTCATCATGGCCATTATATAAATGTCTGCTGACAACTTCAGAATCGGGTGGCTCTTCAGAGGTAGACACAGTGTATGCTGATGAAAAAAAAAAACCCCACTAATCCTGTGACACTTACATTAGGTCAGTGGATTCATTTATATGGATGCGCACAGAATATGCAAATAGAATTGAAACCTGCTTATTGACTCGTGGTACATATGCACACACAAAGACCCATACACACACACAAATACACACACACACACACACACACACACACACACACACACACACACACACACACACAAATACACACACACACAAATACACACACACACACACAGTGCTGTTTGAAACCTTGTATGCTTTGTTTTCTTCATTAGTTAAGTGGGTCAGGCCACACAGACAGAAACACTACTGTTTGTGAGCCGAGGACAGATGTATTTGCAAACATCCCTGTCTTTTAATAAGCCTTTTGCACATACACACACACACACACACACACACACACACAGCAGGTGATCTCAAGCCAGATCAGAGTCAGTCCTGCCCATGACTTAAATGTATGTATAGTCTTGAACAGAGACTTTTGAATTGAGTGAACAGTAAGACAAAGAGGTCACCAAGATGCACAGCTGAAATGCTCACACTTTCACTTTTCACCCCCCCCCTCCCCGCCAAATGTCCAATTACACATTTGACAAGGGGGGGTGGGGGGTTGGTAGCAGTGGCCTTTAACCAGAGAGCACAGCGAATCAATTAGTCCCCACATTCCATGATAGTGTGGGAGAGTGAGCTGTGGCATCTGCTGCAGAGCATTCCTCAAGATTCCTGGAAACACGGCTTAGCACAGGACAGGCATGAGCCCAGAACCTTCTTGACTACTCCACTCAACCCCTGCTCTGACCAAGACAGCGTTTTAGATTTGTGGCAATTTAATTAAGTTTACTACATTCTTTTTTTCTACAAAGAGACAGTGCTCAAAAGACATCAGTCAGGTCAAATGAGATGTCAAATCAATGATGTCATGTCAAATTCAGCTACTAGGCAATTTCTTCTGTGAGTGGTGAATGGTGGACATAGTACAGCTAAATGAGAAGATCCAAGCACAAAATACAGTATATTGTAATAGAAATTACAACAAATATAAATGCAACCAAAAATGCAGCCTGACAAATCTTAACTGCAATGTTTAGCCTAGTTCTCGTTCGAAAGACTGACATTATGCACAAAGAACAAACAATTTCTTTATGACTCCTTACCTCCATCTTAATAGGAAAACAAACCCTAATTGCGATAAAATTAGCCGACGGGGAGTTCAAATCCACAGCATCACAGGCCAGCCATTAAATCATTAACAGGCTAAACACAAGGTGCTTTGTCCTTCTGATGCCAATTTTAGGACACTAATGAGAATGACACGACCTCTGACCAGAAACTCAAAGGAAGGTTACAGCTTTATCTTTTCAACTATAAGCCCAGGTGTTTGAACACTGAATCAACAGAGCTTTTCCAAATAGTCAGTTTCAACTTCCTAAGAGAGAGAGATAGATAGACAGAGAAATTGAGATAGATAGATAGAGACAGAAAGAGAGAGAGAGAGAGAGAGTGACCTCGTCAACCATTTTGAATGCAGAAATTTAAAAGGGCACTCCTCCGAGGAACCATCCCAGTTAGTCGTTTATGAGAAGACAACAACTTAGCGAGCCAAAAGGCTAAAGTCGCAACGAGCAGAGGTAGCACCCTGGGTATTTCAGGTCAAGCTTCAACAAGCAAAATGAGTTAAGTTTGCCCACACTAAAAATACCCAAAGGGGCCGTGTTTATTGTGGCAATGTGCAGAGCGTTTGAAAACACTGCGCTTTGCAGTGGCTCCTGAGTCCAGGGCATGCTGTGTGTTTCTCTTTCTCTCTCTCTACTACTCTCCTGCTCTGTCTGTGGCCTAGGCTACACACACAAACACTTAAGAAAGCGACACACACACACACAAACACTTAAAGTGTGTGCATGCACACACACACACACACACACACACACACACACACACACACACACACACACACACACAAACATGACATTCACTGCATGGCTGCTTTTACAGAGAGAGTCCAGTGGTGTGCAGATGAACATTCTGTGCCCGTCAACCATCACACACTCTTGCACTGGAACACAACAACCCCAACAACCATGTTCACAGACCTGAACACCAGCCACCCCAGAGCGGCCAGACCTCGCCTGTTCAGGAAGAGTAATTAAGCAAGTTCTTTGTCTCCACATAAAACTCCAGCACTGTGTGCATGTGTGAGTGTGTGTGTGTGTGTGTGTGTGATGTGTGTGAATGTGAGAGAGAGGGAGAGAGAGGCAATTGTGCGGAACATCCTTGAACCTTTGTCAACTCGGAGTTGGGATTCAGACAATGGGCCTGTGTCCGCTGCCTGAAAGGAGAGGTAAAGTGTAGATGCGTGAATGTGGTGTTTAGACAGGTGCTCAGGTGTTTTATCATCTTATCTCTACGGAAGAGTTCAACGACAAAGGGCAAAAGAGGCAAGAGAGTGAGTTAGAGAGAGAAAAGATGATATAAAACGTGTTTAAATACCCACAGCATAACACCATAACACTTAATGCTCTATTTACAGATATGACCACTTCAGGTGGGCAGTAGCAAGTGGCTACAGAGCAGCTAGCACTGTGGGAGAAGATAGTCTATCTTGTGTCTGCAATTTGTAGCCTGAGTACATAAGTGAAGAGTAAAGGTAGGGGCATCAAACGATGGCTTTTGCATCACTATTTTAGACAGCCTGCAAGATCCAGCAATGTCCAGGCACCGTGCCTATGCACGGAGCAGATTGCCCAGACCCGTGGCGTAGCCAGGCACAGCAGGCCTACTTCCCTTCCCCGTCCACAGAGCCCAGCACTGAGGCTAGCCAGGGACCACACAGAGTACCTCCATCAGGGCATGAGTCAAACAGATTGGCCGAGGGGACATCACGTCTCGGAGAACAGGCCCCTTGTCGCAGCCTGTGTGGCTTTCAACATGGCTGCCGCCAACTCACCAACACCACAACCAGCCCTTTCGGAGAGAGAGTAGGCTAAACACCGCCCCACACAGGAAGGAACACACATACACACATACACACACACACACACACACACACAAACACAGTACACATATACTTTACATACAAACACATAAACTCTCACTCACACACATACACACACACACAGTGTTGTGCAGGACACTGGACATAAAGCACAGCTTATCCATACAAACTGGAGGCCTTCAGGTATTTTTCCCCTTGAACAGTCGCTCATGCAGTTTGCTATTCAAACTGGTAGATTTCTTTTTTTTAATCAGTGTTTTATACAGATGCTGATGAAGAGGATGATGAATGGCCTTCATTGTTGCTGACAAGTTTTAAAGAGCGGTAGAAACTGTAGCTTGTTGCCGTCTGTCAAAGCAGAATGGCTGTACTGTGTGTACTCCTTTATTAAAATCACCACTGACTGTTTTTTTTTTTTTTCAGATGCTGCCGTGCGGTTGTTAGCTTAATAAGTCCAGCGTGTGCAATGCCTGCTTAGCAGCCAAGGATAAAGCACAGCATTTTAGCCACGACACAGACAGTTTATATTTAGCGACAATATGCAATTGGAAGCAATGATATTAACTAGTCTCATTTGATGAGGCTTAAAAAAAAAACTATTGTGGCGCCCCTGAGGAAATGAAGCGTTTGACACAGGCGGTCGGAGAAGGCTTGCTTGAAGCCTGAGGAGGGCAGAGGGAGTCGGACACTTAGCGTCGGGCAACGATTATGTGTGACAGAAATGCTCAGAGGGAAGTGAGGCGGAAACAGTCAAATGGCAGCTAATGTCATTTCTCTATCAGGCAGGCATGGCTTTAATTGTACCCAGTGTGTATGTGGAAGACACGGCTGCCACATTGACAAACCCGCTACCACCTCTCCTGTGCCTCTCCTTCACGGGCAGAACTCTCACGTCCGTCTGTGAGCGTTCTTCACAGTGCCAACAGCCATGAAATCAACATAAAACAAATTGGCAGAAAAAATGGACAGTCTATCAGCAGTCACAATAGTAATGCATTAATAACTATGCAAAGGGGGAAAAAATGAATGACGGTTTTAAAAATATATTCTTCAGGGTGAGGCTATCTTTGTCTAGCATGGAATTAAATGTCTCTGGCACATAAAACGTCCACGGAGCCGGCATGTTGTGAAATTGAAGTCTCTTCAGCCAGCGCTCCGTTCCTGCTCAATTTCTCCACGCCGGAAGCTAAATAGGTCGGAATTGAAATGAGATCAACACATTGTCAAGGCTCTGCCATGCAGCCGTCGTCAACTACTGTCAGAAATTTTTCACACTCTCCAAAAAGGCCCCTACAAATTTACCCAAAGAGTTTAATCTCCCTCCCCACCTACACCCACCCTTCTATTTGAGGGGCCTAGAAAAATACCACAGACACCACTTAACCTCTCAACTCTAGCCTGAGGGAAGAGGAGGAGGAGGGGGGGGGGCAAAACTAGATATGGAGTTTGTACAAATTGCAGACAGGGACCATGCCTAAGAGTATAAATTAGAATCTAAATACCTCTCTCCAACTGTGAGCGGCCAGCGGGGTAGTGAAGAGCCTGACTGTGCACTGCTGCGGCTCGGTTTAGCTAATCTGGATGTGTGGGTGGCTTTAGCACTGGAAGGAAGACCTGCCAGAAATAAAGCTTTGACAAGCCAGAGAGAGAGTCACGAAAGTTGACTAAAATGTTATGAGCTAAGAGGAGGCTGAGCGAGCTGAAGTAACTTAAAAGAGTTACGGTGCAGGCGGGGCAGGCAGGCTGGTTGGGGGGGGGGGGGGGCGAAGAAGGACATGGGGGAGGGGGAATGGATCTTGTTGAATTCCAAATTTAAACAGTGCACGCACACGCACGCACGCACGCACACACACACACACACACACACATACACACACACACAAAACACAAAACACAAAACAGAAGATGGCCTGAAGGGATGAGGGATGTTGGCTGGCTGGCGGCAACAAGTGGGAGCTGACCCATGCAGTGAGTGTTGTTGCCAGGCTCGAAAAGCCTCTGGCCTTGCTTTGGTTTGCATAGGCTGCTGATGAACCCTGGAGAGAGAATGAAAGAGAAAGGGAAAGAGAGAGAGACAGAGAGAGAGAGACAAAAAAAGAGAGAGAGCTCAAGACAGAGAAAAAGAGAGAGAGCAAGAGAACGAGCAAGCAAGACAGAGCGAAAGTGCGTGAGAGGGGGGAGAAAAAGAGAAAGAGAAAGAGAGAGAGAGGGAGGGAGAGGGAGAGGAGAGAGAGAGAGAGAGAGAGAGGCGCGTAGCTATGATCCCAGCCATTTCAACAAGACTCGCTGGTTGTCAAGGAGATCAAAATGGCATCCAACACCGAGTGTGCTCGCCTCTGTGTAGCTACCTTTGTCAGTGGATTTGTAGCATGCTGTACACATCCTCATGTGAAAACCTTTAGCAGTTAATATGAAAGAATTATATGGCACATAAAGCACCCCTTCCTTCCACATGAGAGGACTGTACAGATTTAATAAACGTTTGCACTCAAATTTCTTGATGCAAGGCACTTAAAAAGGTACATCAGTCAGTAAGCCTTTTCCATGTCAATGACATTAGACACTGAAAAGTGATCAAAGCCTGCATTAAATCATCAGCTTCACAGTGCAGTTTATGAACGATTATCCCAAATCACATTTAATCTCAAAACAAACGTTCTGTTTGGCTCCCAAGCCTTTAAAATCTCGCCTCCTTATTAGGTATCAGAGCCACGCAGATACATCATTAAAGGCTGACTGTAGAGTTTGCATGATTTAATTAAACAGTCTCACATTCCCAGCTACCTCAAGCCTCCAGAGACAGAGCTGAGCAGAGCAGAGTTCCACTTTTTTAGCTTTTGTTCACTGGAAATAAGTCAGCGGTGTCACGTTGATTGCCTCTTTCTTTTCTCTCCCTCTTCTTATTACCTCATCTGCAACAAATCGCATTTTGCATCTCTGTCCATGTGCAGTCTTGCATTTGATCTGAATCAATGCAGGAAACAGTTCGGCATGACGGGGCACAAAATGGCAGCAGCTCGTCCAAATTAGGGCCCTCATGTCGGGGCCCGGGCGGAGGAGAGGTAACAGAGGAGAGGCTGCGGCGGTCGCTGCGATGACACAGGCAATCATCAGTGCCACACTGCAGATTAATTTGAGCTAAAGATGCCGCCGACCGAGATGTCCCCGGGGGAACTCCGCACAGAAGGAGACTTTAATATTCATCACAGGCCCAGGCCCAGACAGCACGAAAGCATTCACTTCCAGGGCAGAATATCTTTGTTAAAGGCCGCCTGGTCTATTGACAGATCTTCTTGTAGCCCCCTCCACCAGCAATTGGACAAGCAATTATGGCGAGAGGCCCTGTCAGAGCAACGCAGCGCTTTAGGAGCTAAAAACGATGCACAAAGTGCCAGCCAAATGGCTGTTCCTGTTAGCAAAGTGGCAGAAGAATTTTATACGTCAATGCATGCGTGCAAGCAAGCAAGACAGAGAGCGAGAGATCTAAAAGAAACGGCACCTCATTGTAGCATCCTCATTGTGAGAGCAGTGACAACTAATGCTGAAGAGGCTTTGAATGGGGAGCGTTACTGAAGTGAATATTAACTAGGAAGAGGTGCCCACATCACCAGCTGTCATGCTACAGACCTATACAGGAGGGCCGCTTTGCATACAGAGGTGGTCAACACTCCCACACTAAAGGAGAAATCCAGTGTGATTCAATCCATAGCCCTGTTGTTTGAGTTCACTGAGTGCTGTCTGTAGGAAAAAGAACAAGAAATTTTGATACAACATAGTCTGACAGGGCTATGGTTTGATTCACATCAGATTTGTCCTTAAACGGACTGTTAACGTTACATTACGTTACATTTACATTTATGCATTTAGCGGACGCTTTTATCCAAAGCGACTTACATTTGTCAACTATCAATTACATCAGGGCTAGTCTCCCTTAGAGCAACTTAGGGCTAAGCTAAGTGCTAAGAGCTAAGTGCCTTCCTCAAGGGCACAACGGTGGCAGCCAGGATTTGAACCCATAATTTTCCAGGCTACTAGCACGCTAGCCAGGTTCCTTAACCGCTACGCCACCACCACTCACGCATGTTAACCGACAGGCTTCTTAGTGGATATTACTACTATGACTTACTACTGTGATATATATATTTCAAAGCTATCTAACCTTATAGTGCTGAAGATGACAGTCCTCTGGGGTTTTTCTACCATCTTTTTTCCCATCACTGCCACATAGAGATTCCAACTATAAGTGCCATCTGCCAGTGCCACCCATAAAGATTTATGATTTCCATGACAAATGGGGTATCCGTGACAGGATAATTCTTGGTCTGTATTAAAACCACCTACAGGCATGTCAGAAAGCAGGAGTTGGCAGTGAACTCCAGAAGACATAGTATAAATATCCCCTTTTTTTTGGCCAAGCTCCGAGGAGTATGACACACTAAAATCTTGGATGAACAGCTATTTCTATGCTTTGAAAGACACAGTTGATTGTCAGTGACTGTCACCTTTCCAGTCAAGAAAAGCACCTAAGCATTAAGAGTCATATTTCCATTGTAACAATTTAATGAACCAGACACAATTATGTTGTCAGTAGCACAGCCCTAGAGTCATGCATGCATAATGCAGACATGACGTTAATATTGCATGGCCATATTGGAAAGGCATCTAGATGACTGTATTACTATTAAAGTCCTTTTCAATGATAGGTGATATTCTGAGGAGAAGCCTGGTTGATTTTAACTAGGATGAAAAAGGCTGCCATCTGGCTGCTAATTAACCAGATTACACAATGATGATTTTTCAATATACCTTTATTATGAATCCTCCTCTCAGAGACTTCTTGTGCTGTGAGGTCTTCATGTGAATGTGTGTGTGTGTGTGTGTGTGTCTGCTGTGCTCTGAAGTCTTCATGTGAATGTGTGTGTGTGCAGCTGCCCCACAATCAGGGAGACATAACCACATGTAGATGACATGGCTTATCTAACTTGCTGTGCAAGAACAACGGGGATCTCAGCAAACACATTCATACCTTCTTTCATCCCAAATCACCAACCGTATATTATGTCCTTGGTTTGTCCTTGACTAGTGCACACCTGTATACTTAGGTACATCGTTACACACAGTACTACATAATTACTGTATCGTGTAATTTTTGTTCTTCTCTAATTCTACTTCTGGTTAGAGTGTGGGTTAGGGTTAGTTACCTATAATTATATGGATGTACCTAATTCTATTCATTGCTTTTAAAGAGGCATATTTAACATGAAACAGGATTAAACTGGTTTATTTTAAGGTACACTTTGCAGAGACACTTTTTTTTTTTTAACTACAGAGCTCTTCCTACAATCCCTGATTTTTTTGTAAATTAGCCTATACCAACACCTTTTCACCAATCATATGGATTTGTCAAAGCATAGGAGCCAGCAATGCTAATTAATTAAAAGTTATGTTGACTGACAAGGTAATATGATACATGCGTAACACAATTTCATAAGGCTCATGGATAAGTTGCTTTCAGTTTCTTTCAAAATTGTTAATAATTTCACCTGTACCTGCATCACCCTCTGCTTGAAGAAAGAACCTGTCTATGTGTGCGTGCCATGGGTGCGTGAGTCTGTGTGTGTGTGTGCATGCAAGACAAGTACTGAACACCCAGGGTGAAATCAAACTGTCTGTTTAGGAGCAAGATGAAAAAACCAAAGAGACTCATTGGTATTCAACAGCACAAGCTGTGATACTTCCAAGTGATGCAGCCAAAACTACACGATAAAGATCTGTCAAACGAGCACTCTTTGAAAACCGGCTTGTGAACACTGCATTGTAAAAATGTTAACTACTCCCTCTGAAAACAGGGAATGATTTGCGATGAGGAGGAGGAGGCCAGGAACAGGCCTCAGGCTCTCCCTCTGTTGCCTTGGCAAAGAACAAGGGATACAAAGCCTCTAAGTTCATTATTTAAGTACAAATCCGTAGGTGACAGACATTTGAGGCCTATCATTTGATGACTTACCTAACTAACCCATGTGTCTTTTATTGGGTTAACTCGCAAAAACACAGAGTGAATCGTCATGCATGTTTTCAAGTGATGCACGTCATGGGATATTTGTCAGCTAAAGCAGGCGTGACTTCTGAGGAACTGAGGAAGAATCTCACCATCACATGGTTTGTTCTGTAAACTGTAGGGGCCCAACCCTTTTGGAACACAAAGTTATTATTGAAATCATGTGAGACTCATTAATGGCATAGCAACTGCTGTGTAACATCTTTGCACTTTGATTGGCTCTGGCTTGAGCATCTATGTAGGCGCACACTGCTAGCCAGTAGTAGGATGCAGGCTATTCTTGCATGAGAAGGTCCCCTTTGATTAGCCAATGTTTAGTTTAACAGAGGCAATGGTGATATTGATTTAACCCACAGACCTCTGGGTTAAAAGATGGCAGCCGGCATTTTGTATATCTTTAAAAACTCTCTGAATCCTGTGAAGTAAAGTTATCTCCCGACAGCAGCCCCTTCCAGACAGGGCTTGTTCTAGCAGGCCTCCCCTCAAATGCTACAGGCAGAAACATTCACCAAAGCACTTCCAACACATACATCACAAACACAATCAAAATGTTCTCAGCAACTTTTACGTAATACAGCAGCCTGAAGTCCTTACTTTGGACTCAACATTTAAGCTATAATTTGTGTCACTCTACCTGTTTTATGCTAAAATAATGTGGTAAGAGGCCATTTAGCGATTCCATGCTTACGGACCAGCCAGAAGCCAATTCTGGAGTGATTCTGACCCATATCTGGTGGAGACTCTAGTCTGGATTGGGTCCCAAGTCCACAGCTCTCTGTTAAAGGATCCGACACACATGGGAAAAGCAGCAAGGTCATAGGATGAAGGAAGACTCAAACCTACTCATGCATATCCAATGCAATTCACTGGAGGCTGATGGATCCATTCATTCACACAAACGCTTTGTGTGTGTGTGTGTGTGTGTGTGTGTGTGTGTGTGTGCATTTGTGCATGTAAGATCAGAAGGCTCAGATTTGCTTCCTCTGAATGCTGATTACAACCAAACGGTGTGACAAGTTATTAACAGACTGCTTGGCCAAACGCTAAACATCATTTCCATGTCTAATACAGGGTGAATGTTCCTCCTTCTCCCCAGAGAACTTGCTGGGAAACAACAGCAGGGAAATGTGATCCTGTCTGCCATACTACGTGGTGGGCCTATCGATTCTAGCCATTGATTATAGTCTGAGGGCATTAATGAGCAGAAATAGGGAGGAATACCAGCAGAAGCCAGACACGAGACATAGACCGCGACCAAGCAAGCTGACAATTCCGATGAAGGCACTGGCCACCTGGACGCAACCCCTGAGGCTTCCCATTGTCCTTTAGTTGTTGGCAATGGTACATTTCAAAGGTTAATTATTTCCGCTGATCGATTATAGGACCAGCCGAATCCAAGACCAGCGGAAAGGCGTCGAATTGAAAAGGCCAAACATCCAAAGGGTTATTTTTTTGGTTCTCCAATCTCTTTTGTTTATTTGCAACACAGCTTTCTTTTTGGTGTTTTTGGTGATGTCCTGTTGTATGTGTGGTGTCTGCTTGCACAAATCCAATTACAAGGTTCAAAGTTTGGTATAATTTGCTGCAGACATCAAACTTGCCTTGATATTGAAATGAAAGGCATTTCCCTGTTTCATTTCCCTTCTATTCTGTTTCAACTTATTTTTGTACTTCCTGCTTTTGGAAAAAAAGTAGTAGTTTTTGCAGCTCCTTGAGGGAGAGATCTTTAATATACAGTACTTCTCGACCCCCCAAAAAATAAAAGAAGATAAACGAACAAAACAGCCGTTCATCCTTGTCTGCGACACATTAAAACAGTACTTCCTGCTGGCAGCTTGCGAACAACATCTCCCGATGTTATAAATTCCCTTGTGCTTTTTGTCCCATGTCTTTTTAGAATTTATATCAGAAATAAACTTGAACTGTGGCCATGAAAATGCTTATATCCTGGCGGTAACATGAGGGCTAACTATTCGCGGCGTTGGCCCTGGCGATAAATCACACGTCGCTAGGCCTGTCCCGGCCGTGGCCGTTTTCAGACCCATTTACCACTGATAATGCCCGCTGTTCCCCCGGGCCTCTGGGGGGGTACAGGGCACAGCGGACTCATGAATCACGCCTCCTTCTCATCACCGACCGGCGACCGGCCACCGGCTCCACGCCACAACGCCACGATGGAGCTGCTGCCAGATTGCCTCACCTGGACGCCTGGCACAGGGGCACTCACAGCTCGAGGGAGGAGGGAGGAGGGAGAGGAGGGGTGGGAGAAGAGTGGGCCGGGGAGGGGAGGGTTTGAAGAGATGGCAGAAGGGCATCCTTTTATCTAAGCCCTTCCCACTCACCAGGCTCACCCCCGTCACCATCAATAACGGCCCTGCCATCGATTATGAATAAAAGCTAGGCTAGCATGGCATGCTGATTAAGTAAGGCACGGCATGATCAAGAGCACAACCTTCTAACCTCGTTCACATCAACACCAACATCAATTAATACAACCCCCCCTCTGCACCACACACACACACACACACACACACACACACACACAAACACTCACCCCCCACTTCTTGCATTTGGCAAAAGTCCCATTTCTGCTTTGTTTCTCTTCCTCTCTCCCTCTGTCTCTCTATAAGGATTCACCCACAGAGAAGCCATTTGACTTTTGTCCGGTAAACACACACACACACACACGTAGAGATTGCACCTACACAGCTAAGACTTGTTCATAACACTCCCTTGCTAACAGTTATCACATCAGTTGGCAGTAAGTGCCACGCCACACATGTAGTTAAAGCAACTAACACACCTCTTCCCTTGTGCCCTGGAACAGTGCCCTGTGTCAGAGAAGGAAACTACATTAAAGGTGTATCAGTCGCTGTTTATCTTAAGGTGGCTATAACATTTCTGGGCTGCCCTCAGCAGTATTGGCCAACCCTTGACACAGTGGGGCAATATGACTTCACCTTCTGGTGCATCTCCGCGTGTTATTCGTCCAGGGCCACTGGGGCCACGCCAGAGTGGCAGAGGGCAGGTCGGCCTGTAGGATGGGACCGTGTCCAGGCCCACACTTACGCCACACCATGTGACTCCTCTGGATGCACACACTCACGCACTTACACACACACACACACACACACACACACACACACACAAACAAAAGCACAAGCACACACTCTCTCTCTCTCTCACTCACTCACACACACACACACACACACACACACAAACGATCCTGTGATGCCATGGAAAAGAAGAATGATGAGACTGCATTCAGTATTCATCACCACTGCAGTTCTCCAACGGTGCTTTCAATTCAAGAGTGCGCTTATCTAAATAAAATAATAAAAAAAAACATGCTAAGCCTTAGTTGTAGCCCTTTTTGCGTTTCATAACTGACTAAAAGCATTTAAAAAAAATCTGTGCTTTTCTTAACTTGACTGCTCACTCTGGTTTTTCATATACTGTATACCGAATTCATGAAAAAGTACCCCCCCCCTCCAAAAAAAATGCTTAAATTAAGTAAATTAAGCTCAAAGTGGATGTCCCACCACAGTCACGCTGACGATCGTCTCCCTCAGGCGTAATGAGCGTTTTGGTTTCTTCAGAGAGAGAGCGTCTCAGATGTACTGCAGCCTGACAGAGACGAATCCCACTGGGGTATTCATTTCAGGGATGCTTTGGGAAATATTATCTGCATGGTGAATAGCATCATGTTTTTTCTTTATTTTTAGTTCTTTTTTTTCTGCCGAGTCCAAAAAAAAAAAAAAAAAAAAAGTCACTAGATATAACATAAACTGTTTATCACCACACAAACGGCTCATTTGCTTCCTCAAAGTTGCTGCTTAAATATTGAATGCCACGATTCTCTCACTCTTAATCCCTCAGGCGATACAAACAAAAACAACAGTAACAACAACAAACAAACAAACAAACAAACAACAACAACAACAACAAAGCTTTCTTCAAAAACACTTTAGCCACTTCTGGCCTAAATTTATCGCTGTTTTTGCTGTACTTCTCCACCACTGCGGCCTCTCGGCATCCGGACTTGTCTGGCGCCAAGGCAAGGCCCCACTCCACACTGACACAGGCATGATGGAATATTTTATTAAGCCGCAATGCTGTGATATATACACTTGAGTTTCAATCTCCCGAGCATGTCAAGGCCTGTGATAGACCACTCTGTCCTGTATCCTCTATTACACTGGTCACACCCCAGCACCTATCTCTGTCCTGTCACAATGCAGTACTATAAAGCTCAGATGGGAAACAAGAAGACGAAGAAGGAGGAGAAAAGGAAAGAAAAAAAAAAAAAAAAAAAAACACAAGAGCATGTCTGCTTACTTACAGGCTGCCTCTTTAACCCGTCACCCCACTAACACACATAAACACTGTCTCACATAGCCAATAGTTATCAATAGGTTCACACGTAGAGGTCTGCATTACATTACACTATTGAGATGCACCCATGCCTGACCTTGTGGAACACTAGGCGTGTGGGTGGTGGGGGAACGTGGGGTAGTATGTTAGGATGTTGGGATGTTGGACTGAGGGGGGTTGGTGATGGCTGGAGCATTTTAACAAATGGATTAATGGCCAGTGTGAGTCATCTGATTCTCATTTGCCTTCAGACAATCTAATCATGGTAATGGCATTGCAGGCCATCAGCGAGCAGGACAGGATGCTTCTGAATGGTCTCTGGCAGGAAAGCGACTCAAAAATCAAAACAACATTTCTCAAGAGGGCCATGGTGGACGAGGGGGCTGGAATTGGGAGGGGGTGGGGGGATGGGGGGATGGGTTGGTTAATAGACACTGATGGCAGTGGGAAGTCATTAGGTGTGTAAGTGTTGGGGTTGTCGTGGCGACGCATTCTCCCACTGTGTCCGCCTTGTCTCTGGAATGCCGGAATCTTGAGTGAGATCTCTAACCAAATAAAGTCATGATAGGCAGCAATAACAAGAGCAACATGAAAAGAAGGGTCATAAACACATGTATAAACACACGTGTAGATGCAAGGAAGAACACCAACTCTGACAAGATTCAACCAATCAAGATGGAGTTTATCTTTGGTATCTACAGTCTGGTACATTATCAGATAGGCCATCCTTCAACACCATGACTCAAGGATGTGTGTGTGTGTGTGTGTGTGTGTGTGTGCATGTGTGTGTGTGTATGTGCTCCTTTCCCTTCAGATAAAAGGGCCCTCTGTGTAAAACAAACTGTTCTTTATACTGCCCAAATATACTCAATCTCCTTAGGAATTTTGAGAGAATAGAGAGTGATATCGCATCCGTGCCTGGGTAAAGCAAACACTGCATGTCAATCGTCTAACAAACGAGGCAGCCTTCCTTCCATTTGCATTGAAGTCTAGACAAAAGCTTTTAGTTTGATCCCCCCCCCCCCCGACACCTCCGTTTTTGAACAATCATTGCCAGGAAGAACATAAATGGGTCCAGCAGTAAAATAGACGCTCAGCAAATGATCACAAACACAGGAAGCAGAGGACAAGGGGTCTGAGGCGTTTTTATTTTCCTCTGATAAAGGATTAATAAGATGACCTATCCAGCTTATTTGTGGCAGACTTCAATGGTTTTGGCATCTGAATGGACACAGCAATGTGAAATTAAGCAGAAAATGGCTATTTGAGTCAGCGGTGCATTTTTAACAGTTTTACTCACGGACGCTAATTCACTACGGTCTCCAAGGAAGCACATCAATTACTCCTCTGTCTTGCTCTCCTAAACAAGTGTTACACAAGTGAGTGTTGGTAATATGTTCCTTTTTTAATCCTCATCCTTAGGCCCGGAGGGGAATTTTTTTGTAAGGTTTTGTTGACCGTGTTGTTATCCTTGTTTACATGCTTGGACAAATGAAACGTGCCACTGGGATTTCCAGAAACATGGACAACAACTGCTTATAATCCACTTAAACTATAAAGCCTATGCACAAGCAGGTAAGCTAACGAGACTTAGCACCCAAATCAATCCTGGATGAAAGTCATCACACCGTTAGTAATTCAAAGCCACGTGATGTAGGCCTAAGAATGGTAAAACTACAAGAGATTCCATAAAGTGTCTGAAGTCATAAAGGTTCTATGACACTGACAAAATGGCTGCGGACTCCAAACAAAACCTGGTGGCTTTAGCAGCACCTGCCATACAGCAGAAACTGTTAAGAAACAAAAACCCTGTTTTCTTCCTCAAGCCAACACACTTTACCGACATGAATGGAAAAAGACGAAGCCAAGAAAAAAAAAAAAAAAAAAAGAGGCTCAAACTCGCTCTTTATGAAAGGGAACACGTGAGAGAAGTGAAATTAGCCTTTTGAGCGAATGTGTAGAGGGAGCTCTTCTCCTGGTTCTGACAACCAGCGCAGTGCTTTTTTGAGAGCCAGTCATCCTCACTGACGTCTCATTAATTGATGATATGCGGTGACAGGGAGCGCTGGCGCAGTGAGGTGAACACAATAACAGGAGAAAAACACACAGGCACACAAACACACACACACACACCCCCTTACACACACATTGACGCATCCACCCACCACCGAGGCCCAGCACCATGTTACTTTTAGAGAACTGGGTAGGGTGGAAGCAGAAATTCAAATACATCAACAACATGTCATCACCCCCCTCTCCCATTTCAACATTTGTTAGAACAATCCCGCTGGTTGAGCATTGCCAGTCTTGGGTGTCTCTCAATGCCTGATCAAAAGAATCTGCACCGATTCAAGACGCAAACGGCACGCTTGTGTTAACATTTTACTGTCGTGCTGAAAAACTACAAAGTGCCGCCCCTCTTCCTCAAGCTGACAGTATTTACTTCAAAGCATTGAAATCACCTTAACAGGTAGGATAGCGAGGCAAAAATCCACTTACACACACACACAAAATGTTCATCAGACCTACAAGAGGATAATCAGCCCTACGTGATGGAAACATCTTCATACGTCGACAGGTCATGCCTAAGTGAGATTCAGCAGGAGTGCAAACATGTCAATTCTCCAGGAAGACTTCATTAAAAAATCTGAATAAAGAAAATCAAATGGCACTGGTTTGATATAAATAAATAAAATCACACTGACACTGTGGAAAATATTTTCCTTGCTTTGAGACAGCAGTGTAACTCTGATGGAAAACAGAGCTCTTTCATTCGCATCTACAGGTGGGCTCTGCACCTCACGATATGACCATGGTTTTATCATCAGGGACTAATGACATCCGAGATGACTAACAACATAAGAACTGCTGCTAGGGTCAGATAAAAACCCAATTACTCCTGGTAATTCTCATATCAAATAATGCCCTGGATGCTTGAGGCATACTTTATTTTTAGCCAGATCTCCAGGGTACAAGTATTTGCAGATACTTTTCCTGTCTCTCTTTATGCAGTCTGCACAGATGGTGGGCATTGCACTTGTGATTTCACCCAATGAGGGCATCTCCTGCTTGTGGCCAAAACGATGGAGTCCGGCCCTTGATCTATGGAGGGATGAAACAACTGCCAGCCAGACGCTGGTCGAACAACAAACAATGGCGACAGTAATTGAAAACCCTGGCTACTCTGTTCTCTGTAATTGTTGTTCTTTTGTGGGAACAAAATGAGAACACCTCGACTGTTCGCTGATAGTTCAATCAGCAGATGTACAACACAATGGCTGGCCAGTGATGTAATGTGGATTCCCGTCTCTTCCTGGTGAGCACAGGGCAACCACTGTCTATATTAGGGGATTTAAATGAGATAACAACAAATATAATTCTGATGAAAACAACACCAAAACAACAAGAACAAGAACAACAACAACAACAGATTTGACCATGTCTCTGATCATCCATATCCTCAAATGCTGTTTGGAATCTACATTTGTATTTGCATCAACAAGCTCAAATATCACTTATCAACTTAAGCTCTTTGGGATCCCACAGAGTGGTATCTACCTCCTGCAGAGCCTGTAAGTAGCTTCCCTGATGGACATAAGTACATCACCACTACCACCAAGGGGTGATAACAGTATAACAATAGTGCTGCTACTGCAATGGCTTAGAAGTAAAAAAGGACATTTGGAGACCAATGTCTCACTTGGCACTGCGCGCCCGTTTGCGTTTGGCGAAAACAAAAGTTGGGATGTCATAAAGGGTACCTAGTGCACAGAGGCCAGCACGACAAACACTACTATTGGTTTCCCCATTTCACAACACGTCTCTTCAACATGTAATCACCTAGGGGCTGGTTCCATTAAAATAAAACAGAAAGGAGAGGGGGAAGAGAAGAAGAAAAAAAAATAACTTGCCCACAGCTCTGTCCACTGTCTTCAGTCTCAATTTTCCCCCAAGGCCTCAAACACACAGGACAAAACAAACACACAACATAATACAGCCAATAAATGAAATTGAGCAAATCATTGGCTCAGCAATGAACCTAATGAAAGTGAGGCCACGTTAACGACTGCCCAAGGCCCCCTGTTATGTAAACAGTGGAGACGGCAGGCCTAGATCACAGGAAGCCTCAAGAGTTTCAGGTCAACATCTGCCACTGCCAAAACAAAGACGAACAGGTGCTGCCTTCATGGTATATTTGCAAAGCAGGGCACATGACACAGGAGGAGGACTCAGACGGGAGAAGTGAAGGTTTCAGTGGCAACACAAAAGTGCCTTCCAGACTAAAATGTCATGGACAGGACACTAATGGCTACTGGTTACTCTCAGCCACACAATACAGAGGGAGCAACCAGAATTGTGTGCATGGACCTGCACAGGTCTGGACCATTAATGGAAGCTTCAAACACCAGCCAATTCAATTTATTCACATTTCATATTGGTATTAATGAAAATTTGTCTCGAGAATATGCACATCTGCATGTGTTTCCATCAACTGTGTGATGAAAATTAAAAATGGACATTAGCCGATCAAAGCACATATTCCAACTGGCTGTGGGATCAAAATGTGTCTCTCAATGTGTCAGGGAGTTAGGTTTGCTCTTAGTACAGCACTGAGCCTGCTGGTTAATGTTACACTCCATGCCGTAAGACTCACTCAATGGCTCACTCAATTTTGGGTCATGATTCCAGGTGACACAACACAACCTGTGTTGTGCACACTACACAGTTCCACCCTGATCTGGATTCAAACTGGCAATCCTGGGCAAGAGAGGCAGGAGTACTACAGTAGCAAAGTCCATGGGTCAAGAAGTGATTTTAATAGTTTTAATTCACAGGAATTATATGCCACCAATATTATCAATTCCTATTATCAATGCCATCATGATTTTCAGACCACAGTCAATGACTCTTTCTGAAAGTGAAACCTAAAGACACAATGCAGCTCTACATGGTTAACCTTATTCTAGTTTGTTAGGCTAGATTAGGTTAGATTCAACTTTATTATCACTGTACAAGTAAAAAGTACAACCAGTACAACAGTAAGCTGTGATCGCTACTGTAGTAGCATGGGCTCAATTATAAGCTTCTGTTGTTTGGCATACATTCTACACAGATAAGATACTGAAAACCTGTGCAGGACTACTTTCACCACAGCACGGAAGGTATCGACAAGAGAACAGATAAAGAGACAGACCGATAAGCAGAATCGACAGTGGCACCAATATCAACGAAATCCTGTCTATTCCCCTCCCTACCCATGGGTGTTAGCATCTGTCACTTAGCACATCTACATTCAGTGCTGGGGAATGAAGTTTATTCACTACACAACACCTTAGCCATATACTAATGGTTAGGGCTTTGGGCGTGAAACTGAAGGGCTGCCGGTTCGATTCCCGACCAGGGGACCATGGTTGAAGTGCCCTTGAACAAGGCACCTAACCCCTCACTGCTCCCCAGACATGACTGGAGCAGGCAGTCAAGTGCTCTGGGTTAGTGTGTACTTCACTTCACTGTGTGTATGTTTCACTAATTCACGACTGGGTTAAATGCAGAGACCAAATTTCCCTTACAGGTTTAAGAGAGTATAGATATTTGTTATTATTATTATTATTATTATTATGGATAGACCATATAGACCTGATTGTTAGCATTACAGCTGTTCCCACAGGGTTCCCATTCCAACATGTTAAACTGACTCTTCTCATTGGTTCAAATCACAGTTGGATGTGATGTACAAGACGCAGAAAGCCTTTGGGAACAAAGTAGAATGCTTTACCATTGAAACTGTCAATAGCAAATACAGATACTAGGCAAACTCTTATGCATATTATGTTTTCAATAACAGTCATATTATGAAACAAGTCTCATTTTTGCTGAACTAAGTCCTTAACATTATGTTTAAACGTTAAGGGTACGTCATTTCAAATGCGATGGATCAGTGGCTGGAACAGTACCCGAAGTGATTTGCTTCTCAATTGACCACTATGCTGATGCATTCATAAATCTCGCAGTCAGTAATACAGCTGCCTGGGACCATAACAATAAAGTCTGTGACAACACCAAAAGCATTCCATTACATGCATTAAGAGTACAGAGTTGCTGTGGTAAACAATTTGATTTATTTGCCATAGAGTACCTGTCAACCTGCATTCTAACCACTGCTAGTGATCTCGTAGGCGGATATGGTTTGGCCTAGATGCATTTGATTTCTTAAGGAGTTCAAAATAGCTGGTATTTTTAACAACACTCATGATGTCAGTTTTGTGAATAAGTATCACATTGCCTGACAAAGAACGGAAATACTATCAGTATGCAGTGTTGGAATTGCATTATCTGGATATCCAAGTCAATAAATCAGAAGGACTGTAAAGACTTAGGCCTAAAGGCTAAATGTACATTGAGCTTTTGAAATCCTTGAGACTTAGTTCCACACCCCCCTCCCTGTTTGTGAAACCGATCTGCATCAGGCAAATAGTTTATTTTGTGTGAAGCAGCATCGTTTCACCATAGGATTATGGGTAAGTTACAGTAAACACTAAGAGAGCATCGAGTAAGACGGCGAGAGCACTTGCCTAGACAACACGCTCACTGGCCACCACTTCCACTTTGCGTTGCCACATTCCTCCCTAGCACACTTTCTGAAAAACTGGGCCACACTTAACAAGCACGGTCACGGTGAATCCGAAGGACAGGACTCCACAGCAAGCAGCTGACTGAGGTGGAGCAGTACTCTGCTTTGGCTCCGGCTTCAGCTCCAGCTAAGATCGCTTCCCCTGTCAGCTGCTGTGGGCTAGGAGGCTGGCTATCGGCTACGTGTGAGCAAGATGGCAGGAGCCAAAGAAAACAACACCCCTCCAAACACACACAGCAGATGCCTCGTCCCTCTGTGCTCACTGTGCAACAGCTATTTACGCAAACTGTGAATTCAGTACATTTGCTGCACCATCCACCCCCCCAATCAAACCCACACACGCACAGAGACATAGACAAACAGACACACACACACACAAACTGTGAGTTCCATGCATTTACTGCCCTCACCCTTGACACAGGCAAACACACACAATGCTAATTCAATGCATTTGGTTTCTACCCCCTTGACAAACAAACACAAATTCTCTTTGTCTGTGTCTCACACACACACATACACACATCCATCACAGCAAACTGCAGCATTTGCACATTAGGTACCAACAAAAGCAATTAAATAGTTAGCACTCAAAAGAAATTAATAGCAAAAACACCAATAGCCGCCCCTCTTTTCTCTTGACGTTCTCACAAGAGGCCCATCCACAACTCATCCCAGACTCCGCCCCATCACAAAGAGTGCTTCACCTCTGCTGTGCTGGGTGTTCTATCTCATTAGCACAGCAAGGCTACCTGCTGCGTCAACCAGCCTGGGTGGCGCAAAACAAACAAACACACACACACACACACATAAATAAATACAGGCCAAAAAATAAGAGATTTTAAAACACACACACACACACACATAAACACAAGCCCTCCTCTTTAACATGTTTACGCTACCACTCATCCCTGAAATTACACATAATTTACCAATATGGAGAGCATGAGTGAGCACAGGCAGAGATAGAGAGAGACAGAGATGGAAAGAGAGAGAAATGGGTAGAGTGTGTGTGGGGGGCTCCACTCCATAAAAAAGCTAAGGGCAGAGATGGAGAGTAGATAGAGGCAACGGTATTAATTACCAGCAGCAGCGCATTGCTTTCTGTTTACTTCTAAGGACCTCCTCGTCACTGACAGGGCCCAGAAATTCATTAGCAGAGGGCAGAGGCAAATAAAATAAAATAAAAAAAACAGCTGCCCTGTTGGCTGCCAAGCCTGACCCCGTGGTTTCACTTCAGGGTAACACACAACACAAAAACACACTGTGGCACAGCAACACGCTCATGGGCATCCACACTGCACAACAACACTGCTTGCAATACAGACTGGCTGCCCTCTGGCTGCATATTAAAAATCTAGCAATGACGGGGAGCAATTTATGCTTCTGCTGAACACATCAGAGCAAGTAAATCACATAGGTTCACGTTTGCGTTCACGTTTTAAGATGCGCATCATGCATAATTTTACGTCTGCAATTGTGCTAATCGTTTGCTAAATCATGACATGTTCATATGCTGGGTCAAACAACTGAGAGAAATACTGAAGTTATGCACAAAAGTGAAACGGTTCGATCCAAAAAGCTTACAGAGCCTATCCGTTCCCGTCTAATTTTATTAGCGAGACTGACATCCCAACCGCCTAAGCACCACTGCAACGATTAATAAGACGCAAAACTATCATCATTAATGCTAAATGACGCAAAGGCAGCAATTTGGCACGGGGTTTTCCGAGCGTTTAAGTGCGGAGCTGAAGTTGGTGGATGCGCAAACACCGCCACTCATTCCGCACTTGCCGCTCTGCCGCAAGACATGGTTTTAAGCAAGTCATATTTTTTTCACCAATGACAGTAGCCATGTCATGTCATGGCAGACCGACATACATGCAGCCAAATCAGTTCGGCACGGCCGAATTTATAGAATTTATGGACACGGCTGTCCAACGCCTCTGGGGACAACATAAAACTCATGGCCGACTGATACTTGGCGACGCAATACAGACAAGATCCCACTCGACCTTTCAAATGAAAAACGACATGCAAGTCAAAATTAATCTAATTTCAAAGTGACCATACAATGTCGTGCATTTTACTGCCGTCAGAGACTGGCATGCTTTTGCATTCCGTCTAATTCCAAAAGAAGCGTTACGCATAAAAATACACGTGGAATGAGTGCAAACGAATGCACCAAAATTGGATATCAAACCCAATGTGTTCCCCGGGAACTAAAAACATCACGACCTTCATTCAAAGGTGGTATTTAGCTTGGAAAGCAAATGGCGGAAAGTCCGAAGAAAGTACCTTATTATTTTTTCGCTAGCGTAATACATAGTGTATCGCAGATCGTGTTAAAGTCCATTTTAAATACTCAATTTAAACCAATAGGTGATGCGTCTGATTTCGGTCGCACATCGCTGGTTGTGATAATATACGAGTACCATTCGACAACGACACGATGGGCGCAGCATACCGTTCATGTTTACTCAAGTCTGTAATAATTGATCATTATCTCAGTGTTTTTAACTCTGGCCTTGTAGGCTGACATACTCTTCTCCGACGAGGAATTCTTACAATATTTTCCTATAAGACGTGTACACTGGAAAACTCTTTAAAACATTGAAATAACAGTAACATTAAAAAATCATTCGGTGCTGGGTCATTTATGTTATAGCCTGAATTATGCCACTGGCATGTTCATTTAAAACATCGCCATGCAATTAACCGGTAAGACGTGGTTTATCACGTAGCGCTTGTATTTGGGGGGGAATGGTCATAAAAGTTATCTTATCACTGAAGGATTCTGGTAGGCTACTTTATAAGTTGTCCGAACCAGCCACAGAGACCTCATTCAACGATGTGTGTTCAGCGATGTTATGGGATTTTCCTGTGTGTGTTATAAAATTGAGACAGCTGACGTGACACAGTGCACAGAGGTATACCCGTCAATGTTTTTGTATTGAAATTCCTATCATGTTGCATTTCCAATTCAACGTAACAGGTTCCAGCACACGGACTGACCGACCGGAGATGCCTTGGTCCTGGTATTCGCCCATGAGGCGTGTACATAGCCATATCGATCTCGGACAAGCTGTGAATCGATGCACACTGGTCTGTAGAAAGCTTATAGTGGGACATAAAACAATACGTCTTCATATCAATGGTGTCTGAACTACAGAATGGAGCCAATCGCGTACACTTGCTACTAACAACAGTCCACAATTCTACACGAGACCAGCAACGATTCCAACTTAACCTTACACTCCACCAAAATGTTGGTCACAAGAGCGCATAACAACACTGAAAGCATTAAAAACTCACAGTCTTTGGTTTCCTCGGTCGTTTTCATATTCTTGAGTAAACAGTAACCACTTCGCGTCCCCGGTCCACTTGAAAGAGAAATAATATCCCTTCCCCTCAGTTCAAGAAACCTAGTGCGATCCTGAAGGTTTAAATCGGCGTCCTTTAAAACCTTCTCGCACCCAGCGTAATTCGTGTATATTCCTTATGGTGCTTGGAAGCCAAACAGTCCAAAGCGTGATTCTTATCGTTGATAAAAGTCTCTTTTAAAACGTATATTCTCCCCGAGTTGAAACGGCGTGTTTTCGAGTTTTCCTCATTCAGTCTTTCGCCCTCTGTCCCCCGCGCTGTGACAGGTTCTTTTCTCTCGCGCGCTCTCAGTCACGGTCTCGCTCTCGCTCGCTCCCTTTGGCTCACAGGTTGTTCGCTGACATTCTCGGGCTCTCTCGTACTCCATCGGTTATTTACGGAATTTCTGAGCGTAATTTGTGATGCTCATTCTCATCAATTCAACGCAATTAAAGTTGAACTAAATGTTTTTTCTTTTTTCAGAACATGAATCTAATACCAATTATGTGATTTGCTTTTTTGGATACCAACTTGTATATCCCATCCAAAGTAAAATCTTCAAAACAAGAATTTTGTCTCCAAACAAAGATAAATCACTGGTGTACATTACTAGAATGATCACACAAGGCAATCTGCAAATATCAGTAAATGAGTAACACATTTTCAATGCGTTGAAATGAAAAAAAAAACACTACATATGTACTTACAAATCTAAAGTCAAAGGAAAGGAATAACTGCTCTTTCAGGTCCAGATATAAAATACATGACAAATGCAAGAGTTAAAGTCTATTAATGCTATGTGTCTCTGTGTTTATGTGTAGCTATTCATACAGTAGATCCTAATATCAGGGAGCGCATGTGTAACTTTTTTGTTTTTATGACGATTTCTGTATTTCTCTATTTCTGTACACAGTGGGATCATCATATTAGCATTCCACAGTTACACTGTGAACACAGATCAGAAGCATCCCCTCAAGTCAGGTCAGAAACAACTCATATGACTCATCATCATATAGATGATGTTTGGGGCAAGGGTGGGGGGGGGGGGGGGGGGGGTCTTCCTTTTCTTGTTCTTGTACCATTTTGGATTATGCACCAAAGGAACATAATACATTGTAAACCCATCTGTTTAAAAGACCAAATGCTATTACAAACGCTGGAGCTTAGACTTTGAGTGACCAGAGCAGAGGTGAAAGTCAGTATGTGCTTAAAAATGTTTAGACAAATTCAAGAGAACACACACATACACTGACATGTGAAGACTTTAAACAGATCTGAGAGCTATTTTAGATTCTCCTCATCCAAACATTGACCTGTCTACACTGACACTTACCAAATAACAAGTTTTACATGTCATGAGAACCAGATTAGGTTATCCAATCAACTGTGAAAAATTCATATGCTAATTGTATTTAAAATAAGTTAATTAAAAACACGTGAGCTTAAGAGAGAGTTTTCTTGTCAATCTGTTTTTCTTTTCACTCTTGACTAAAAATATCTTTGTGTTACGGCATGTTTACTATACTAGATGTTGACACATGCATGGGTGTGCTTAGACAGGAAATGTACAAAGGGCATGTCATATCCCCATCCCCCCCAACCAGCCTCTTCAAGCGGTGACACAGTCCCAGTTGTTCACGTGATCAAATGGCAAGACCTGTGTAATTAAGATGGCTAACCTGACTCTCCTTCAGACATTGAGTGCCCTTCATCCATTAATGTTAAGCAGATGAGCCTACAATCTAGACGTTCCTCAGGGGAAAGTTTACAAGATTTCACTTCTGTGCGTAACGTAATTTAAATTACAGAATTATAAAGAGACTTGATAGTTTTGAGTACTAATATGTTTATTCTGTGTATTGTAAATTGAAATGGCTCTTGCACTGTGGTGAAGGGGAGTGTTTCTTAAATATAAAAATATAACACAAACGCTTTTTGTACACTTCTGTTATGCTGTTATCAAATATCAATCTTTTATCTCTCCAAGAGCTATGAGCACACATGTAGATTAATGTATTGCCCTCTATAGATATCTCACTTGTCTGTAAAAGGTTTCAGGTTCAGTAGACAGGAAATGCAACCTAAGAGATGAGAGGGTGTCAAAGATCCCAAACCATTTTCAAAGGCCATTCACAGGCCTGTGTGTAAAACTACAAAGTGACAGTGACAGATGTCCGTGCAAATGCATCAGTTCAAATTAACTGTCAGGCTAAATTCTCATTCAAATAGATGGCCCGTACATTAATTTTTGACATAAGAAAAAATACACTGGGTCAGCACAAAAGAAGACTGCTTGTTTAGTAACTGCTGCTGCGCATGATATAATGGCTCAGTGAAACAATTAAACATTTCCTTGAAAGAGAATTGCATTTGCATACTGTTTAAAACCCCTTCTGTATTATTGTAGGCTTGTTTACTAAATAGCACTGTTATTACATCTGTGCCACAGTCAGTATTTTAATGCCTCTCTATGTCTATGGTACCATTTGTCAACTCAGACAGGGAAACGGTTGTTACTCAATGTGATTTTAATGGTCTGTCCTTATATGGGAGTGCTGAAAAATTACATAGCAATTACCTTTTTTAAGCTGCAAGGCTATTTCTGTCTGTGGCCCTTCGAGACGTCTCAAGAATGGGAGGCAGAACATCCAAAAACTGGGATAGAGGTTTGCTGGTGGGTTGCACCCATTTAGGCTTAAAAATAAAGTGGAGGAGGAAAGAAATATTCTGTTGGCCAAGGTGAACCTGGAGCGCTCCTTGGAAAAGCACAGATTCAGTGTTTTGCAATAAAAAGGTTCATTTAGATTTTTTTCATGAGAAGTCTTTGCGTGGGGGAAAACAGCAGACACAAAATAAAACCAAGATGGATGGATTTTATGAGCAGACAAAACATGAGCATTTTGTTGCTGAATACATAGAATTCTCTCACTGTTCAAAACAGAATGCAGGATAGGAGTGACAACAAAACAGTAAAGACTTTTGTTTGTGTACTGTATACTGTTGTGTCATATGTTAATTGAAATGCAATATAAATACACAGGCGTGTGTTTATGTTGTGTTTTAATTAGCATAATCACTGCAAAATAAGATTTATTGAATGCTGGCTCTGTGCTTACAGTGAACGCCCGCCCACACACACACACACACACACACACACACTGACACACACACAGACATACACACACACACACACACACACACACATACACACAGCGATCTTTACTGGATATGTAAGTGTTTCCAAGCCAGACCCATTCACAGCTGTGCATGCCATAAGTGCTTTTACTGTGTCAGGGCTCTTAAAATATTCGGACATGGACTGAATACAGACTTTTTTTTTATTGTATGAGCAAAGCTGCAGCCTTATTTGTTCTTGTTTATCAAAGTCAATAAAAACTGTGATCATTAGAAATGGCAATAATCCTACTACTTACTCACTTACTGTTATTACCACAGTAATCAAAGAAGACATGCCTCTCTCATCCACCCCTTCATCTGTTGCGGGACAGACATAACGTCACTTGTCTAAAACATGCATGAGACATTTTGCTGACCTCCTCCACTCTAATCAGGATGGATTGGATCGGAGCTATAATAGCCTCAGTGGTGGACTGTGCAGATGGCTACACACACAAAAGGCAGAACAGAGTGGCCCCCATTTTCTTAGCCCCCGAGGGACAGCGCTCTCTCCCTCTCTTTTTTTTAAACGCCAGCTCTTGCCCCCTTACAAACTGTAGGGCAAGCTTCTCAATCACTTTATACCTACACACAAAGACTGGGTCAGGCCAACAATTCAATTAAAATGGCTGACCCACCCCCTAATCACATCACTGAAAGGCCCTCGTTTCATTAGCAGTATACCCTAACCCCTTGAAAGCATTTTTTTCTTTCTCTCACTCAAGAGGATGTTGCTGTTCCTCTTATTTTAATCTGTTGATTTAATTAAGAAAGATACCAGTGGACTCCAAGCCCCTTTGTTATCCACGTGTGGTTCATACAATGAATGCACAATTGCTTTGTGACAATGTGAGTGTATACTGTACAGCTGCCAATTGCACAACAGCTGAGAGCATGGCGTTAGGAGCTTGTGGGAGTGGGCCACTGGTTGTGCCATTGTTGGGTAGCTAGTAGAGTCCTCCTGTTACACTTTGGGCAATCCTCTGCTCGCAGGCAGTGGTGGTGGTGGAGGTGGCTGCTATTGTGGGATACTCTCGACTTGCCCATGCTGTGCCTGGTTTCATGGATAAGAAAACAGATAAAATAGTCTCTCATATGAGCAACTGGCCAAGAAGATAAGGCTGTCAAATTGCAAATAAATAAATAATCCGAAATGGGCGAGAGAGAAATTAATTTCAGATGTTTAGTGATGTCTTGAATTGGATTTGACATTGGTGGTTCAGAGGATGTCTGTGCCAGAAGGTTCATGATTTAGGTCAAATGCAAGTATCTCCGTTGAAGAAGCACATTTATTATGTGATGAAATTTATTTAGGAATCATGAAAAAAAATTGGTTGGCCAGCAGTTTCAAAACCATGATCGTGGTGTATTAATTCACTAGTTTTCAACGAGACACTGAAGGACGCAATATTGTGAATGAAGCGTCTCTGAATTAAGACATCGAATTCTTTCAGTGCTTTTGAATGGCTTGTGTCTTTGTTTCCTCCTCAGTGTGTGTGAGAAAGAAAAGGTTTGGGAGGAGGGGGAAGGGAGAGATGAGGACAAGAAAGCCTCTCATGGTCGTGCATCATCCACAAGTACTCTGAAGACAACACAAGAGAATGTAGTATCAGTGGAGAGTGACCAGAGCCATTTCAGTTGTTGTGTGGATGCAAGTCACTGCTCTCAACCAGCAGTAAAGAAGACTGGCAAGCACTGTGTCATTTTTTAAGAGCAGGACGAATGCTTAAAAAAGCCAAAAAAAACCCCTAAGATATTAGAAGATTTTTCACTGAAATGAGTGCCCTTAAGAACTGCATAGGCCTACTTAAAGGTGGTCTTATCTATGATCATAAGCCTGAATTGCTCCACACTGTCCTCTTGCTGGTTATTCAGCCATAATCCAGAGTACTTCTAACCACAGCCCAGTTTGGTAAAACAAATGCCAAATAGCAAGCAGTTGGTCTGTAAAGATCTGGAAACATAAATATCATTGAAAAAAATATCATTCATTTATGAACACTTATTAAGCATTAAGAACTTATTCATTTGTTCACATACAGCTAGGGACAGCCTCTCCACCAAACAAGAGCACTGTGGGGAGTGAGGAGCATCTCTGGCATGTTTTGTTTGTTTCTAGGTTCAAATAATGGTAATGTGGGACAAAACCGTCTGCAAAGAAATTTAAACATAAACACAAAATGTCATCCAGCACTGTTGACTGCACCTTTTATGAGGACCAGTAATTGATAATTACACTGTAGGTGTTGCCATGTCTTTTTGGGATGTATAGGGCTTCTTGTAAGCACTAGGAGAAAACTCTTTTGATGCCCTGACTACATGAACTAGATACAAACACAATGGGGGCAGCCTGTCAACCTCTCTGGTGTGTTTTATTTTGTCCTCGGTTCAAATATAATGGGAGTTGTTTTGGACAAAACCGTCTGCTAAGAAATTTACATAAACATAAACACAAACACAAAATTTCCTCCAGCATTGTTGGCTGCACCTTTAATAGTGTCCATTAACTGAGAAATACATGGTAGATGTTGTCATGAGGTGTTTTGAGGTGAGGTATAGGGTTTGGAAATATGTTATCACATGTAATGTACCCACTAGTAGAACAGGAGTAGGAAGGCTGCTCACTGTATTGCTTAAAAGATGGCAACAACAGAAGCGCTTAATGCAGAGAGAGTGAGACCCACTTCTCATTTTCTTGAGGAGAAAACCCAACTCAACCTGAGTAGTCATGGAAATACTGGCCCTGTTTTAAAATGCTGACACAGTGTTATTTATTACTTCGACAATGCTATAAGAACACTTAACGCCGAGAGCAACGTAGTAGGATCCTCTTCTCCGAAGAATGAGGAGAAAAGTCAACTCAACTTGAGTTGTCACGGATATCTTGGCCCTGCTTAAAGATGTTGACCTTTTCGGGTCTGTGCTGTCATAGTTACCTTTTCAGCCACAACACATAAAAACACTCTTTGGGTAATCAAGCTGGGTTATACAGCACACATACATGGACAAGTGTGTGTGTGTGTGAGAGAGTGTGTGTGTATGTATGTGTGTGTGGAGAAGTTGGATCCAATAAAGAAGTGACATCCCACCTCCCCCACCTTTCAGCCAGATGCCTCTTCAGATTCCTGAGCCATGGATACGGATGCATCAAGCTGTCTTCAAAGAAAAATAATAACTGAGTTTAAATAAAGCTGAAGAATCAGAAAAATGCTCTAAACAAATCTGTGTGAGTCCTCTATGAAGGGGAACCAGTTGGGAGACTGATGCAAAGCTGTGAGCGAAACAATGTTTGCTATTCAGAGTGCAGACCAAACTTGAGGTGTTACGTGTGTGTGTGTGTGCAAGCGTGTGTATGTGTGTGTGTGTGTGTGTGTGTGCCCGCTTGTGTGTGTACGCACACACACACTTTTGTGAGTGTGTGTGCGAGCGTGTGTATGTGTTTACGTGTGTGTGTGTGTGTGTGTGGACTTGTGCGTGTATGTGTGCATATGTGTGTGTGTGTGTGTGTGTGTGTGTGTATGTATGTATGTGCTTGTGTGTGTATGTGTGTGTGTGTGTGTGTGTAGGCTTGCTTGTGAGAGTGAGCGAGAGAGTGTGATGCATTAGTACCCCACTAGCGAAAGAGAGCTGAGAGGGCCTGTAATTATGTAGCAGAGGAGTGGGAGTGATGGTGCAAACATTAGCCATCAACTTGGGCCGAGGACGCAGTGTAGGTCATTAGGACTGGAAAACCGGCATCCATCTCTTCTTCCTTGCTTCTGAATCATACATACACGTTATTTATGCAGTCTGACAGAAGACATGCACAACACATAATGTTTGATAGATCTCTGGGGTGCATGATTTTGATTACTGCTTTGATGTGTCTAAAAACAAGTAGCAATCAACTTGCAAGATTTTTTTTTGTTTTGTTTTGTTTTGTTTCATCACTTCTTTTTATTCAACATAAACCTAAAGCAAAACAGAACAAAGGCAAAATCAGAAAAAAAAAAAAAACAAACATGAGAGAATGTGGTCCGTTCCAACACTGTAATTAAATCCTTTTCTCTGGGCTTACCAGCAGCATTGACTCTGTTCACAAGGATGGACTGACACACCACACAGTCGATGGAAACTCCAGTTCGAGCAAAGACAGACATACAGAGAGAGAGTGAGAGAAAGGAAGAGAGAGAGAGAGAGAGAGAGAGAGAGTGAAAGAGAAAAAAATAATTTAAAAAAGGAAAATCAGAAGAGTTTCCCCCATCTGTTCCATGGCTCATCCCTGCAGAGCAGGCAACTCAGGGGAACGCCTGAAGTAAACATGCTCCGCTACATTTCTTCCGTGCAGCCGCTCGCGCCTGAGGGAAATACCCTACACAGTGGACTGGCTCTAACAAGTGCCCATGAGCGAAATTATGGCATGACCACAGCACTGTGCCAGAGTAATCTGTCACCATTTGTCCTCGACCCCGTTTCATAAGGGGAGACTTTTTTAAGGGCATGTACGGTAAGGTTATCTTATATGTATTTTGCTGCTGCTGTTGCTGTTGCTACACTTGACTGATTAGTTTAATCTTGACATAGTAATCCATATGTGAAACAGATGTGGAAGCGGCTGTTTATTTTCTCTTGACGGTGACAGGAAAACATTCAAAATAACTGACAACTATTTTGACAGAGTTTTCTAAGCTGTCAAGTTCTCAAGGAATCCAATTATGTTTTAATTTCAAATGTGGGCTTTAACATTGCATCATGTAGTTAGGAGAAGGAAGTTGTTTTGAAAGGAGCGAATGAATTTGTCAGGCAGTTTTTGGGTACAGTAAGTGCTCCGTCTCGGAGGCCTGGGTTGACCTCACACAAACACCCGTCATAGGGCTGCTGTGACGGGTGCTGTGCCCTGGCCCTGAAGCTGATACCACAGCATGGAGGCAGTCCTCCATTTAAAGCCCCCCCCCTCTGTCCCCTGTGAGATGTGGGGTAAGGTGGGTCGAGCCTGTTGGAGCCAAGCGCTGGGGTCTTTCTGGGTTGCAGCCCAATATCTACAGCTTCCAGCAGTGCCCAAACTCTCACAGCAGCCCAGGAGCAAAGGTTGTGCTTTGATTGTCAGGTACTCTTATTGTTCTTTCGTACATGACAAAAATGGACTCTTTCTCTCTGCCTCCCCTTTGTAGTGCTCAGTGTCATTTTCTTTTCTTTTTTTGTAGTCTCACTTGCATTGAGTCTCTCCTACGCAGCATCATCACACCTTTATGATACACTCTACTATGTTTTCATCAGTCATGCAAAGTTTACTTGGAAAGCTCTAAACTGAAATGCTTTGTCTGTTAGCGTTTTAAACTGTACAGTTTTATTCTACTGTGCAGGAGGAGTATGTTTTGGTAATGCTGCTAGTTATTTCATGTTTGCAGGGTCTGAAGACATGAGTCAATTGTGATTCAGCAATGCATCTGACAATGGAGAGAATTTGTTTTAACTCAACTTGACATACAACCTTGAAGCTATCGATGAATAAGCTGGTGAGGAAAAACATCAGTGCTGACAGTGGATCAGGGCAAAGTGAAACTATTATGTGATGCTTAGCAAACGCTATCAAAAGCAGTTTCCCTAATGTTGGACTGATTAGATCTCATGCATCAACTTATTATAAAGACATATTAGAGCTTTGATAGACATGTTTGAGCATCCAGAAAACAAAATGAATTAGTTTGCTTGAAAGTGCTACAGACATAAAAATTGCACATCATCATTCAAGTAATCAGCCTTTCCATAAAATGTGTTCACAGGGACAGCACACAGTATATGGTGGCTGTGCTTGGTAGTGTAAAAATATTTAGATATAATCTGAGACTTTTTGCAATTATGGCCTTATTGTACTAATCCCTGAAAATTATTTCATTACCATGGTAATGGTGACATTCTTTTTAAGTGCACAATGCAATGTGATGTTGTGTCTAGGACTGTTCAGTGTGGCCTTGGACTCCGGCAAGGGTGCTGCTGTCTAACTGAATGTGTTAATAATTATAATTGGTTGCATGGCTCGTTTGTTTCTTATTTTTCAGTCAGCACTTCTTGGCTGATTAGGTCCCTGACGTCATCTCCACAGAAATTTGAATCCACAGACCGAGCTTTTTTTTTCTTCTTCCCCAATAACCCCCCGCCCCACTCAGACACACACGCACACACACACACACACACACACCACCACCACCACCCCAGGAGGGATAGAAAAAAGATATCAGCCTGGTTAATTTTTAATTCCTTGAATGCAAAGCTGTGTTCTAGTGGCAAGGCTCTCTAATGGCCCATAGATAAGATATCCCGTTGCTCAGCTCTAGAGTATAGCGAATGATCACCCAGTCCCGAGTGGATATCATTAGAACACCACCACGGAGACGAGCAAAGCCACTTAAAGGCCCGTCTGACCAAGCAACCAGCCTAAAAGCATGACAAAAAAAAAATGCCTTGGGTCCAGGGTTCATATATTACTCACACACACAGGATGATGGGGGCAGTTTTATATATTTAGAAGTCATCCCATGTTTAATCACAGTTCACGTCCACATTGGATGAAGTTAACAGAGGACCCTTTAGTCCATCAATGTGGAGACATGGCAATGTAATACATCACCTTGGAGTGCTGTATGTCTTTTTAGGTTCTACATATATTTATAACTTTATGTATGTGTGTTTTAAATGAGATACCTAGGGATGCAAGAAGAATTTCAGTCTGTATATTGAAAGTACATCAGACATTATATTACATCAGATACATATATACATATACATACATATGTAATATAGACATTATATTACATTAATTTCCTCTCTGTAAAATTAATGTGATATCTCTAATTGGCAAAATGGTGTAATGCTTTCAGAAACTGTGATAAAAAAAAAATTATTTTCTCTAAATCTTGTTTGCACTTCCAGGCACTGCATGTTGCACTGCATAAACATCTAAATGCACATGATACTCCATGATGAATTAGGTAATTTAAGTTATTATCCATGTTTAGGAGGAAATGGGTCCCTTTCTCCCCACGCCCTGATGGACGTTAAAGACGATGATTGATTTTTGTGATGCGCTCTGCCTCCACAGGGGGTTGGGAGGTGACCTTTTAGCACTCAGAAACGCAGATGCGAGATTCTTTTTCCATGACCAAATTGTACACATGCCTCCCTGAAATGGCTCCAGGACCAGATTATAGTTTAGAAGCGAGTGAATTTAAGCTATTTGCTTGGACGCTAATTTTGTCTCCACAGACCGTTGACTGCAGAGAGACTAAACAGAGGAAGAGCGAAATCTGCTTTAGGTTGCACTCCCTACACATGCATAATACTATGACATTACTGAGCCCAGAGTGCTGACTTCATCTTTTGGTGAGAGATCGCTGGCAAGCAGAAAGCACAAGCAGAGAGCCACACATTCCTTCCTAGGTATTAACAGTTACATGTCCTCTATGACAGAAAGAAGATTGTTTCTTGATTGTGCCGTGACATATTACAGCACTCTGCACCATAACCAAACAAGAATGAACAAGGCATACAATTTTCATTCCGTGTGTGTGTGTGTGTGTGTGTGTGTGTCTATGCATGGCTGCTGAGGTCACTCTTTATGCCCTGAAAATGAGAGCAGAAAGCATTGCTTCCTACATGAGAACAATGGCAAGGCACATTTATCTTTTTTTCCAACAGGAGTACAGGGTACAAGGCATGGGTAGTGCCTAATGTATTCAATCATTATATCATTTTGACCAATTTGATCAAAATTTCTGCATCACACAGTGAATGATTTTAGTATATTAAAAATGTACCAGACTGTTTCTCTGAAATGTGAAGGCGACAGAAGGAGTACTTTTTATTTATTTATTTTTTTGCATAATTCCAAAGAGATTCTGCTCAAAGCAGCATTTCGACATTTTGAAACGGCCTGCATAACTATCCCCTCCACACAAACACACACACACACACACAAACACTCATACACACACCACCACCACCACCACCCCCCACCCGCAGTGTGTGACCAGATCCAAAATTGTGAGGCCAGATGGTCTCCCCCAGGATATTGCTTCCAAGGGGATGTGCATTGGGTGAAAAAAAAAAAGAAAAAAGAAAAAAAGAGAAAAAAAAATATCTCTAATATTAGACATATTAGAGCATCTCTCAAGGTACTTCCACTGACAGATGGCGTGAGTATCTCTGACTCACGACACTAGAGCCAATGGTGGCGCAAGCACTTCCAGACCGATACGGGGCTGCAGGAAAATGCTGAAATACTCAGCAGGCATGGAGGCCTGCAACATGGGAGGACTTTCAGTGGACCATGTCCAACAAGATTAGACTCCTACTCCTTCTTTTTTCAGAGAGGAGTTTGCCTGCAGAATTCATGAGAGCTTGACACTTTTTTCCCTTCTCTCTTTCTCCCTCTCTTTCTCTCTCCCTCTCTCTCTCTCTCTCGCTGCTGACTTATGCTCCCTCTTCCTTCCATTTTGCCGAATTTGGCTTTGATGAAAATGCAAATTAAAAACTCATCAAGGAATATGAAACCAGAGACCAGATGTATCAGACAGTACAAAATAGCTTAAAAAGTATCTGTGCCCAGAGTATACTTACAGTGTATGAGCATACTTACAGCGTATGTTCAATATTTAGATCATAATTATACAGGCTTTGTTGTCACATTTCATATTGATAGTTCATAATTTGCCTATTCCAACTTTGTTTGTGTTTTTCAACAGTAGTTGTTGTATGTATGAAAATAGTATGCGCTCAGTTGTATAAGGAGAATTTTTATTTTGCTTTATAGGGAGAACCAAGTGATTGCCAATAATGTGCATTGTGAAAGGCCATGTGATGTGCAGGTATAAAACCGTGTGAGCACAACAATAAATTCCCTTTCCCAGGACATCCCATAATGTTTGCGTGATGTGTTCTAGTTCCTTCATCAAGTTTAGTTAATAGGTTATTCCTGAGTATGCACGAGTCTCTGTGCGGTTGTACTCTGAAAACAGAAGTGTTTTATGTGACCATAATGATCTGTGAGCTTTTAGGTGTGGATGAATATACACAAACAGAAAAGAGTGAAAGGATGGAGCCACGATGCGTAAATCCTCCCTCTAATCTGTGTCTTTTGCGTCCACACCAGGCTGCCCTGACACCTCCTCTATGGAGCTCTGGATTATACAGGCCCTCTCTCTTCTTAGCAACAGGACCAGCGGCTGAGAAACCAGAACGTTACTCATCAAATTAGCGCTACATCAATCACCCGAAGTTGCTCAACAGATGCCTCTGTCACTGCCATTGGGAACTGACATATCTTTCTGAGGATGAGTCGAGTGCATAGTCACAGCCGCTGCCAAACATAGATTTTTCTCTCTCTCTCTCTCCCTCTCTCTCTTTCTTTCTCTCTTACTCTTTCTGTCTTTCAGTATTTGTCACTGCAACAAATGTCGAGCTGTCTCCCTACATCCATCTGAGAGGAGGTGTGTGTGCATAAGACCACGGCTGAGAGGTGAAACCTTTAAAGATGCAGTAAGCAAATTCTCTGACAGCTCACAATAACAGGCAGACGGCTTCTCAACAGGCCCATCTATTTACCACCGTCCTGATTGGATTGTAAGAAAGGCACCAACCTTACAATTTTTTCTTTTGCTGATTGTAGAGCTCAGCAGTGAGTAAGAGCACCTATTGAAATGACAGGTGTGAGGATATCCTTAGAGCTTAGCTGGAGTATTTCATAAAGGGATGTTTTCATAGAAATGAGCAACATTATCAAATAATAAAAAAGAACACATAGTAAAAAACTGTAAGCCGCACATACAGCCCTCTTGGACACCAAAGAGGGGACTTTCAGACCATAAAGTCGGACTGAGGTAATCTACTTAGACAGGTAATAAAATTACTGCACCACCCAAATGAAGTGGAGACCGAACCATGTGATTATGATCTCGTTAATTTTCAACATCACATAGACCGCTCATTAGGCTAAATAAAGGGCTGTGTCAGGCACATAATACAGCTGAATCCCAATTTAACCAATTAGTTCCCACCCAGTACGATGAGGGATGGATCAGGAGTGTGAGTCAAAAGGCTGTTCTGGGGGATCAAAACAACAGAAGCCTAATAGTGGCTTTCTTTTTTTAGTTTCCTCTGCTGTACCAGTACAGTACTGGCCTGGTGGACCAGACTCTTTCACTTGGTTTCACTTTGTGCAAGGGTCTGGACACTTGTTTATAACGTTCACTTTTTGCGTTAGGTGAACACTTTGTTCTGACTTAAAACCTACTGGTTGTTGATTGTTTGTAAAAAAAAAAAATAAATTTGGTAAACCAAAGCCTTAGGAGAGTATCCTGACACAGTACATTTAGATTTATCCATTTAGCAGATGCTTTTTGTCAACTATCAATTGTTTAGGGACACTCACCCCTAGAGCAACTTAGGGTTAAGTGCCTCGCACAAGGGTGGCAACGGTGGTGGATACTTAACCGCTACGCTACCACCGCCCCAGTAGTACTGTAGCAAAATGCAATATCAAGTGTAGGTACTATGGCAGCACTTAGTCTAGCTTGTAAGCGCTGTTCAGCCTGTGCTGCCCTCTCTTCCTTTTCCAAATTTGAATCATTGCTGACCTTTCTGTGGAGGTCATGGTGATATATGCATGTTGTCTCAACTCAACAAACAACATAGCTTATAGGTCACTGAGCATTTTTAACTATGCTTAACAGTTCAGCATCCATGCAAAGCATATACAGTACAAGTCTGGTTAATTTAAACCAGATATCTTAGTTCGAGATGCTGGTGAGCTCACATCACTAGTTAAGCACTGCAGCAAAGCAGATCTTTACAATGGAGCATCTGGCCTGCTGCATTAAAATACTTTTTACTTTTAAGGGTCAGATATAAGCTAATGATAATACAGGACATCAGATATTCAGATGATGATACCACTTCTAGCTGTCCAGGAGTGGACATGATGTCAGACCCTTGGACGCTGAACCCCACCCTGTTAGCCCGTTTCACATAAGTGTATAGAAATTCACATCTATTGACACAGATCATACAGATACCGTCTGCATATCACATTAAACTGCACAGTCTGAACTTTGCATTTCCAATGATGTCACTTGTTACTGTAATAAACACTTTGCAGAAAATAAATTTACATTGAATATAATTACTTTGAAATTACATTTGTTAATACATTTCACATTCAAACCTAAAGCCAAGGGGCAAAGCAAGCCCCCCCCGTCTCTCAAAGCTAGTGCTAGTGACGTCACTGGTCAGACCTGTTTCATTTTGTCTGCTGACTCTCTAGGGGGAATATATAAGCGGAAGTTCATGCTTCACAGTGTGATAGCTCAACGCTTTTCAGCTCAACTCATCTGACCAAGAGACCCTTATGTGAATACTTCTGTGAGACTTTCTTTCCCCCAATCTTCTTCTTCCCCTTTAAAGTCTAATTGCATGTTCTTCTAATTCACTCGTCACGAGGTGCCCAACACTGCTGGCCGCCAGAGGTGGAATTGTATCTGTCACTAGAACCAATTTCTCTCCTCCACCACCATGTTCCCTTCGTTCTCAGCCAAGGTCCTCATGCCAGCAAATTCAATAAAGGATAAATCAGTTTATGTACTGCAGGGCGGACTCCTTCCCCCAGGGCCTGGCAGAGGGGTTTGGGCAGATTATGGCCTCCGCTCGTAAATAATGTCTTTTTACTATGACCTGCCACTCACAGGGGCCCTTGTTGCGACAAAACATCACCATCAACATGGTGCCCTACAAGTTTTAGAATCCAACTTATTAAAATCCAACTTATGTTTTTTTTTTTTTTCATGCAAATAAATTTGAATAGAAAACAGAAAATCACATTCATCATAACTCTTGTTTTCAGATGAGGTTATAAGTTCAAAGATAACGAAGTACAACTAGAATCTAGTCTAAAGTTATAAGAAATAGTACTATTTTACAGATATGCGCAGGCCTCTTGCTGTATATTACGATAAAGAGAAGTAAAAACAGGACTGCGGATACTGGGATAGACTGTATACAGTGACGTGGTGAATGGAGTTTGTTCAGGGAGTGCATATGTGAAGGTTTAGGTGCTGAATGTACATGCAACATGTAAATACAGCTGGATGTATACTATACTGTATAAATGACAGTTATCTAAAAATTTTAATTGGTTAATTGGGAACTAGCGCTAGTGATTATATTTGTACAAAAGTGGAATAAAGAAACTTCACCATGTTTACAAAATATATATTAGTTTTTGCAATCCAATTATTTGATTCTTGGAAACAAAAAATCTCAATTTACGGTATATAATCCTTTAAATTATAAATTAGTTGTGTTGTGTTGTGAGAAAGTGGACTTTGAAACTCACCAGCAAAATCATGGCCATTATAGTCTGTGAACAATTTGTATGCGCTGGACAGCACTGTTTGCTAAAGGGGTCCTCCATTTAGACAGTGTGACAGAATCTTGCTGCAATCCATTTACCCACACATCTGCACAACAAGAGCCTGCTACTGAAAGCTTGCTAACTGTTTCATTGAAAATGACGTGCTTGGCTGACAGAAAATGATAGAGAAAGAGAGAGACGGAGGTAGAGAATAGACAGACAGTGGGGAAAGAGAGGAAAGAGCAAAGCTGGTGCCTCTGTTTTTCTCTCCTTATGGTTTCGGAGCTTGACTTGTTCGGCCGTCCAGAGGCCACGCAGCAGCCCGGTGCAGCATGAGGCCCTTTTAAATCACATATCTGAGAGGGGAGAGACAAAAGGATTGGAAATTGGAAATGGAAGCCCGTGACAGCAGAAGAAAAGAGCCAGGCTTGTGGTCTAAGGGTCCCTCTCTCCCCCGCACGTGAAACCCAATCGCTTTGTCACCGGCCCTCCGCTGGGTCTGTGGGAGTAAGGCCCATTGATTTCCCACTGCATAATCAGACAGACAGAGAGGGTAATGACTGCATCTCCTACTGGTGTGTGTGTCCTGGAACACCACACAAAGGAGCCGGGTCGGGCATGGCTGTCTCATTTAGTTGGGTCTGAAGATACACAAAGCTCTCTCTACTACACCCAAACACCTTTCTTCCACTCTCAGTGGACACAGAGAACTATTAAGGATGCATTATCATTCAACATTGAGTGACATTTTGCAATGATGCAATGGTGCACCGTGTTTCTGTGGACAGCGATGGAGAGCAACAATTCACTGCATGATTAAAAGGTAGATGCATGTCCACTCAGCCTGCCAGGACTGTAAGACATAAACACCGTGTTCTGTTGTATGCACCATACTGAGCGAGGAAACTGAGCAGAAAAAAAATAGCCAGGAGAAAACTGGCTCATTTTGTATGTTGGCAGCAGAGCTCCGACTCAGAGTGTCATTATGCTGTTTTGATAACATGTATTAGTCTTAACATTAATCAACAGCATGCAGCCCACACCCTCACTGGAAGCTCACTTCCAATAAACACACAGTAATGAACATCTTCATCTGCTCTCTGGAGCCACAATGGCACAAGTTTCATCACTCAAGTTGGGGGTTTTAGGAGGTAATTGCGTAGGCTAAAATGGGTCGGCTGCCTGCCCGCCTGCCTGCCCGCCTGCCTGCCCGCCTGCCTCGAACAGATCCCCCTATTGTTCGAGGACACGAAGCTCCCAGATGGAATAAGACAGACAGTAATGAAATGAACTATGCTGGGGAAAGGGTGCCAGACGGGCAGGTCAAAGACTAGCTAAGAGCTGTGTTTCTCCATCGCGAGAGCGAGAGGTCATTGAGGGTTCTTAGAATGAGATTTTGCATTGCCTCCTCTGCATGTATAAGCGCTGGGTCAAGGTTGAGCCTGAGATGCTGCAGAGAACAACGGAGAGTGGAGCAGAGGGGGAAAAAAAAGAAAAAAAAAAGCTCCTGATTTGAAGTATAGGGTTGTGCCACGGCTACAGGTTATGAATATTTAGATGTACTTACAATATCTAAGTGATCAAGGCCTGTGCAGTGGGGGCTGTGTTTGAACTGTGCAGAAATTAATGGAAGAAATGTGGCGTGAGAAGAGATCGCTGTTACAATATAAAGTGGGAGTAGTTTGCCAATCACCCTTGATGTGAACAGAATAAATTCCCCCTTCGCTCTCCACACATGTAAACAGTCAGACAAAGAGAGACTGTTGGATGAGATCATTTGAATTATAATGGAGGGTACAAAACTCATGAACACACTGGTGCCTAGCAAGGCATGGATGTGTGAAGAGTACTTGAAAATGGGAGAGATTAGGTGACAGACCTGTTTTTTGGGCTAACTCCGGTATAAGTATGGTCTTTCGATCATGCCATTTCAAAACTGCATTCTGTGAAGCCATCTGCTTCATGTTCCAAAGCTCCTATCTGTTTGAGCACAATACAATTTGGAACAGGGAAAAGAGAGAATGATTACGTAAGTTTGAAGAGGAAACTTCTGGGCTGATTGAAAGCATCACCATCAACACTTTTTTGCCCCCGAGCCCATAAAACCTGATTCTGATTCATATCATGAAATAATGTGGCACGACAACCACAGGATGACTCAAACAAATTGAGACACAGGTGCTTTTTCAGCTACTGAATCACTTCCCAGCTGTTTTTAGAATTTAAAACCTCCCTCACTGTACAACAACTTGAAACACTGAAAGCAAAAACAAGCGACAGATGATCACCAACAAGTAAGAGACGAAAAGGAAAAAAAAAAAAAAAAAAAAAAAAATCGCGTGGTTGTTGAATCATCCCAAACTTTGCGTTTGATATGGTCTTCTGCAGGATACCAGCAGCGAGAGTGCAATCCATCTGTTCGCTTAAGCTCAGTGAAGCGTGCAGCCTGGTGGCCACTCGGAGTGCGAGAGACAGCTGTTAGTGGCGGCACACGCGGCACGCGGCATCTCTCGCCGTTCCCCGGCTGCCACGGGGGAACACATGCTGCCGCCACCGTAGAAACCAAGTTCCGAATTCCTATTCCACCCATTCCCATCAGACCCGAGCCGCAGCTCTGCCCTGGGATGCCTGTGAAAGCAGTGTACTGAGGAGACCCCAGGCCAAACATGATTAAACACCAACTCTTGCTAAGTGTGTGTGAGCTGAGGTGACCTGTGTGGAGGGGAGAGGATTAAAATGCAGTGCCATGCAATTTGCAGAAATGGGACCGAAAACACAGACACACACACACACACATACACACACACACACACACATCAAGGGAATATAAGGGAGCTATTCTTCACCCTGAAGAGAGAAATGATGTATGCTCTATATATAAGCTGCATATATAAGAGGCAATGAAGTGCATTTTTTTGCCATCGTTATGGTCTCTTATTTCCATGTCTTTTGAACCTATTATGCTAGCTGGCACCCTGGTGTAAGCAATTTTAGAATGCTAAACCTTTCACCAAAGGCTGGCTGACTTTTAGGAAATGTAGTGCTCTGAGCTTCACACGGCCAGCCATTCATCTACCCAGCATGCCGCTGACCTGATGTGACACAGAGGGCCTTCATATTTCAGACAGGAGTGAGTGACTTTTGATTTACCTGCCGGAGGCGCTCATGTAGGACCGTTGAATCCTGCAAATGAGCTCTGGCTGTTTCTGCTAGTTGGCAGCGGAGGGCTGACAGGGTCTTGGCTTTTAATCCTTGGTCAGGGTTTCAGGGGAGATTTGGGCTTGGTCAGCTAGCAAGGGCCTCCCACTCCGAGACAAAACGACTGACTCTCTCTTTGTCCCAGGTGGACCGGTGCGACCACCTTTCCCTGTCACTTGGTCACGCCAGCCAGGCAGAGAAGAGGCCCGGGCCATCTGCTTGAGAGACGGCCAGAGCAGTGGACACAAGCAAACCCAAGCAGCGGGCAGTGGCGGGCAGCAGCAGCGGAAGTAGGGGGCACTGGGCAACGTGAGGTCAGTCTGTCGGTTTGCCTCTGAGTCATGCCAGCATCTGGGCCCAGCCTCACATCAAGTCGGTATAATTACTGGAGGCGATTGTTGGCAGGCTCAGCCCTCATCTAGTCTCAAAAGATAAACATGTCAGTTCAGTCAAATTTTCACTCTGTTTTTATATATATACATAATGAGCCAAGTACTGTATTATCATCAACAAGGACATTAGAATTAATTCCCAGGGGACACACATATGGTAACAAAACATACTGTATGTATATTAGACTCTACAGTTCAGTTACCTTGGATAAAAGCATCTATTACACAAATAAACAAATTAACAAAATAAAAAAGGAACACTAAGATACAGGAATGGGTGTAAAGAACTGGTCTTATATTGATATTGTATCATTGTGCTTCCTACAAACGGTGCTGTCATCTGTGTTTTATGTCGTTGTATCATTCTACTGTGTCTGCAATGTCAAGCCCTTTCACTTGTTTGTCAGTTTCTCATTTAGCTCCACCACTACGTCAGGAATCAGGGTCTGGTGTCTGTTCACTCTTAGTGCACTAAGAAGTCTCTTAAGATATCTTACTAGCCTGGCCATGCCTTCCTATGCACCGCCGCTCGATTTGCATCTCTCTGCAGTGCTACTCCACTGATATTGTTGTCTCAGGAGGCATTTTAACCTGTCCAATCAGCAAACAGAGGGAGGGGTTGTGAATGCAGAGCTAGAATGCTATCAGTCAAGGTGGGCTATCACTCAACTTTAAATTGAAACAACTCCGGCAAACAATCGAATCTCACTACTGAATGTCCAGACCCTCTGTACAAAATGAAGTGGAGGACGAGGGGCTGGTTTTAATACCAGGCTAATATCTTACCAAAGTTGTTTATTTTTCTATGTGTGTTCCCCAAACTATCTCTTCAGAGTCTTCTTTACTAAGTTGTTCTAAACTATACCTTAAGAGGCTGAATCCACGTTTCTTGCATTGATTGTTGTCATTTGCGTCTTTTTGAGCTTGGATGAGATTTCTTTAAAGGCCATTAAAGTGCAGACAACAAAAAACAAACAAAAAAATCTATAAAAAATATTAATTAAAATATAATTAGTGCATGAATAGGATGTGTTTGTTCATGTTTACATTCTAGTGGGATTAAAATATAAAGCAAATTAATTTATTTTGGCGTTTTTTGATTTATGATTTTTTTCATATTTATGAACTTCTGTGGCAGTAAGAGCACAAGTCTTGAGACCAAGATGGTATTTTTAATCTGTAAAACATTCGTTTGAGATGAAAAAAAATATGTTACAGTAAAGTTTAAGAGTGGTCAAGACCACTCTTACAAAAGCATGACTTACAGAAGATACACTTAAGCTACGAACATGTTGGAAATCATGTCATAACCTTAAGGTAAAGGTTAAGGTATAACTTAACAAGCGTTAAGAATTTTTCGGGGAACCGGCCCTTGTCCATTGGTTTAGGTTTGCACTGTCTCTGAGCTGTGCCAGGCCTATCAGTGAACAGAGGCAGGGCTAAAAGTGATGATTTTGAACTCAGAAGGTGCATTCCAGCACGTAACATATGTCACGACCTAACAGTGGTGATTGGTTGACGCAGAAAGAGTCTGCCCACCGTGGAGCAAACGTGTGCACAAAGCGAAACATGAGAGCGTTTGATGCATCAGTTTAGGAGTGATTTGCTTCATTACAAAATCGACGACATGCCTCTGATTGTCAGATCTGATTTGGAGTCACAGAGCCGGGGACACAGCAGGTAGCACACTGAAGGGAGAGAGCGCGATGTTGAAAAGTGTGGCTTCAGAGGAGACTAAACGAATTTTGATTTCACCTTAGTAAAATATCCAAAAATGTGAAATATGTGGCAAGGCCGTGGCCTGTGAGGGGAGAAGCACAAGCAACGTAATGATCCTCTCAAATTTCTCACTGTTCTGTCCTCATTTGGAGCACTGTAAAGTTTTGACCACTTCATTCAGGCATCCTCAAAGCTCAGAATGCACCGTTGCCTCAACTACAGCAAGTCATATTTATACCACTGCTTGATCAAATTTCCTATTGTGATGCGCTATTTAGAAGATGCATTACTCTCTGATAACCGCACACCCATGAAGTAGTTTCACTCTTCTGGACATATTACACTTGCATATCAATTTGCTCAACTTGCTGTGAAGTTTAAATGAACTGTCACATTAACACAGGGTTACAATTTAGCAGCCTGACCGATGTCCGCAGCAGAGTGCTTGAGATGGATTTTAACCCTGTTACACTGCATTTAGGAGTATGGGTAATGGTGATGCTACCCTGTTACACTGCATTTAGGAGTATGGGTAATGATGGATTTTAACCCTGTTACACTACATTTAGGAGTATGGGTAATGATGGATTTTAACCCTGTTACACTGCATTTAGGAGTATGGGTAATGGTGATGCTACCCTGTTACACTGCATTTAGGAGTATGGGTAATGATGGATTTTAACCCTGTTACACTGCATTTAGGAGTATGGGTAATGATGGATTTTAACCCTGTTACACTGCATTTAGGAGTATGGGTAATGGTGATGCAACCCTGTTACACTACATTTAGGAGTATGGGTAATGGTGATGCTACAAAAACCAAAACAGTATAGAATGAACAAAGACAGATCAAACTTACGACCCACTTTTGATCATAGCAACTATCCATCTAGAACTAGTAACTGCAGCTTATTCTAGCAAGTTTTGAATAAGTCAATGTGCAGCGGAAAGTAGCTATCAATATGTGTAAATTGTTAGCGAAACTACATAGCGCAGACATGGCATGAATAATTGGCCTGGCTAAAGAGCAATCCTAGTGGCTCTGCTATTGCATGCAGTGCTTTCTCGATACCTTCTCATATTCATCACACGGCCGCCATCAACACTGCACAAGCGTTTGCAAGGTCACCCTTTCAAAATATATGGCACACCACTGCCAAGACTCCCCAGGAAGTTATCTGTCATTGGTTGTCCCACCAGCTACAGGAGTTACAGGAGTCAGTTAATCAGCTTGCCCAGATTTGGGCACGACACACTGAAAAACATATATCCCCACCAGTCATGCATCTTGCTGTCAGTGGTGTCTCTGCCCAACCTGTGTCAGGCTCCTCCTGATGTCCTGAGACACGGCCCGAAGGGAGGGATTTGCCAGGAACTCAAATGGTGACCATGAAACAGTGATTGAGAAAACACAAACCTCTGATTGAGGCTTAGCTAGAAATCACATAGAAGGTAATAACCAACTTATATACATTACATGTATACATACATTACATTAGATATTAGTTTGTAATAAATGTATAATAAACTCATCATAAAATCATAATACTTAAATTAGTACCCTGTTGTTAAATGACGTGAAGAAGGCCTACTAGTTTTTGTAGCTTACAGAAGAAATAAATGTCAAGCCCACATTAAGAAAGTTATTACTTATTAAGACAATAAGTAATTTAGAGTAGATTTTTCTAAGATACATTAAATGACACTGATGAGGATGCTGATGTTGCAACCAGAAACTTGAACCAAGTTTAGCGCTCAGCTCCCATGTCACTAGCAAGTCCAGCAGATGTCTGTACTGTTCTGCAGCAGAACCATAATAAATAACAGATATTCTGCAAGTTTTTTTTTTTCCTGCTGCCACAACTAGTCAATGTGATCCCTGCCATACCGTGGAATTTTACTGTGCTCTGATTGATGGCCAGACCAGACCAAGGCTCAATTCGATCCAGAGTTATCTTGTTTTTCTCTGCATTCGTATCCTGCATATCAACCTTACATTTCATATGCCAAGTTCCTGACCTGCATAGCCAGTTTGCACGGTGAGGTGTGGTGTGGCGCTGACACGCTTTTACAAACAAAACAGGGCTGCTGTTTCGTGACCTGCGTGCTAATGGACATCGCTAATAAGCTCAGAGAGGATAATATTTGAGAGGTTCGCTCATAACACTGGTGTCTGGTAAAGAGAACTTTGGAGTCAGACAGACTGATCAATCTGTGAGTCTGAGGCGGGTTGGACTGCATTGATCTCAGATAATGAATAGACTGAGCCAGGCCGAAGGGTTAAGTTCATTGCTATATGTAAATGACAGGAACAGCCATGCGGGGCTGTGCAGTGTGTAAATCTCTCAAATTGCTCTAAGGGCCGTAATTGTGTGGAAAATTGTGTCATTATAATCAATACATGATGGATTAGACAGATTTTCGCTTTCAAGGTTAAATAGATAGATTTCACGGGCAGAGCAGAAATGTGTAACACATCAAAAATGTCAGCACACAGGGTAAAGAGAGGGAAAAAATGAAAATGGATGCCTCAATATCTTCTTCTGATTCAGACTTACTAGCATATACCTACATTACCACATATTAGCAAAGGAAAAAATGACAAAGAGCACTGCAAAGTCCATCTATTGATCCAAGGAGCATCCCTCTTTCCCTTCTGGAATACTATAAAATCCTATCTTCAGTCTCAGACTGCAGGTATCACATGAACCTCTGTGGTTTGCTGATGGACTGGTAAAAAGGGATATGCCAGACTTTGTGTGTGTGTGTGTGTGTGTGTGTGTATGTGTGTGTGTTTATGGGGGCGGGGGGGCAGCCCTGTCTGGCTCGCTGTGAGTCTCTTTGGTGACGCTGGTCCATCCGATATCCCTGCTCCTCTGCTCCTCCTGGAGTACTGCCTTTCATAGGCCTGAAAAATGATCTGTCAAAACCCTGGTTTGAGTTACGCCCCCCTCCCTGTCACCTTACCCCCTCCCCCCTCCTTCTCCCACTCCCCCACAACCCCCCTTCCCCCCCTCCCCCAGTCTGCTTCTGGGACTCCAGATTGTAGCACGGAGGAGCACAGGATACTCAGCAGGCTGCCTAGAGCAGTGATGACACACACACACACACACACACACACACACGCCATCTCACTTTATCATTGTTTCTTTGGCACGCAAACATTTGTATCTGTTTTTTTAGTTTCATTCCAGCATTTCAACACTGTGTTTCTTATTCATGTTTGATTAGACTGCAGAATTTTTTTCACAATCACTTTCATATTAAGAATTAAAAATGTAAGGTTCAGGACATGTCAGGTTCAAACACTGGATTATGTCTTACTATACTATACAGTTTGGGTTACTTTGGTTCTGGCATGATGGTATTGGACCAGGAAGAACCCACACACATAAACACAGACACACACACACACACACTCACACACACACATAAACACACACACATATGCACATGCAAAAATTTGTGCCAAAAGCTCATCATAAAACTGTGATCAAAAGAGAGAGATTTCCAAATTCCTTAAACCATCCTTTCATTTGAAAGCGAGCTGGACAAGGGTGAGCCCACAGAACCACTGACGCCAGACCCAATCTGGCCCTTGGTCAGCCGAGAATCTGGTTTGGACCTGTTCCAGAGCCTGCTCTTGCCTGCCACACTGGATGGCCTTGAGATTCAGGCGGATTTGCCAAAACATTGTGGGGTTGTGACACTAAGCTTATGGGGTCTGTTTGCTGTGGAGCATTGGGAGCAGATTAGCTTTGGCCTTGATCTCGTGCGCTCTCTCTCTTCTCTCTCTCTCTCTTTTTCTTCTCTCTCTCTCTCTGTCTTGCCCCTCTCTTTCCCTCTTCCTTGTCGCTCTCTCTTTTTGCCCTCCCCCGCCTTGTTTCGTCTTTTCTCGTCTCTCTCTCTTTCTCATCTCTTTCTTTCTGTCTCTCTCCCCTTTCCTGCCCTCTCTCTGCTCATATCTTTCTTTCTGCCCCTATCTCTCTGCCACAAACCCCTAACTCTCTCTCTCCGTCTCTCTCTCTTTCTGTGGACATGTTGTGCTCAGTGCTGGCAGTCCCCCTCAGACTGACGTCAGCCTCATTCATCCATGTGAAATGGCCCCTTACAGGCATTTTGCACCAAATAGCAACGAAGCGATTGGAAAAGAAATGGTTGGAAGAAAAAGTACAAATGTACATTGCAGGAAAGAAGCTGATAATCTCATCAGTCAAGCAAGAACACATGTGTTAGGGAACCTCTCTAAGAGGATTGTAGAAATCCAATCAAACAGAGAAACTGGCCTGGCAAGGCTGATGCCAAGAGTTTGTGTCACTCTCAAACCTTAAAGGCCAATCATCCACTTTCAGGTTGATGTCTGTTGCATCTACATTTCTGTGACTTGTTTGTGTTTTATTTCCATTTTGCAACTTGTAATCATCTTTACAGTAAATGTTTGGGTATTTATTTAACAAATATTTTGTAAAATTGGTTATTTTACACATAAAATGGACCAACAACTGAATTATTCAATTCAATTCAATTATATTTATACAGCACCTTTTAAAATAGTGTTGCGCCTTTGACACTAAGCTTATGGGTGTCTATGGGGGTAACCTTGAGTAACCTCCTCCCCTATCATGGGAATGAACAGGTGAAAAGTAGAACTGGCCAATTGTGGACAAACTAAAGCAAACAACTCACAGACAAACCTCCAACTTACAGCTGGGTTTTTCTTCACCAGCAACCCCTTTTCCTGGAGCTTGTGTTCTTACAGCAATGCAATTGGACTGTTTCCCATACTTACTGGTATACCCAGGGCATCTGTATAATACATCACACCTGCAGTTTCATGGGACTTTACCCACTCTTCCTGTCAGTTCCAGCTGGCAAAAACCTTGTCGTAAGGATGAGGAAATATGTTGCCGGTGCAAGAATTAGATGCCTTCAGTAGAGGCTCAAGCTACCCCTTGCTGCGGCCCAACAGTGTGTTGATAAAACCCTCTTTCTGCTCTGCCTGCCAGTTAGGCTGCTACTCACTCCTCACTGTGCCAGTCCGTCGCTCCTGAGAGAGAGAGACGGAGAGAGAGAGAGAGAGGGAGAGAGAGTTAGCCATGTACAAGAGAAAGACAAAAAGAAACTTATGGACAGAGAGAGAGAGAAAGAAAGCAAGGAAGGGTGAGAAAAAGAGAGAGAAAAAGAGAGAGAGAGTTAGGCATGTGCAAAAGAGAAACTTATGGACAGATAGAGAGCAAAAGACAGAAAGCAAGAGAGAGAGAGAGAGAGGGGAGGGAGGGAGAGAAAGAGAGAGAGAGTTAGAGAGGGGAGGGAGGGAGAGAAAGAGAAAGAGAGTTAGGCATGTGTAGGAGAAAGCCAAAAAGAAACTTGTGGACAGAGAGACAGAGAGAGAGAGAGAGAGAGAGAGAGAAAAAGAGAGAGAAGGGAGGGGGTCTGGAGTAGGGATGCAGGTTTTAGCCACGGATAAGACCCAAGATTATTGTCCTTTCCCAGCCACCTGCTGGTCTGACCTCGTGGATTAAAGCAGTCGTGTCATCCGCCATTAAACAAAGCAATATGGCCCTAAATCCTCTCTGTTGTTGTGCCACTCGAGAAAAAAAAAAACAAAACAAGTCAGAGGATTACGGATGCGACATTCAGGGAGAGTTTTGCGGTGACGAGCGGTGGCTGTTTCGGTGATCTCCTGAAAGCTGAGCTGCTGAAGGCTACGCACACAGGGCACTGGTCAAACAATGCTCAAAGGGCATTTAGGCAGTCAGTGGAGAAAGCCTCTAACATCCTCCTGCCAATATGAATGACTGTGAGTGGGTGACCCAGCCCTGAACTGCATTAAATGTTCCCTGCCTGAGAGCACTCATATGACTGCTGAGGGAGAGGAAAGAAGGGGTATGTTTCTTGTTTTTTTTGTTTTTTTTCCTCTACAGGGGCTGGATGAATTTGTGAGTCAGCTTTATTTGGAGCACAGAGAGTAGGAGAGAAAGAGAGAGAGACGGAGAGGGTGTGTGATGGATATACAGAGAGAGAGAGGGAGAGGGAGGGACAGAAACAAAGAGATAGAGGGGGACAGAGAGTGAGAGAGTAAGAATGAGACAGAAAAAAGAAGAGGTGAGATAGACAGACAGAGAGAGAGAGAGAGAGAGAGAGAGACAAAAAGAAATAGGGGGAGTGAGAGAGAGAGTGAGTGAGAGAGAGAGAGAGAAAGAGGAAAAAGGAGTAGGTGAGATAGACAGACAGACAAAGAGAGAGAGAAACAGACAAAGAGGGGGAGTGAGAGAGAGAGAGAGAGAAATAGGGTGTGAGAAAGAGAGAGAGAGAGAGAGAGAGGGAGGGAGGATGTTAGCTTGGAGAAGTTCACAGGAGACCATGCAAATTAAATGTGGCATGCAAAGCCACTGCAGAGCCTGAGAGCTATCAAAGGTGCCTTAGTCCAATTTTGATTAGTGCAAAATTTTAAAGTAATGGATGAATTTGGAATAAAAGTCAGGCAGTTCCTCTCCACTATTCTCACAAGTGATGAAGTGTGTGTGTGTGTGTGTGGGGGGGGTACTGATGGTATGAGAGTCAGCTATAGTGTATGTAACATGTGCATATCTATAATTGTATGTGTATGTGTATGACTTTTTGGAGAGAAAGAGACTGTATGTGCATGTGTGTATGTGTGTGTGTGTGCGTGCGCGCAGCACAGTGGAACTCTGTGTTATATGTGTGCGTAAGCATGTGTGTGTGTTTGTGAGTGTGTATACATGTGTGAGATTGCATAGTCAAGTGTCATGCACTACATATGTGTGCATAAACATTTGTGTGTGTGATGCATGTGTTGTTGCATGTTGTTTTTAATGCAAATTAACAGTACAGATGCAAATGTCACACTACATGCTAGCACTCCTCCACACTTACACACACCGCAAGAGCTGCGATTGGAGTTCCTCTACTCCATTTGTTTGCAACATGTTAGCAACATGCTAGTCCACTGTGTAGACTTTGTAAATAATACTGTTTCAATTCAGCACTTTACCAGCAGGCAGTACTTTGTATGCAGTCATTAGAAGTTTGCTTGTTAATAGAACTCAAATTGACTGCTCAGAAATCTTGAAACCCCTGTAACAACAACGAGGTTGTTGAAATATTCAGTGTCTCTTTTAACAGTAATGTTAACAAAATGAAAGCGTGACAAAAGCAAGCTTGTTAGAGTCTACCACGTGGTCGAAGAGTAGATAGTTCCACTTAAAGCAATTTGGTGAAGTGTGCTAAGTGAACGCTGACACACTCGCAGAACCACAGAACCAAGTGTGTGTGTGGGGTGTGTGTGTGTGTGTGTGTGTGTGAGAGAGAGAGAGAGAGAGAGAGAGAGAAAGAGACAGTGAAAATGCCACCACGTGAGCTGAGCCCTTTTAAAGTGTCTCATGTTTTTCATCTACCCCCCACCTGCCCATAATCTGTCTACATTATCTCCCCACTCAAGTCCATGCTGTTTAGGTAACAGTTGTTGTCCTCAGAGTCAACTAAGTGCCTTGTCTCACTCATCATGTCACTATGTTTGTGTGTGTGTATGTGTGTGTCTCATCATTTTCACCAGGAACGCTATGCTGACACCGGCCCCTAGGGGAATAGAGAACAAATACTCACGTATGGTATTAAAAGCAATTAGGCAAATGGGATTTGGGAATGTATCTATCCGTCTTGGTCTTTCAGCCTGATACTGCATGAAATGTACATGCATCATCTATGCAGCTGAGGGGGCTGTATGGGGGAGTCTTGAGGTGGAGAACTGGTGGATTAGCAACCTGAATAGCACAAAAACCTTTCAAACACTTCCTGTCTTATTGGCACTAGTAGAGTATACTAATTGGTGTTTGATGGCGGCGATGCCATGCTGTAAAGGTTGTCTTTTATTTTGTGGTACCCTCCACCCAGACCTGCACAGTGCATATCCTGGTACCTGACCTTCGTATGACTATATTCTGTCCAAATTAATTTGAAGATGATATCAAATCAAATATTCTGATAAAAAAGGAATAATATTTATGTAGTGTTGTTTTAAAGAGGACTATAAAATACCTGAAAAGCTAAAGTAAAATTTTGAAAACATTTTGAAAAGTCCCCAGGCCTTCTTCCAGACCTCCTTCCAAAGCTATGCACTCCTCCTACCACCACAAATGCACGGGGCTTGTTTGCATTTTGATTAGACTTTACATTTATGGATTTAGCAGACGCTTTTATCCAAAGCCACTAACATTTGTCAACTATCAATTACATTAGGACCAGTCTGCCCTAGAGCAACTTAGGGATAATGACTTGCTCAAGGGCACAACGGTGGCAGCCAGTATTAATACTCACAATTTTACAGGCTACTAGCATTTAAGCCAGGTTCCTTAACGGCTATGCTACCACCGCCCCAGACTTATCACATAGTTAACATTTAGATTTAATTTAGCATTTAGCAGACGCTTTTATCCAAGCGACTTACAAAGAGATAAATTCAAACAGTTTGTTAAATTCATCACCATTCGTTAGTTTTGGGGTGTTCAGGGTGATTTTTTTACAGTCCTGTCTATTACACAAGTTACTGATATTTAGTATTTTCATTGTCAAAGCAATTAAATTGCCCATGATTAGGGTATAAATATGCTCTTAGTAAGCGATTCAGCAAAAATGGCTTCTGTTAGCCAGTCTTTAGGTAAGACCTCCTAGACCTCCTCTGGTGAGTTAGAACGGTAGGATGAGAAGCCCTGTTGGGCAGAGGGGTAACTGGAGAGGTGGGCGCTGCGACTCCCCACAGCGCAGCACTGGTGATGAGATTTACCAAGAGCACCTGGATCTGTAATGGTTTATTTCAGAAAACAGAGGCAAAAGCTCACACACACGAACACACGTGTGAGCACACACACACGCACACATATATGTGTGCATGCTCTCTCTTTCTCTCCCTCTCTCTCTCTCTCCCTCATAAACCCACACACCCACACACTAACAACATTATTTTCCAATGAGCCAGTTGAAAAGCTAAGCATTAAATAAACATTTTACCATTACCTCGGTGCATCAGCTGCATCATCCAGGAGAGTCAAAAACAAGAAAAGTTGGGGGATTGTTTTTTTTTCAGTTGACAGTCATTCCCCTTGCTCTCCCCTGCATCTCCTTCACTTGTGTCCACAGCACACAGACTTCCCCACTGCTGCTTAGGTCCCTCTCTCTCTCCCTGTGGGCGCAGGATCCATAATTGCAAAGTGTATGTTAGTGTCATTATGCTTCCCCCTGCAGTGTGTGTGAGAACCACTGCCCCTCCACAAGAGGAGGGTCCTGCCTGTCACAACATAAAAACACATTCAGATGGATCGGGCTGTTATTGTCTGCTCGGTAATTCATGCTAAGTAATACTGCGTGGGTGTGGAATATAAGCTATCAGAGGATATGATGCCGTGTACACATGTGCTCAGCAGGATGGTGTTTGGCAGTGAAAATAACACAAGGGGCAAGTGCATGGCAGTGTGTGTGTGTGTGTGTGTGTGTGTGAGCGAGTGTCCGTGTGTGTGTGTGTGTGTGTGTGTGTGTGTGTGTGTGTGTGTGTGTGCGTCTGAGTGTGAGTGGAGGTGGGGATCCTTAGAGAGGTTTGTAAACAATCCTTTCTTGTGTGTGTGTGTGTGTGTGTGTGTGTGTGTGCGTGTGTGTGTGTGTGTGCGTGCGTGCGTGTGAGTGGAGGTGGGGATCCTTAGACAGGTTTGTAAACAGTCTTTTCTTGTGTATGTGTGTGTGTGTGTGTGTGTGTGTGTGTGTGTGTGTGCTTGTGTGTGTGTGCATGCATGTGGTGGTGGGAGTCTTTAGACAGGTATGCAAGCCAGCCTTGCAAAAGTCCTCAGCCTGAGGGGTGGCATAGAGTAGGAGTTTGATTTAAACAGTTGCACACACATATAATTGTTATCTTTTCCTTGCATCCATTGTAGTCCCATAATTGCATTATTAAGCAGAACAAAATAACCATGTATTGGTGAACAGCAACTTGTTGCTTATTGCAAATATTTCCTTTCTGAAAAACCATGTCGACACGCCCTCCCACACATTGAAATTCCTATCACAACAAACAGAGTGGTAGCCTGCAGTAATACTCGTAACATAGTGGGACTTTTACACAGTAAGTACAATGTTGACAGCCAATCATTGTATCAACAAACCTACAGACATTACCTGGGGGAGAGGTGCTCTGACAGCGAGGGCGTCTTTCGTTTGGGAGAAGTAATCTATGCTGTGGGGAGGGAAAAACAACAACAGCAACAATAACGACAGGGAAGATTTACAGTTTAAAAATGTTCAACTGCCAATTGTTATTCTGCAGGACTCATAAAGAACTGTCACCAGCAAGTCTTTTAACCGAAAGAAGAATCCTTAGTGACAGCCCAGGAACAGCAATCATGTCATGAGTCTGTTTCTATGGCAACAAAGTCTTCCTTTCGCTAACAGAGGCCCTGCCTTTTTAAAATTCAGCTGACGCATGGGTCAACAAATGAGGGAGGTTTTACTTTCTGCTTTGCCTGAATGGTGTCCCAGGCTCTTTCCTCTGTCATCCTTGACAGACACCTGACAGAGAAAACGGCATGTGAATCAAGGCACAGTGCCAGCACGAAAGAATTCACATTTGAAATGCGCAGCTATTTTTTGGACTTGAGCCCAGTGCAGTGTGAGGTGAAACCAAAAGTGATGCGTGATTAGTGATCCTCGCTTACTCAAGAATAAAAACAAACATGCACATTTATTTTTTATTGAGTACAAAGATCCGGATTACTATATAACATATGGATATTTATGCTAACATATTCTATTACAGCTTATTCAGGAAAGTCTCAGTTAGTGTCTGCTGCAAACAATCTAGCCTAATCTAACATTAGAAGTGTTGAGTTATATCACTGGAGGCACTAACATCATGGAGATAGACATAAAAATATTTTACTATCCTTGGAACTTTTATTACCTATGACAGTTTGTGTTGGATCTACATCCTCTAAATTCTTTACTCCCTACAGATGAATACAGAATCAGTGAAGTTGTGATCTGATCTTCATTTGACCTTGGTAGAACGCAATGTTGATAACTAACTAACAAAAAAGTTCATAAATGCTATCATGACGCTTTCCCCCTAATATTTCCCCAATACCACAATCCCCCACATTTAAATACTCCACAATAGGTATCATCACAGGTGCCTATTGTTTTGCACATCCATGAATTTCTCAAGTGGTCTTTTAACTCCAAAAGGTGTCCAAATGGAGAGTCCACACAGTCCTATCCTTACTAAACCTTCTGTGTAGTCTATTTACTTTATGGCGTTTCAATCAAGTGTGGTACAGTTGTACCCAAGAGGTTAATAAATGAATTCAGTGGCATCTTGGTGCATGTAATCATTGACATCAGGGTGTGATCTATTGTATAATTAACCATACATTTTAGTCAAGGATAAACATTTTATATATTTTTTTCTATTCATAATCACAGGGCACTCAGGTAAAGCAACACTCACACAATTACAGACTATTAACATGTTCTTTGGAGTCTTACCTATCTGTAGGTACCAGGATTATGTAAATAGATGAAAGAGTTATGGAGCTGATGGGTATGCTTTTCTAGGCATGCCAATCCTCCCAGAAGCCTAGGGCTTAAAGGGTTAAGGCAACTGCTATGTGTTTTTGATGATAGTACTGCCTCCTGGTTCAATACAAATCCTCATAGTTAAAAAGTAGAAAAGGCTTCCACAAAAGGCAGCCAAAATACAGGTGCATTATCTCTCTAACACTTGCTTTAAAAGGGCCTTTCTCTCTCCTGCTCATCACTACAGCATTACCGCTGTGTAGATCAGAATCATGAGCTCTTATGCCAGCAAGCAGGGGCATCGTTTAAAATGCTACCCGAGTCTCTCGCAAATCAGCAAAAATTTGGCTGACATTTAACTTTGTAAAACCTGATGAATTCCCCCCTCCAATGTGTCATTTGCCTTTCATACAAATTTGGCTTTGTGTGCCGTGAGAATGGAAGTCAGTGGCTGCCTAGCATGGATCCCGCACACACACAGGCCAAAAAATAGCCGTAATTCTTGGCTTCATCAGAAATGCAATTTGCACAATAATGCCATATTGTAAATCAACCGCGGGCCTCCCTACTCCTTTGCATTCACTGAATGAAATGGCAGCGAACAAAAAGAGAGATGCATAGCCGTCGCCTATCCCTGGCAGACCCCTGGAAACCAGCGGCTATAATTGCCTGTAAAACATGGAGCACTGCCGAGACGCTGGAGGAATGGGCTCCGATCACATGAAATTGGAGGGAATTGTGGGCCAATTGCTCTCAAGTGAACCCAATGTATTGCCAAAGCCATTTGCAGGGGGTTCAGTAATTGAGAGTGTGGGGCACTGCCAAGGGTCAGAGAGATGGAGACACAGAGACAGGCTGGATGATGTAGCACGCCACGGGGACACCAGCATCTTTAAATCAAATATGAGTAAAAGCACATCCAAAGTCTCGCACCAAAGGCCCCTAAGCATCAGCCACATTTTTACAGCTCGCACCAATTAAAAACAAACAAACAATGGAAATGTTGCAATGGGGCATTGGTCCAACTTCTCAAAGGAGAGATGACCGCACGTAGAGGGGGAGTTGTTATGAACTGCGATAAAATGGAGACTTTACTGCAGGCTTTGAAGAAGGTTGATATAAAAAAAATGCTTCATTTGCCTTCATTGAAAAAACTGTGGGGTTTTATTGTTTGCCGTTATTTGAATATTTCAGGGGGAACATTTTTATAGGCTGAGAAGAGAATCTCCAAGTCTAAAGTGTTCAACAGAGATGCAAAGCTTATGGGTGAGACAAATCGAACACTTTATTTAACATAAATATACTTTTAACCAAAAATATGAAGGGACCTGGCAATGGTTTCTAATTAATACCGAATTTGCTTGATAGTTTCATCAGTGACTGATGATAGTTGTCTATAATTCCCATTCATGTAAAAAACAACCCCAGGACATCTTCCAAATAAATCAGAAGGAGGACAGGAGCACTGCAAATCTGATGCCATCCAGAATGGAAAATATCACCACACTAGGTTGTTCCACAAAAGTTCGGACCATATTATACAGCTGCCAGAGTAAAAATAAGTCTTCATCACCAAGGGAACAAAGTTTGAACTGATTATTGTGCCATAAATGTGCAGAGGGTTTGGAGTTATGCTCCAGTATAAATATGCAGTGAAGCCATAGTTAATTACTAGCGCTGCAAGGCACATATCAATTTCTACTATGTAACGACAAAGACAAATAATTTTGTCACAACAGATAAAGACACATAAAGTCATTCACTCCCACCCTGTCAATTGCAGGACATATTGTATGCAAATTTATTCTTCTTATATGCAAATGTATATGTTAACCAGAGATATGCTTTTTTGCTCTTAAATGACAGACAAGTTGAGGTGTTATTATGCAAAAAGATAGTGTTTTAATGTTGAAAGATCAGCTTTTACAGGTGTCAGTGAGCATATAACAGCAGCCTAAAAGTTGTGTGCTGTCAGTATAATCAGCGGACAACTTTTTCCAGTTGGGAGGCGAATGCCCCTATGCCAGAGGCTACACCTATGCATGTGATGTCTATGCCGCAAGCTACTGTTCCACTAAAATTAAAATCCCTGAAATCACTCCAGCCTTTCCCAGTATATATATTTTGGAGATTTCTATCTGCATGTGCCACTGCCCGTTGGTGAGTGGAAAAAAAAAACATCCGTCAAAAGTTTTTACAAATGTCACTGAGATATTTACTGTTTTTTTGTTTGTTTTTCCAATTTCTTCGATGACACATCCTAATCAGTGTGTGTGTGTGTGTGTGTGTGTGTGTGTGTGTGTGAGTGTGGGGGGGCAGGGGGTTGGTTGGCAGAATTCTCTTCTCTTAAAGTCTTTTTGGAAGAATAATAATATTGCTTGTTATTCTAGCCTTTGTAACAGTCAGTCTTTTTGCCACAACAGCTCTTGCCTGTCCAAACAACACGGGAAACAAGATAATTCGCAAAGGACTTGCTTCAACAATGAAGGTCCTCAGGGCATGTCCAAGGAACACAGGAGTGGACACGCACATGCATTGCCATGTAGATAAAGCACTAAAAAGCCCCATCCCTCGCAGCATATTTGTCAAAGACTCATTTACACTCAGTAAAAATACACTGCAGAAGGCTTACTTTACATAGCCAAACACATTGAGAACTGTTTTAAGAATAACAAAAAATGAATCACTCCACAAATCTTGTGCCATAGTACCGCCACTCAATATTGTATTTCTGCTACACTACAACCCAGTACTTTTGTTACATTTTTGTTACGTATGGTTTGTAACTGTAGTTGGGCTGAAAATGGTCCAAAGAGACCTTAACAACGCTATATGCAACCTATTCAAAAAGCCCTGGAGTAAAGCGCCTTTTTTATCCGCCTACGATAATAAACTGTGCTCTGATTCGTTGCTGTAGCAATTCAGTGTTGCAAGGCATGTCGAATGTGAATAGGCTATGTACATTAGTTCACAAATGTCAGAATTGCAAGGGACGAAGAACTAAAAGTGTTGGAATATTACATTTCAGAGGAAATGAAGGAAGATTATGATAAGCGCATCCACATTGCTTGGAGACTGTAAACTGACACTTTGCAATGGGAAGCTTGTAAAGATTCTTTTCGAAATGTGCTGGACACAGAAAAAATTAGGGACTTTTCCAAAAATTCACTGCAGCCATTTGTCCCTAACCTCCTGTTATTCTGCAAACTAAAAACGAGACGTTGCTGTTCTGCCTGTTATCTTTATTCCACGGACATTTAGTGATATTGCATAGTTAGGATTTCGTGGGGCGGCACTAATCAAATACAGGAGGGCATAGATTGGGCGATAATGCAGAGTCATCTGCCAATGCTCAAGTAATCAGTTTGATTGGCCTGATTTCTCCTCCTTTTATTTCTTTCCATTGGCTATTGCAGACAAAATTTTATTACGTTTTCACATGCACCACAACTGAAACTCGTGACCTCGTAGACCTAACAGATTTCAAAAACAACAGGTAAACACGGTTTTGTGTGGCAGGGCACCTTTAAGACTTTTATAAGCGGAAACACACAGGCATACAGTCAGTGTTAAATACATGCTTTTAAGTTTCAGACAGGAATGAATCAATTCTTTGTTTTTTTTTATTGATTATCTGGAGGAGAGAAATTAAAATATAGCAGCAACTGTTTCCTATAATGCAACTGTCAACATGGCGCAGAAATAAACAAAGCTGGTTCTATTTCCATTTTGGTACACAATAGCAAATAGCAATTGATTGGTTTCATCAAATATTAAATAACAAAGATAGGGAAATGGCTTGTTACAAAACATTAAATCTGAATTTGTAAAATTCAGATAGGAAAAAAAACTTAAATGTTAGTTTAACATATATTCAAATGGCTTTGCTATGTGTTGCCATGCCCTGGGGCACTTTAAATCTGTTTTGTTAGCCTTCTCCTGTCCCTGTCTCAGACAGGTATCAGATATTTTTGATGTCAGTGTGCTATGGGTTTTGCATGGCAGGAAGTGCAAGGATCTATTGCGTAAGCATGAAGCCTTGTACCCAGTGGTAATAAGTGGAACATGAGGGATTATGGGGCTCAGAACATCTCCACACATCACACTCTAATGTGTGTGGCATGTCTCGAGGGCACAGCACACGAAAAATACATGAATCGTGTTGCTATTTTCTTTTTAACCATGGACATATACACACATATGTGCTCATACACACACACACACATATGCACACACATGCACACACACACACACACACACACACACACACACACACACTTTCTACTACACAGACACAACACTGCATAAATACACAGTCTTGTAAATACAGTTTTGTAAACACAGTTACACACACACACAGAGACACACACATTGACACACACAGACGTATAATTTAACACATAGGATGCTGATGACACAAACCACTCTAATTAGGTGTTATGACAATCCTGGCAAAGAGAGTCATCACAGCACAGAGCATATGTGAGCATAGTGAAAATTTGCATATCTGCAGCAGATTGATTCATCAGACAGATACATAAATAAGAATACAGACACATACACAGCTATGCCGTTTTTTTAATGTACTGTCGCTACTCGCTAAAGTCCTTTTTGTTTAATCTTATATTTCTCACTTCAGTCAGTGCTGTTACTGTAAAAGTCTTACATCAAAGAAGTAAGATATGCTGTGAGTAAATATAATTAGCATCATAAACAGTAAAGATGTTTTACAGTAACTGTGAAATGTTTTCACTTGCAAAGCTGTAAAAATATTAAATTGCTCATATTATCAGGTCGTTTGGCATTGTTACAAGGCAACCCAGATAAACACAAGATTTGGGCATCATTTCTGACCATATCTGTATCCCCTTTAGTGACCTGTGCGGCGACACTTCACCACTCTGACACCTGTAGTCAGGAAGTCCAGAATCCAGCTACACAAAGAGGAATTAACAAAAAGTTCAAAGGTCACAGAGATGCCGTGACAAACGTATATGGAACAAAGGTGTTAAATCTTAACCTCTGCTTAATTTACAGCATCTGCACAGACACAGATAATTTTCTTGTCCATGGATTATGTGCAGTGTGAGTGCTATTGCATCATCCATGGAGAAACTTCTGGAAAGGGTTTAGTGTGTTGGATAGGGCGGTGGGGGGTTTGTAATATAAGCCTTGACATTCCTTCAAAACACTTAATCACAAATGGATGTGGGTGTTACTTGGCCAGCCTTTTTAGGCAACTTCAAATAGGTTTTCTTTGGACTGGGAATGGTAGTGTCGTGGACTCACGCAAAGAGCTAAGACAGGAGTAGGGAGAAATTAAATATGTGTCTAAGGACTTCTGACAGTTCATAAGCACATTGTTTGAGAACATTGCCTAGAACAACAGGACTATGGACTGATTCACACCGGATTTCTCCTTTTACATGCAGTTCTCAAAGTGTACAAGGAGTTCAGCTCCTGTGAAAGTGAGAAGGACACACCACCCCCACACGATGGCCTCTGCCCTTTTAAACTTTGCTTCTTAGCCCTAGCCCACTCCACATGTGAGCGGCGCCGTGGCAACTGTAGCTAAAGATTCCACCTTTCTCTCTCTACCGTCTCTTGGCCGCTTTTATTGATTTCCTGAGTCTGTACCGGTCCTATCTGGACTCATTAGTGTCTCCAGAGTGGAAGGCAGCTGTCCTTGCTGAGCATAGACCAGACCTTCCCATTAACCTAGAGGTTCTGATTTGGATCAGTCAGTACAGTCTTTTGTGGTACAATGCCATCAATGCGTCTCAGTAAGTACCCAGTTACATGCTCAGTGCAATCAGTCGTTAAGCTAACCTTCTAGACGGCATAAATGAACACACTCACGTAAACAGAACACAGAAATTCAAACTCCAGTGTTGTCAGTAATCCAGCAATTACACAAATAAATAAGTGTTACTGACACTTACTGACACTTTTAGTCCAAGTACTCTTCACCAATCTTCGATAAGTTAGCGATCCGAGTCTAAATGCTATTTTCTCTTAGTTACTGAGCATAAAGCTGATTTGTCTGGTCCCATACCTTAAGAGCAGGATCTGACAGGGAAACCAATCATTTACATGCACATCCTCCTATTGTGTTTCACCAACCAACAGACCCATAGGTCTTGTGTAAGTCCTCATTAAAGTGCACAGAAGTCGTCGCGTCCCTGTCAGTCCTGACGTACGATAACGCTTCTGCAGCTATTCTGCTATATGTCAGTCAGATGACAGGCGGACTGTTGGACTGTTTCATGCTGTTCTGTGGCAGAGACAGATGAGGCAGGGGATGAAATATAAGATGTTTGGCTTTTGACATTTACAGAGAGTTTTTCAAATATCTGACTAGAAAAATCGCAATCAGTGATTTCAATGATGCATTTAGAAACTTCTGGATGTCCTTATCACAAAGAAATAAGCCCACTCACATTTTTCATCTTTGATCTCTGCTTCATGCTGCCATCAGAGATGCTCATTTTTGCCTCAGAGGGGTGCACATACACACACACACACACACACACACACACACATACACACATAGGCACACATTGTCTCTGTCTCTCTCTCTCATGCACACACACAGACGCATATACACACATAGACACATTATCTCTGTCTGTCTCTTTCTGTCTGTCTGTCTATCTCTCTCACGTACAGACACAGACACACACACACACACACACTCACACACACACACATACACACACATTTTTTCTCTCTGATATTGACACACCGAGCTGCATAGAGTGTGTCTCTTGGAGAAGAACATGTACCCAAAAATCTTCCCATTCAGAATGACTGACGGCTGGATTAGTTTGGGCTGTCTTTAAGAAACAGTTCTCCCACTTCTGTACCTGCAATCTTTCTTTCCTGACCTTTTAGCGTGTCACTGACGAACCCCACTGCATTACGACCCATTCTTCACTGGGCTTCCCAGACTTCACATACATTACAATGAGAGAGTGTCAGTGTTGTGCAAGCGCACACACACCCACACACACACACTCTCTGTCTATCTCTCTCTCTCTCTTGCGCTCTCTCTCTCACACACACACACACACACACACACACACACACAGAGAGACAGACACAAAAGTGTGTCTGTTTGTACAGTAAATCAGTTTATCATATCGCCTGAATCTCTCAGCTGAAACAATCTGCATTAATACGGCCACACTTGAGGATATTTACACTCTGCCAAGCTACTACGCAAATAAAGATGGACGTGCTTGGTGTCCTCTCCATGTTTTCTTGATGGCAAGATTAAAAAATGATGCATCTGGTGCGTCTGGACGACTGTAATGACTCATTGCCGATGCCACGACTGCTTCCAACCTCGCCAAACACATTAGTGTAGCCATTCTTACTCTAATCAGCCTCTAAACTGACAGTTATGTTTGGCTTTATTGCCAAGAGGTGACAGCTATTGCAAGAAAGCCAAAATTTAAAATCTCCTGAAAGTGATTTCCCATAATGGAGTAGTTTGCTTAAATCATGTTGAGTGATCATTTCTGCAACTCAGAATGAAGTATGAAGTCCTAGGAGTAAGTAAATTGAAGTGAAATGATTTGGGGATCTAAATTTTAAAGTGCCAAGGTATTCAGATACAAGTTTGAAGGAGACCAAAATACTTACTTTCGTTTGATGTGGTAATGAATGAGGGGTGTTTGCAATTAGTCAGTGTTTTTTTTAATATATTAGGCAGCAGCATCATTTTGCCCTTTGAATAACTAATTCAAACTCTTGTTGAGGGCTCACTGACTTCCAATAAGGAGAATTATTGGAGCTTCTGACATTGCTTGTGCAAGCCCAGAAGAGCTAGCAGTGCACTCTGAAACAGCATGAGTGTCACATCTGATGTGACTTGACCAGAGATGTGGGTCATGCATGCACAAACATGTAAACAATTTTCAGGTATGGGACACATATCATCAAATAAAATGTTGTAATTCATCAAATGGGGGAATGGCCTGCAATTAACAAATGTAAACTGTTTTGGATAAAAGTTAGCTAAACGCTTGAATAATAATACATAGTAAAAATAGTCAATAATAGTCAATGTTGCCTGTTCAGTGAAATGCAACTGAATGCCCTTTTTGTGTAGGGGTGGAAATCAAAAACTTGGAATCGAAATTCTTCAATTTACTTGAATCATACCCATGGTCAATTGGTCTGAATAGTAAATTGAAATAGATATCAGTTCTACATGGTTTCCCTCATTCTATTAAGCTAATATGGTCACGTAAGTAGTATAGGCTACATTTAAGGCACACCTGGCACCATTTTTAATTTATCAGCTTCGTAGTCACTTTCGATGGTTAAATGATGGTTAAATCATCACAGGTTGAATGAAGGCTCTCTCGGCACTCGCAGTATGAAAATGCAAAACTAAAACTAAATGAAACCAAAATCACATTTATTACCTTGTCAGTCAACATAACTCTTCAAAAATGATTCCTGCTTCCTATTCTTTGGTTTGCAAAGAAATCCACATGGAAATGAAAAAAAAAACTGGCACCTGTAAGGGGTGCTCCGGAGGTAAAACATCACAGGCCCACCTGCTGCTGCTTTAAAGGTCTGTGTGCTAATACTGAAAGCCTGTGTAGAATACCTTTTAATCAGTAAAGAATTGATAAGAGAATTGATAAGGAATTGGCGCAGTAAGCAGAATCGACAATGGCATTGATATTGATGAAATCCTATCAATTCTCACCCGGATTCTTGTGCAAAAAATTGTTTTAACAGAAATGGTTTATGTGTCTGCACTCCTGTCTCCTGTTGTCTTGTCAGTGGCAGTGACAAAGGACCATAACACTTTTGGTCTGCTCTAAGCAACTGGCCAGACTGTTAACACTAAATGGACATCCAGTAGACTTACACTGAGTGACAACTGATGAAAATGGAAATTCTTTCATAATGTTACTTTTTAATTCTTTAACTTAGTATCCGTAGTAGGCATACTGTTCTTTTGCAACCTAATGCAACCACCACCTTAATAATATATAAACACCCTATTTGAAACTAGGCAGCAGTTTCAGGGCTTGCATTCTTCCGAGTGCTCTGATCTTTGATGTGTACTAATGGTTTGAGAGTTTGCTAATGGATAATAATGACTCGGCTCATAAAAATGACAGGATGCCATCATTCAGACTTTAAACATCCCAATCCATTCTTACATTGATTAGCTGTTCTTCTTGACAGAGACAAAAAAATATATAATAATGTAATGGTGGGTGTGATGAGGATCAGATAATTGTCCACATATTTGGTATATTCTTATAGTGGCTATGTCCTCATGCTTGAGTTCACTCCTGTGTGATTCACCTCCATTGAACTGGTTTAAATATTACTAAGTCTAAGTCTGACACATAAGGGCAACTGCAGAAACGTTAATGAAAAATGCCAAAAAAGGAAAAAAATAAAGTTGAGAAAAGTAAAAGAATAATAGCGTTAGCATGACTAAATTTGCTCTCCACCCAGTGAGAGTTCACACGTTCACTGTTGGTACATTTAGTGAGTTTATGCTCAGAATCATCAACACTGCATGGAGCTTCAGTATACAGTACAGACTCATATAACCTGCATTCTGCTCCCTGTTTGCAATGTCCAATATCCATATCTGAACACAGCAAACTTTAAGGGGCGGTGGCAGCATAGTGGTTAAGGAACCTGGCTAGCTTACAAAAGTTGTGGGTTCGAATCCCAGCTGCTACCGTTGTGCCCTTGAGCAAGGCAATTAACCCTAAGTTGCTCTAGGGGAGACAACAATTGATAGCTGACAAAATGTAAGACGCTTCGGATAAAATGCAAAATGCGTAAATATACATGTAATATAATGTGTGGCTTGCTACTAATGCGTGTTTGCTGGCTGCAAGGTAGTGAGATTCAGTGGTAGTGTGATTCATTATGGGAACAAGGGCAATGCCAGTGGATCTAGACACAGATGTAACACAGAATACCAGCCATACTTACTGTCATTTCCTGCTCCGTGGAGAATCCGGGCATTTAATTAAACATGAATTAATAATCAGGCCAGGAAAATGAGTGCCAATAAAATTTGCGTAACTAACCTCATTAGGTTCAACACCTTATAATAAATGAATCCATTAGTTTACTGTGTGAGGACACCTAGGCTGAACGCAGGCAATGAAATGGAAAAAAAATAACTGTGACATGTCCCAAATAGCATATGGATAATTATTGTAAACAAACACATTAATACATTGACAGCTCTCAAGCTGAGAGGCAATTAGGCAACCATGACTTGCCTCCATGTAGAAATAACACACTATATAAACTTCTACATAAGTAGTTATCATCAACCTTGGTGCAACCTGATGTAGCCCGCCTGGATTGCAGTTCTCATCTCAAGTTCTTACTCAATCACACATACACACACACACACACACACACACAGACACACACACACACAGACACAGCATGAAAAAATGCATGCACTCACCCACCCACCCACCCATATTTAACAGGTCTATAACAGGTCTCTTTGAGACACACAAATTGAGCAACCTCTGCATCATTAGAGAGCTCATCCTTAAATGAGCTTCTGCCTTCAACCACTCAGAAATTCAAAAAAATACCAAATATGAGTTTTGGCCTTCATCATGCCACTCAGACATGGCAGCACAGCTGATTGGCTAGGCAAAGAACGGGAGGGAGGGCCAAAAAACACTGTCGAGCAGAAGAGGATTTGTAGATTGTCGGCCCCTGGCAGGTGCTAGCTTGATTTGCTGGTCTAGTGTGCGGTCGCTTGAAGGAAGAGCAGATAATTGACTATGTGACAGAGGGGCGGTTAATCAGCTGTAGTTTACTATAGCTTTGGGCTCGACCGCATTGACTGCAGATGGTGGGCCTGTCTTGCCTCCACATTCTTTAGAGCCCTGTGTATTGATGTCTGACTTCCTGAGGTGATGTTCTGAAAGAGAAGTTCCAAAGTTTGTTTTTTTTCTAAATCATACACAGGAAATTATAATAAATTAAATATATAACTTTTGCATCCCAGGTACTCCAGTCCATTTCCTATCAGTAAAATAATTGATGATTGATGAACAGATTTCTCTACCTCTGAAATAGCAGCCTCATACCCTGTGAAGGCGCAGACATAATTTCAGAATGCCTTATGCTAAGGACAAGGGATTTCCTACAGTAACCAATCAACACAACCTACATAACGAAACACCAAACAACAGTAAGGTAACACTCACAAAGTTTGAAAAAAAACAAACCTTTTGTGAGCTCCTAGTGTATGGCAAAAGCCCAGATGACAGGCAACAGAAATGAATTTAAAACACTTAATTTAAAACAAACAAAAGGTTGAAATGAGATACCGCCCTGGTTGAATTTTCTATGCCTTTCCGCCAGTCCTCAGTTAGTGAATGTAGAATTGTGCTACTCTGGTTTGGAATTTGGAATTTTGAATCCCCTGACAGACAGTATCCAGACTGCTTTGAGAGCAGACAATAAACAAATGTCTAATATAACTGACAGAATTGATGTAATATGTATTTGTTGTGTTGTGCTGTGATTTGATCACTGTGGTCAAGTATGTCATTTGTTATCCATCTGTGGAGGATACACACACAAACAAGGATAAAATAGTAAAAAAGAGGACAAATTAATATTCTGAGACATAATCAGTACAGAAGAGATTTTTTTTTACATATTAAAATCTGTGCCTTGTCACAATCATACACAGCATATTAAAGGGTAATTCAGGTAGTATTGTTTAAAGGATGAAATGAAGGCTCACATATAACAGGCTTTTTAATTCAAATAACTATATAGAGGCAGCTAAATGCACACTTAAAGTTATGCAGCCCTTTGTGACCTAAACTTACGTTGCCATGGTCACCGACTGCTTGCCCAGGAACTTCCTGAGATCTTATGGCCTCTATCAAAATTATATTTTTCTCTTCAAAGAATCTGCCAGCTACAATCTGACCATTGATTGAATCAAGATCTAGAGTCACATTATAAACATCACCCGAATGACCTAAGAACATGTTTTATAATAGCTGTTATCATCATTATCATCCCAACAGAGACAGGAGATAAAGTTGCACGCCCCCTTAAAAATGTATTTTCCCAGGTAGTTTCTCCATTGTATAACATAATAATCTCACATTATAACCTTTTCAACTTGACAGAAGTGTTATTGATCGACAGGTCAGGGCAACTCAGCCAGTGCCTTCACACCAATGTCTCATTCACCTCTGCCTCTGCGTCCTGGTTCAGCATTGGGCCTCAATGCCTCCTGGGCAGGCTGTCACAGTGTCCAAGCCATCTCTCTGCTGTCAGCGGCCATGATCCAAACCAATCGGGACGGCGTGAGAGAGATGTTTCCTGCAGTTAAGCGTGGGGGAAAAACCTAAACGTAACCTTTTCTCCCCGACCGTCTGGAACAGTGTGCACCAAGTGACAGTCAGACTCACTTGGCCTACGCTCAAAAACGTTCCAGAAGCTATCTGTGTGCCGAGCTGAGCCGGAGTGCCCTGGAGTCTGTTGCTTATCACGGGAGTCTGTGTGTCGGTTGAGTCAGATTTTGCTTTAGGCAAGCTCTGAGCCAAAGAGTAGAAACCAAAGACAGCGCAGATGCCAACAAGTTGATGACTATATCAAATTTGACAAAACAGTTTAAATATAAATACTATGTTTGTTTGCTTGTTTGTTTTTTCTGTAGCACATTGACACGTTAATCCATTGGCCTAGGACTACATACCAAGTAACTCAGAAATAAAGATAAAAACATTTCTTAACTTCAGTAAACCATGTGACACTTATATTATACTCAAAATTTTGTAAAAGCAGATAGGAGAGAAGCGGAGTGTTTCGATGAGGGATTATAAGCCACTTTCACATAAAAAATGAACAATTTTCTCTTTATATGTAACTTGAATGGCACATTTTGTGATATTGAAATGAAAATGTCAAGAACCAGAAAGAATCAAATATAATTTGGCCCCTGAATGGCCTTAAATTATGCCTTAACTCCCCCCACCCCTCCCTCGCCTCCCACATACAGGTTGATATCTCATGCAAATGCAGCCACGGCTTTTTAAAGAAAACAATAATAGGCTTATCTCAACTGCGGTCGTCTTGTCATTGTGTATTGTGCCTGGCGCATTGTGTGAGCTCTATTATCTAGCCAATCCATCCCGATCCTGCTATATCCTTTCTTGGAAACCGCCATTTAGTTTCATATGCAATTGCCCACACAACCTTGTCTTCCTGATGTTTAATCAACAACAGTGTATTATACAGCCACACAACCTATAAATTATATATATTGAAAACACTAACATTGTGGAGCATATAGTAACATAACTCAGGTTGGCCAGATTGATTGTAACGATCAATGTACTTAATTGTGTCTACAATTATGGTCAATTAGAAAAAGTATGACGTCTGCGAATCTAAATGACCGATGTTTTCTAATTACAATGTAATGACGAGATCTCTAATTGCATTGTAAGCATGCTATTATAAATCTTGAGGACTGTCACATTTGTCTTTTCCCCAGTGTTCAAACAGGCCACTCTAACTGCAGTAAACCAGTGCCTGAATATCGTCTTGCATACCAAATGCTCAAGCAACATGAGTAACGCTAATGTGAATGGGAAAAACATCAGGTAATATCAGAGGCAAGAAGCCTATAGCTATGCTCCCCCTCTTAAAAAAGGCATCTGGCAAGTATTAGGAAGTTTCTATTTTTGAACAGCCATAAATTTGTTTCAAAAACACTTTAAGCACATGGGTAAATATCATAATCCCTTTTCACAAGAGTTAGCATAAGCTGTTGCAAGCTCAAATAGCAATTCTGGCATCAAACTAAATGTTGAAAATGGCCTTCCAGATATTGTTGCCATTATTGGATCTCTCTCTTCTCTTATTTTTAGTCTTTGCCTTAAAACAAGCCAAAATTAAGATTAATTAATTAATCCATTATTTGCAGCAAAATCTCATTAAGATATATTACCAGTTAACTTTAACAGACTCATCAAATAGAGATGAGTACAAAAGGCACAAGACAGAACACTTGTCCTTTCAGACATTCAGAGCCCGACATCACATACAGATCCTGAGGAAATGTGTTGTGCATAAATTATACATTAAGATCAAGGCACTGCGTACATACAGATTGCTACAGGTGGACATAATAAAACAATGTACAGAGGTTAGGTCACAGAAATGGTTAGCAGGAGATCTGTCTGCAAATTTGTAAGGTTATATGTAGGATTACAGCTGGGACTTTGGATGCAGTTGGATGATTTTTGTGTTGGGACTTGGTTGGTTCAGTTTTTCAAATTGTCAAAGTAAATCTGATGATTCTAACCCTGACTTCTCCACCTCTGAAATAGCAAGCTCACATACAGGGCAAGCATAGATATGATCCCATAACTCCTGGGGATTTTTTAAATTTTCTGACCATAACCTTAACGAAACCTAACCCTTACACTACCACAAAACCTCACACACACTGCAAGTGTCATACTGTATTTATGATGTGAACGTGTGTAGGTACTTTAATCCAAGTAAAACATAAACAAATCTCATATACAGTTGTATGTGAGAAATACTTCACACTGAAACGCTTTAATCTATTCATCAAATAATTCATCAAAGTGGAACTACACTGGCATGAACACGGAGCTTATTTTCCTGTGTGTTAGCCCTCAGGAGGTCGAACAGGTCCTAAGTTGCTGCGACTGCTGCTAGATTTGGCCCCAGAGAGACCCGGCACGAGCACAGTAAGCAGTGACTTATTAAGCTCATTTATTGTATGGAGTTACCCTGGAGAGTTTAGGCAGCTACACCGTTATGGCTTATACTCGGAGGAGCGAGGCTCATCTGCAGTGCTACCCCATGACTAACTGATCATTCATAAATGAAACCCATTACATGAAAAGCATGAATATTCTCCTTAGTAAGACAGAGAAATGGAATAATTGAGTGCAGCGGCCCAAAAAATGAGAAGGTTTTAATGCATATGAAGAGGACGTCGAGGGGATACGGAGACAAATACAAATTCAAAATTCTGCAGCTGGGAATGAAGAAAGGAAAAGTCTTTCAGACAGATTCAGACAAATGTCACAACTCATCATCAACCAGCTTGTTGCTCACTTACAAAACCAAACAGAAATGAACAAGCCATAGTCATGATGCCATTCTTGGTGCATGGTTTCATGTTGTTCATGAGGTTGTCTTACAGTGTATGTGTTCACTTATTATCACAATCTTTTGTTTATAAGTTTATAAGCCAACAAGCTCTGTACACAACCCTCATTTTTAATATAGAAAAGTCTTTCAGTGATTTTACTCTTTGTCCCTCATTTGATCAAAGTATATTGTAGGTTTGAGTTGCAATATGTGTCCTTTGCAGTTCTAGCTATTACATTGTTTATTGCTTTGTGGTTTTATTTTACATTTTTATGGCCATAAAAAATCATCCATTCCACTTTCATTTAAAAATAAAGGAACATAATATCAACAACAACAACAACAATCAACAGAACCGCACAATCGGGACAGACACTACCACAAAACCAGCAAACACAAGACACAGTGCAGAATGACACTAATAAGGTAAACATATGAAAACACATTACAATTTTATCACAACACACATTTCACACATCCCATCACCAACGCTTTGCATTTACCCAGCAGTAAGCGTGACTCAATTTTCTGTCTATTTAACCTGTGAGAAATGAACCGTAAGCTGTTAAATGCAGAGGCTATCTCCTGACATTCTCCCCCCTGCCTGAAACCACCAAGTCTGGGCAGAGTCTCATATAAAAATGAGTGACACAGATTTTTGCATGGCATTTAAAGAAATTAATTGAATGCCATTCTCTTTTTACAATCAGCAGTCAATTTCTTCCCTGGCTGAGAAGTGTCATGGCAACAATGCTTTGAAAGTGAACAACCTAGCGACAAACTCACAAGAAAGGTGATAATTACCCTGTTGTCAGTGTCTGTGAGGAGGGCTAATTTAATGAATGGTTGGATATTACTACTGTCACATTGGTATTTGGGAATGCCTGGGAACCTTTCTTTCATCTGACAAAGGAAGATCTCTGCCAGTCCAGATTTGCAAAAAAAAAAAAAAGTTGAATATTAAAAAAAATTCTCTAACATCCACTGTGTTCTTGCTACTATAGCATGACCTCACCTGCCAAAGACAAACTGATTATAGTGGTTGTCGCTTAAGCATTTCAAATCAATGCAGATTAAAATGATTTAGGGATTACTGACAGCTTTGTGGGAGGCAAGCATGCATCACAGGACATTGCTAACAATCTGCGATGACTCAAAGCACTTGTAATCTTCAAAAAGAGCAAGAGGCTTACATGATTTCGCCCCAATACTCGCTAACACGCATGCAAAAAAATGAAGCAAGTAGGTAAATAAATCAAGTATTCCATTAGCCACGAATTTCTGACAGCAGCGAATGCAGATTAGCCAGGGGCAAGGTCTGAGGGTTGTGCAAAGCGGGTTGGGGGCATGCCGTCTCCTCACCTACCAAATTAGCAACCTAACCTCTGTCATGAGGAGCTTGGTGTGCACAGGCCAAAAGACAGAGTGCTGGGCTGCCCTTAGCAGTTGTGCTCAAATGCGTATCCAGGAGAGAAACCTACAGATGGGTGGAGGTAATGAGCAGGGAATACCAACCAATGCATCTGTTTTTGCAACATGAACAAACTAATAATTCATTCATTAATCCACATTCAAAGCACTCAAAGCGCACTACCGTGGAAGGAATAGCAACTTCTTACACTATGGAAGCACAGGCGCAGCAGGCCTTGTACACATGTAACCGGGCTTTTATGAAAACAGATATATTCTCCTCCTCGGCACTGAAATATAATTCCATTCAAACAATGCTGAAAAAGAACTGAGGAAGGCTATCAAAAACATGTCAAACTAATAGATAGCCAACCAGAGAACTGAAAATCAAATCACATCAACACATCACAATGATAAGAACAGAGTTTTCAAAATTATTTGGTTTCAGTGACTAAATCCTCTATTTCTGTATGTTATAGATGATAGGTAAACCGCATCAATAAATATTTGTTTTTATAGATTCCCAGCTACATGTAAACAGGGCCTAAGAGGTGTAGGTAAAAATCTGGGGTAACACTTTATATTAGCAGACACATATTCACCATTAACTAGCTGCTTATTAACATGCTAGTATGCTTTTAGCATACTAACCATTTGTTAGTCATTACAAAGAATGTATTAATATCTTATTTTGCATGACCTTATTCTACCCAAAATAGACCATTGTTTGTCTGCTTTTCAAAGCACTATACAGTGGAAGAGGGACCAGACTAACTACCACACACCAAAGTGCAGGGTGCAGAGTGATGGGTGCACTGACTCATTATGAGAATATACACTAATAGTCACACCAGAAACAGACCTTTTTATGGTGGTGAATGGGTGCATATATCTTTTGTAATGTCTTCTGGTGTGTTATCTGGCAGACAGGAAAATATTAGTAAGTAACTCAGGTGAGTCAGACTAATGAGTCAGGCAAAGGATCAGCTATCCATATCACAAGGATGAGCAATAAGAGAGGAGTCTTGCAAGTCTGGCCATCTTCTGCCCCATTGATAGGCATGATATCAGCAGAGAAGTTGAGGAGGTCATGAATCTTTGGTATTAGTGTCATCACTAATAATTAATTAATGAGAGCACAAGGGGCATCTATGCCATTTCCTTTGGTACTTTTTTGTATTCATGCAGTTGCATTTCATAGGCAGGCAAACATTAGTAAGATGATACAGATGATTCACTGATGTCAGATTACCCACATTGTGTCTGTGTGTGTTTGTGTGCGCGCGTGTGTGTATGTGAGAGAGAGAGAGAGAGAGTTGGATATTTATGCATGTATGTGTACTATTCAAGTCATGTCTCACGGGTGTGAGAAAGTTAGGTGGGTACACAAACGAGCAGGGTTATACCGTCCCAAAAGGTCACATGACACCTCTCTGCAGAGGCGGAGATGATAGACAACCTGCACTGCATCTGATTAGCTCAATTTGTACAGTTCCAACCTTACAGTACACCTGCATGGGCGCTGAGTGAATATCCTCAGCATGTAGCAGGGGGAGGAGGAGGAGGAAGAGGAAGGTGAGGCGGAGGTGGAGGTGGAACCTCAGTGCATAGAGACCTGGCAGACAGAGTGCTGATGAAGGGGAACCTGATATGACACTGCAGAGTTCCCCTGAGCACCCCACCCCACCCCACCACACCACACCACACACACACACACACACACACACACACGCACATGCACACACACACACACACACAGTACAATGTAGAGTCATGCACCAAGGAAAGTGTGCTGTTCACTCACTCTATGAGTGGAAATCTCACGCATCACAAGTGTAAACTACTGAAATGCTCCATAGACCTCTAAAATGGTGGAATGTAGTGAATGATGAGATGAATGTTACAGTAATGTGGTGATATATTTCACAGGAGTCATGTGTTTAATGAACACAGAAATACTGACTCAAATGCACATGTCCCTGTATTTTCAGAGTCTGAAATTTAACTGGAATATATTTTGAAGGAAAAATATAGCAATTATCCTACTGAATAACTGAATAACAGAAAGTGAAAAATATCCCTTTTCTCAAACAATCTATTGATTCAGTCTCTGAGAGCTAGAGATTTGGGGCTCGATTAAGAAGAGTAATATTTGCTCTTGAAGCTAAACTTTTTTTATGACCATAAACAAAAAAGGCAGGATAACAAGAGTCATAATAATCACAAGCAACACAGCTCAGAGTTCCCAGTCAGCCACAGTAATCAGTGGAGCATTAGTCCCCTGCCAAGCCTTCCTCAATAAAACTATAATTGAGGTCATCAAACAATCTATGGGCACAGTAGAAGTTTAGAATAATGGCATAATTCTAGAGGAAAGATGTTTTGGAGGCTTCCAATTTCATTGTCGAATGAAGCATTTTCACAGAAATGATGAACAAAGCTCATTATGCCATGATACAGTGTCATCATTTGCAAATAGTAAGGCCGGCGTAAGCGGTAGCGTAATTGAAAAGGCATTTTTAAAAAAGAATGTCTATGGTGAGGATACTTTGATTGGTCTTTCATAAAACTGATATAGGCAACCAACTCGTAAACATGCCATGGCAAATACCTTACACTCCTATAAATCTCTGCGAATGATCATTTCCATCAATGCAATATAGTCCCATTAATATTATTGGCAATGGTTATGACTGTTCTCATATGAGGCAAATCTTATTTTAATTTGTTGGATCGGTTTTTGTGGCATCTAACAATATGAGAGTTGTCACGGCAACTACCAATGGAGATAGCAGGATGCTGGTAATATCACTGCACATAAACTGTCACAATGAAAAAATTATTTTGCTGTGACATATATGAATATGGCACTAGCTGATCAAGCTCATGACAGAGGGTCCTATACCATTTCACATGAACATTTGTTAGTGAACATATTGTTCAGCGATTCAGAGACATATTCTTCCCTTGAGGGATGTACAGAAGATTACACCTCAGAGTACACCTACATGTAAGAGTAAGCACTATATCTGTTTAGTATTACAAAGTGACACTAAACTAAATTTTCAGTAACACTTTCTATGAACCCGGTATTCGTAAAGCATTATAAACACATTTATAAAGGGTTATAATGCAGTCATAAAGACTTAACTAATGTCATTAGTGTTTAGAACTGTTTATACATTCTCATGACCGTACTTACAAGGCATTATAATGTTATCTCCTAAGCCTTTAGAACTTGAAGTGTCAGAAAACATAAAGCTTCAATTTGTTAATTGCCCTTTTATGTGCCGATTGCTCATGCCCAACAATGGAGATTTACAAGTGCTCAGTGCATACTCTAAGTAGAGTGAGAGGAACACATAATTACTCATGAAAATCAAAAAGACACCATTAAAGACAATAAGTAAAGTGGTGTGTTTCCCTAGTATCAAAGGCCAAAGAAGCTTATAATGCTTTGTGACAGTTCAAGTTGTAAAGGCTTATATGATAACATTATAATGCCTTATGAGTACAGTCATGAGAATGTATAAGCAGTTATGAATACTGATGTCATTGGTTATAAGGCTTTATTAATGATTTATAACTCTTTATGGATGCATTTATAATTCTCTATGAATATTGGATAATAATATAGAAAGTGTTACCAAACTTTGCAGTTACAGCTGTAGCCCAGCTGCTCAGTGGTTTGACTGATTTCTCCCTTCCTGTAGTCAGCTCTCTCGGCCACACACAGGAAGACCAGACTGAAAGGTGCACAGGATAGGGTGAGTCAGTTTGGGTGTTAACCTGTCAAGGCGAGAGAAGGCCCTTTTATTTGTATGGCACATTTCATACACAAGGCAGCTCACTGTGCTTTACATCAACCACAGACAAACAGTCAAGAATAGAGAAGGAAGTTAAAAAGACATGTCAAACAATGTAAGACTCTATATACATAAAAAACACCATATAAATGCATTATAAGAAGTAACAGATAGCAAGAGAGAAGAAACACAAATCACAGAGAGGAGGAGTTGACTTGAGAGAAGCTCATTTCTCACACAGTTCTAGAAGACAGAAAGGAACATTGCTTCACTCATAGCAATTAGAAGTTCACATTCTGGAGCGTCAAATGAGAACATCCCACTCTGAGACTGCCAAGTGTGCAGGGATTGCATTGCCAACACTAGAGCACTTAGCGCGGTGGTTGTTAGCATTTAGCACTTTGCAATTTCAGTGTGTAATGCTATTCAAACACCTCCCCATTTAGTTTTCGCACGTTATCAGAATAAACATCATGTGAGAGAACTGAGTGGAAATGGCTGAAATGAATGAGCAGTGAGTAAAAACCTATTTCAGGATGTTAAATATGCCTTAGTGTGGACAGATTAGCAATGAAATACTTTCCTTCCCAGTCCTGTGAGCCTCTGTTTCTCGCTGCCCCACTGGCATGTAGAACACATCTATACAAACACTTCAGTGAATTACCATGTGTTGCTCCTAATGCAAGGTCCCATACAGTACATGCATTGAGAGTGAAGAAGGTCACTGTGAGTGTGAAGGCATTTTGCTGCTCTGGCTTGCTTGCTTTCTCGCTAGTTAAACATACATATACATGGATATGGTAAATTATCCCTGGAAAGACACCGACCAGCTGCAATTAGGATGAGCGTCAAGAGACACACATTCCTTCCCACTTGACGTAATTCTCATTGCAGTTTCCAGATATACTCCCATGTTAATCTAATGACACAGCCATGCTATTTCGGTGACCTGTCTGGCCTTAGTCATAACTCTTGCTTAAGTACATTAACATGGATTTTTACATGACCTGCATGAAACTAATGTAGACTTAATCAGTTGGCCTACCTACCTCAATTCAACATCTGGCTAACAAAGTTCATATGTTGGTTACTCACTCTAAGGCTGAAAAACAAATACTACTATATATATAAACAGTATATATATATATATTTTACATTACATATTACCATGCTGTTTTGGAAATACTGAAAACATACAAGTTTAGTGGACTGAAAGTTTCATGCTTTTCTTTTGTCACACTAATTTTGTTGAGCTTTCATCTTAAGTCAGTATAGCACATAATATAGGGTCATAATATAATATGTAGCTCATGAAATAGGTTCCATAAAATAAGGATTATCCCGCAGAGTATCTACTTCACCATGTCTGAGTGAACATGACGAAAAATGTTCCCTATAACAAGTAGTTTTAAAGTTTAGATAATCTGCCTGGATGTGGTAATAAGTAGACTAAATCAAGTATCAGATATCAAATGTGGCGTAGTTGGATTATAATCCATTCGCCGGATAATAGGTAAACACTGTTCCCATTATGAAGGAGCCTTTGTGCATTTTTGCTTCATGTTCTAACATAGCTGCCTTGGAATCTGTGTTTCGAATTATACGGTTGTCAGTCAAGAACACCTTTCAATTTGGATGCAAGCTCTGCTGAGACTTGGCTCTGGGGAATACTTTTCAAAAATTTGTACAGCCTTTGTGAATATAGACAAGTGAAGGAGTCTATTAGCATTCATGAAAGCACTGTATGGAAATTGTATAATTCGCAGCTCTCATAATCCCCAAATATGTACTGAAATTGTTTGATTCTGTACAGGCCGCATTATCTTTACCATTTCACCATTCTCCTGTCAGAGTGATGTTTGGATTATATTCCAAAAGGAAAGGAAATTAATTCGGTTGGAGTATGTCTTGACGAAGCCAATATAACTGACTCCAGCTTGTACTGGCTTTATGTAGTGACATCTGACTGTTGACTCAGCACCCACGGATTTCGGGTTGCCATTGCGGTTAGCGCAGAGTCTTATCTTCTCATTGCAGCTGTTTTGAAGCCTGGGCGAACAATGGGTTCAGGAGAAAGTCTGGAAATTGTGCTGTTGTGTGGAGGTGGCACCATCAGATTAGGATATGACTGAAGTTTGCGGCTCAAACCGCCCTATCTGTGACAAACCATCTATGGTGTGTAAGAAGGAGGAGGAGGAGGAAAAGAAGAGGATGAAGGAGAAGAAGAAGATGAAGAGAAGGAAGAAGGCTGGTTCACTCATAACCTGAGGAAACTGTTTGTCCTTCACAACAAATCACCCCAGCAGCATGGCGGTTGCTCCACGTCAACCACCCCCCCGCCCCCTTTTCTTATTTTCACTCTTTTAAAAAAGAAACAAAATGAAAAAAGTTATTTTTTTCTTTCCCTTTCAGTCTGTCTCCTTCTCTTTCCTCAGCTCAGATGGCCAGATCTTCGTCTTGAGGCCCCAGCTCTGTTCTGTGGACCATAAAAGAATGCCTTTCATCTCGAAAAAGCGAAAACAACAGCCGTCCTCTGCCTTCAGAAATCTCATGTACTTTTTAAGCTCGGAGAGCAGGAGAGGCATTCTCAGACTTCTTCCACTACTTAAACCGGCAGATTCTCTTCCTCTCTCTCTCTCTCTCCCTCCCTTCCACCTTCTGTCTCTCTGCCCTTCACTCTCCAGACTGGCGCACGGCCCTATCCAGTGCCAGGGGCTGCCAACAGCGGAGACGCACTGGCAGGGAGACGTTGGACAGAATGTAAAGTTCTGGCCCAGGCTGAATGGGAGGCACTCAGACTACCCCATCACGACCCTTTCACCACGCTCACAAATTGGGAATGCAGGAGTCTGGTTCCATGTCAATCTGATTTCTCGTGGACGTCCAAAGAGAGTCCAAAGCCAGCGTGTCTCTGGGAACATCTTTATTACCACCACTACAGAGAAGAGGGCTCTCGGAATGTTCTCTCTCACACTCACTCACACACACACACACACACACAAACAAATGCAAATACATGTTCTGTTCTCATGACATACATGTATCACAAAAATAGCATGATTCAGTTTGCACCATGATTCAGTATGCACCACCTTTCCTGGTAGACACAGTGACAGAATACACACACACAGACACACACACACACACAGACATATGTACACATGCACCTACTTGAATTTTAAAAATAGTCTGGTTCAGTACAGACCTGACATGTAAAAAAATAGATGTGTAATTATTCCAGAACACCACAGAACTTTGACCAAGATAATTACAGATTGTGCTGTTAGACAGACCTCAGCTCAAGGAAAGAAGTCAAAAGCTTGCCAAGTTCACCAGCAGCTAAATAAAACCGGATGCTAATGGTACAATCAGTCAGTCGCATGCGTACAGTAACGTCTCAGAATCACATTACCAACAAAGCAAAATGACATTTTGAATGCTATTCATGAGTTATATTTAAAGGCATCACATCGATGAACACATGAACAACAGGGGACCCTACATGACTTTGTGTCACAGCAACATTGTGACCCTTACCAAATCCTCTTGGATTACAGGTATCTGTATGGATTATTGTCTGTTCAATTTTAACGCCTCATCAGACCATCAGTAACGGATTTCTCACACTCTGTTTTTTTTTCTTTCCTGGTTTTTCTCTCCTCTGGTTTGCCCTTGTCAGCCTTGAGCATCAGACCTGTGCTTTGAAGCCTGGCTTGGCTCATTTTGCACGAGACTGAGGGAAACCCTTTGCAACCCCCCTATCTCATGCCGTGTTTGCTGCTCAGATATTCCCAACCTTTGCTCTGAAAAGGGCCAGAGACAGAGGACGGTGTAGCAATGATGCCCCCAGTCATGGGAATTCCAGGGCAGATGGTGTGAGTATAGAGGAATGCAGTATTGGGTGCACATTTAAAAGTCTGTTTGTTCTATATTACAGATGTATGGTACATACACACTACATGGTACATAGTGTGTCTGCATGTGTATCTACAGTGAGCTTTTGTATTTGTACCACTGTATACAGTTCTGATTTTCAAACTTTTATACAGTTCAAACGTTTGTATGTAGCTTTAAACTTGACTAAGACCTAAATTGTACAGTATGCATTGCATCTACATACACTCCATACAGTAGGCTACATGTTATATGTGTGTGTTTATATCCTATACAATGATATATGAGCACTTATCATATTTATATATACTGTACATACTATGTAATGTTGTAGAACTATATGGGATACACAGATTAATTATTGACTTAGCCCTACAGATTTTTTGCTACATGACAAAGAGCCTCTAAAAGGGAATAGAGTCTTAGCGCTTAATTCTGGAGGTGCCTTATTTTTGGCTCCAGAGTCACAAGCCGCATAAGCAGCTGATGAATCAGGAACAGATGCGGACCTGATCCGGCTCAGATTTGGCAGCTCTTTGTGAGTATTTACTGCTCCCTCGGAAGCCATCCAAGCCACATGGCTGGCTGGATACAATAGCTTTCAGGAAAACACATACGTGATGGGTTGATTCCTCACATGCAGAAAAACTCGGGTAAGATATTAGCCTCCCTGAAGCGCTCCCCAGCGCAATCTCATTTCTCATCACCGGCTTCAGTCTGAATGAAAACAACGGCTGATGACAATGCTCAAGGCGAGCCAGTGTGCGAGCGAGTGAGCGAGCTGAGCACGTCTTTGAGATTATCCCTTTTTTTGGTGGTGTGGGTAGGTCTTGGCATAAATGTATCTCAACATCTTGCCAGGGGGAGTAGATGGAGAGACTTGCGGGAGATGGGGAGGAGGGGACTGTACATGGCCTAGAACAACCCCCCCCCCCCCCCATCACCAACACCCCGCCAAACCACCCCCCCAATCACGTCTGCTTATCTTCTTGCACCACATGTGCTACATGGTGAACTATCTGGCCCACAGTTTTGTGATCAGTTCACACAGGTGATGCTTTTTTTTTACATTTAATACCCTCCATCATCTCTTCCATGTTGAGACACACTCTTGATTCAGTCTTGGTTCCATTGTGATGCCATGTTATATTTTCCAGAGGATTGCTGTCTTCTTTATCATTGTGTTGCCACCTTCAATTCCATTGGACTGCCAGCTTTGTTTAAATTCTTTTGTGATTTTGTGTCTCATTGCCATTTAGTTTCCACCACATTACCACCTTTATTTTCATTAGTTTGCCATCTTTACCAGTCCTTACCACATTTAGTTTGCTTGCCCAAAACAAAGATGGAGTGCTTTATGAAACATTTGATTACTGATGTACTTCATTAAGGTTCTGCGGAATATCTGAAAGCACAGCTGTGTTGCTGTCAGCACACGAGGATAGCCCCCTCTGTTTACCCACAATCCCCTCTGTTTACTGTCAGGCACATGTGACTCACGCATCTATTCATCAGTGTTGGGTAACAGGGGAGCTTTGACATGAACCAAATTTGGAATTCAGATGAATGGGGCCTAATTGCAGGCTGTCACCTTTTGCGATTTAAATGTACTTACATTTCCAAGTGTCTCCATTTTGGCTCTTTAAAGAGTCTTGGGAAATGAGTAATGTGGCACAACGCACAGCCCTTATCCTGGAAATTACTTCTCCTCTGATGATTTGTGTCATGTGTTCTAATGTCGTCTAGCAGCGGAGAAATCGTTGCTCTCTGAGAGACTGTCTGTAGTGTCAGATTATTTGCATCCTCAATCTGCGGATGATGGAGAAGTCTCCTCATGAGGCGCATAGTTATCAGGACAAATGGCATCAGCTGCACGATGAATTAAAACCTTGTTTTGAAAAAAAAATGTAAATAGAGTCAAAAGAAATGATTCAAATGTAATCTTAGGCGCCTGTGCAATAGTGTATATTCATGTTGTCGAAAGATGACAAGACCTATTAAATTAAATTAGGCAAATCCCTAATATATTCAGCAGGGCCTAATAGGGTATTTACTGATTTGCTGTAAGCAGAAGCTTTTAGCATGGCCATGGCCTTATCAAGTAATGTTAATATAGGACACAGCAGCAGTAATACTGTCGACAGTGTTGGCCTTTTTTCTCAGGGAGACGCCTGTTTCCTGAAGGATGTGAGATTAAGCGAGTTTGCGGAGCTCAGTGGACACTAAGGGAGTTGTACTGAGGTACTATCAGTGGGGAGCTGAATAGATATGTCCCTATTTTAAACATGTTTTAGATATAAAAAGGGGCCATCTGTCATTATTGCCTTGAATTTAATTTCAGACTGTACAAATACATAGTATTTGGACTACAGCTTTTTGACTTCCATGAGTCATCATCTTTGTGTAATTACATTATTTCTCATGGGAAAAAAAGCTTGATAATATCTCGGACCGATTAGGTGTTTTATTTTACATTTTCATCCAGGGATAACTGCCTGTCTGTGTTTGGTACTGCCACTTGATAGAACATTACGTACTTCACGAGAGCCTTGAATTGGCTCCATTGTTCCCTAATGCAAGCCTCAAATGAGGTCTTTTTGCGTATAACCCCTTCAGTCAAAGACCACACTTGCTGCCCTTAAAATTGCAAGTCAGCATGGAAAAATGTCCAGTATTCTCAAAGTGAATTAATTGTGATTTCAAATTAAACGGGTTCCTCACCTTGAAGCAGACGAGTTATCACTGAATTAAAACTCATCTACATTTTAATCATGCCTTAGAAGCAACTGGGAAATAATTGACATTCACGTCATAGTAGATTCTAAATTTCTAAAGGTTCTTTGATAGATGAGTACTTTTCTAAAGAGAAAGAAAAAAAGCAATGGCCAAGCATTGCAATGGTGTGTCTGTGTGTGTGTGTGTGTGTGTGTGCGTGCGTCTGTGTGTGTGTGTTTCAGGCAGATCTCCTTCATCTAGAATGAGGTGCAGAGGTCTGTTGATGCTGGATGGAAAACGTCCCCCTGGGCTGTTTCCTTGTTTTCCTCCAAAGCGGCCCTAATGTGCTAGATTAGCGACTGAGCACAGGTTCCTTCCTCTGTCTCTGTCTCTGCTCTCCGAGTTCAAGCACTCCAGAGCCAAAATGTGTTGGCATGCCAGCCGGCCAAGCAAGCAAGCGGGGTAAGAAAAAAAGAGAGAAAAAAAGAAAGAAGACGAAACAGAAAAAAAAGAAAAAGCACAACCAACAACTCCCTTCTCGTCCGAGAGTGTCTGTGAATTAGCATTTCCAACGCCCTTCTCTGCAGCATGTCATGCTATGAGGACGGAACACAATGGAGGCCTGTGTAATCAACTAAACATGGCTAATTCTTGCTGCCACAGGGAGCAGGGATTTACGTTTGGTGCAGAGATGGTGAGAGGGAGAGAGAGACAGAGGGAGGGATGGATGGATGGAGGGAGAGGGAGAGAGTGAGAAAGAAGAATGAGTGAGAGAGAGACGCAGGAACAAAGAGTGCAGGATGGAGGGAGACAGATAGAGTGAGAAACAGAGGGAGGAGGAGAGAGAGGATGAGTTAGAGTGGAATGAGAGTGAGAATAAGAGATGGAATGAGAGAGAGTGAGAGAAAGAGAGAGAGAGGGGGAGAGAAAATGGAGGAGAGAGCCAGATTGGCAAAACTAGGGGAGATGGGGGAAGAACTGGGCAGTACAGTTAATTAACGGGAAGCCTGTTCTCCCCCCCTGTGGGACGCTGGTCCCTTCCCAGTCGCTTTGAATTTGAAAGCACTCAAAATTTGATTGTTTGAGAGCCAACATACCAACTAACTGTGGCGCTGTGTTTGGCCTGAATGCAGAGGATTCTCCCCTTCTTCCTCCTCCTCCCATTCATACCCCTGTGCCACTAATTGTGGTTTACATCAAACTTCAGGGTCATTCCACCACTTGCTTGTTGCCATCTCAGAGAATCTGCCAATTCTATGCACAGCAGCTAATAGCTTGGCTCAGAGTACAATTGGATGTGGGTCACCACTACATTGTGCATACTGTAGGCCCGATTTGCTTGAGCGTTTAAGCGTAGTTTCAGCGTAGTATACAGGTTCTAAATGTGAACCTTTTCTTTTGTTACTTCTCTTCTTTCTGTTACTTACCCCATCCTTTGCACTGACAGTCGCTGTACAAATTGGGAGCAGCTGACAATTCCTCAGTGCTGAATGTTTTTACATAGCATACATTTTCACTGGAAATAATCCCTTGGTTATTAATTAAGATAAACCTATTTTATTACAGCAAGGAAAACATTTTGTATATTCAAATCTGAAAAATAAGGAAAACAGATGTGTTTGTTTCTATAGTAGTCATGAACCGGTGCTGAAAAACATTCCCAAGCAAAACAGCACTAGAAAACAAATCACGTCACAATACCTCCTGCAAAACATCTTGAGTCAAAAGAAGATAATGGACGTGCATAATGGCCTGTTGTTTCAAAGACAATGGTGCCTTTGTTTTCCAGAATTACGTTGCCATATTTCTTTAGCCTGTTCCAAATGAATATTACACTACAAAGACAAACCATTTCCATGCTCACGGAAAGGCCACAGAGCCAGAATCAGATTTAGAACTCCTTTAGGAGAAATCCGATGTGAATCAATCCACAGCCTGTTGTTCGAGGTCACTGCTGTAAGTGAACAACGGCTGTTGTTCGAGTACTGCTGGTAAGAAAAAAGAACGAGAGAATTTGATAAAGCATAAACCGTATATTGAACCGGCAGCTAACACTAACTGAAAAGGGCACAGAAACTCACTTTCAGTTTATGTTAGCTCAGAATTTGCTATTTAGTCTGTGGTGTCAAACGTTCTCTTGTCACTTGGTGACCTTGAACAACAGAGGATTGATTTACACTGGATTTCTCCTTTAATTGATTATTGAGAATTTTTACATAATGGACAAAAATAAAATGCCTGAATAAACCTCAGGTGTTCTCTCATAGAGGGCAGCGTGTGTACTGTGAGAGACTGTGAGGTGTTCTTCATAGATAATATATGGGGGATACGGCTTTTGAATTATTTTGAAAGATAGTTTACAGCATTCACATGAAGGTCCAAGTCACGTTTTGTTTTGTTATTTGTTTGTGTGGTTGTATCTGACAACTAGTTTGCCTTTTTCAATTCATAATCTTGGCAAGTCTTTAGCCCCAGCACCATGTTTTCTCCTACACAAAATGTCAAGCTTGCACACGTAATTATTACACCCTGGAAATGACATCCAAAGAGGACAGAGGAGGCGCCATTCATCTCTATCGATGATTAAAAGAGTGGCAACATCTGTTGGGACCAGACAACGCTGTGAAGAGGAAAATGTGGTCTTTAGCCTACAGCCAAGCAAGACAGGGAATTATTACAGTGAGTGATTTCTACATATTGCTTTTACAGCGCGCAGTATGTGGTGTACAGCAGCACAGATATAGAAGCGAATATATACAGCAGTGAGGATTGTGTATAAATACATCACCCAATTTTCACGCACTACCTTAAGCCTGTCTTTCTCGTGCCTCCAGATGTTTGTGGTACACCAATTTAATGAACCAGTGTTTGTATGTTGAGCCATTTTTTTTTTCACACTGTGGATGTAACATGCAGAGGTGGTAAAATGATTACGTTTCTCCGCATGACCAATTTTATCTGAGCAGAGAGCAACGAGCAGGAGCTTTTGGCATTCCAGCATTTCCATCACGACGAAGCCGAGGCCCAAATGAGCGCAGGCCCATAAACAAAAAACAAACAAACAAACAAACAAACAAACATAAAAACACTATGATCATTTTCTGAAGATGGATTCTGTGCACAGGACGAAGCAGAGCAGGGGAGAGCAGGAGAAAGAGCATGCTCTCTTATGTACAGTGGAAGAGGAACGACAGGAGCTTTTACACTCTGGACAGCCTGTGAAGAGCTTCCAGCACTCGAGACCCTTCTGTGTGTGTATATCACAGAACCTGTGTGTTTCACTGTGATCATCGCCCTGTGAAGGAATACTATGAACTGAAGAACAAACAGCCCACTGTGTGTGTGTGTGTGTGTGTGTGTGTGTGTGTGTGTGGATGGGGATAAAAAAAGGAGGCCCTTGAAGTGCAGGATACCAGGCAGGACTCAGTGCCAAGCCCCATAGGACAATCTGAGGCAGGTATAGACACACACACACACACACACACACACACACACACACACACACACAGAACCGCCAGATGAAAGGGCCTGGCCCCCTTTTCCAGCTGTGAGATTGGATTCCCCTTGCCTAGTCCAGCAGAAGTACCACAGAAACTCCACCGGCACTTTTCTGCACTGTAGTCTTCTCACACACACACGTACACACACACACACTCTCACGTACACACACACACTCTCACTCACACACACACATACACGAACACAGGCACACACAGTGGAGGAGAGATTAGAGGTCTACAAAGGGAGAGAGCTGAACCCCAACATTCTCCACAAATCCGGTTTACCCGACCGGGACAAGGACAGGGGCCTGGAGGGGTGAGAGGAGGGCGGAGCAGTGACACTCGGAGACTCGACCAGCGCGTCGTCCCCTCTCTCCCGATCGTCCATGCAAAGAAGAAGACCCAAACTCAAGCTTTTAGCTTTTGACACTTTGTCACCGGACTTAAACAGGCGAAGGTTTGATGAAGAGTGAGCACTGAAGAACCTTTGTGTGTGTGTGTGTGTGTGTGTGTGTGTGTGTGTGTGTGTGTGTGTGTGTGTGAGAGAGTATGTGTGCAGGGGCACATAACCCCATAATGCACAGAAGACACGGAGGGATTTTCATCAATATCTTTAAATGTGATCTGTCATGGCAATGTAAAAAATGAAACTCTATGGCAGCTGTGGAAAGGTAGCATCTTCCCCTGCCCTCCCCTCCCCTCCTGCGGATACGCGCGTTTGAGAGGGGGCATGGGGTTGGTGCAGGCGCTCAGCTGCAGTCCCTTCAACAGACAGCCAGGAACTAATATGATGCATTAGTACGAGGGGGTGAAAAAAAAGGGAGGGAGCACAGCAGCATTGTGTGTCAGTGAGAAGCACATCGATATTGTGATTTATAGTTTCATTACGCGCACAGAATGAGACTTTGGTGATGACACACTCACAGACCCTGCTGGTCAAATAAACACGCGTTAGCATCAGTCACCGCCATGGCTGCGGCCGTGTGTCGAGTCAGGCGCCGAGGAAACATGCTCACCGACAAAACACACACCGCCTCACACAAACGGCAAGGACACATGTTTTTGTAGTTTTGCAGTTTTTCCTCTTTTCCTCCATTTTTTTTTCCTCTGCATCTAATATTATGTTTTTGCAGTGAGCACTGATTTCTAGACCTCCTGTTTCTCACAGTGCACCTGAATCTTAAAATCATGTATACCAGAGTAGAGGAAAACATAAAGAAACAACATCATCATCAACAACAACAACAACGAAAAAAAAAATGAAATTGAAAGAGAAAGAAATATTGACTCATCAAAATATATGAATTCAAACAGCCGGACAACACCATCATGCACCATACCTTGAAACACATAATAGCATAATCAGGTGGCCTCTGGGGCGCAGTTCCTCTGTGGGCCATTCTGTACCTGTCATTGCAAGAAGAAAAAGAAGTGGCAGTAAGGGAACTGTGGATGTCAGGCTTTATTCTGGCTTCGGATATTTATTTGGGACTGGCTTTTGTAGCGCTTTTCTTCTCTTCTCACCATGCTGTGCGGGGAGATTTATCAGTGTGTGGATCAGATTTTGTGTCTTGCTGTCTTGCTGCTTTGCAGACATGCTTTTCAGTGGATGATTTAGAAAAAAAAAAAAGAGTATCAGCCCTGTTATGGCAGATCGGCACAGCAAGGAGGATGACGGCCAAAGTGTGCTTGGCACCAGCTCTCCCCCCAATTACGTAACCAGGCAGGTGGAGAGATGGTAAAGGCCGTGCCGGCACACTGGCATAATTAAACACATCGGCTCGATTAAATCCCCATTTTCACAGGAAAGAGCAAGGGGTCTCGCTGCGGCTGCCAGTGACATTCTTACATTTCCATGAATCAATGCAGCATGACGACCAAACCGTGCTGACGCTGGAAATGGATGACCATGCTGAAAAATGGAGGATGGGGCAGTGTCAGGGAAAGAAGAAAAAAATAAAGAGAGAGATGGAGTGAAAGAGAAAGAGACAGAGAGAGAGAGAGAGAGAGAGAGAGAGAGAGAGAGAATGTCAGGATGAGCAGAGAGGAGAGAAAGACGGAGAGAGAGAGAGAAGAGATAGGAAGAGAGTGAGAGAGAAACAGAACTGATGAGGTGGTTGTCCCCGAGGTGGTCGTGCCTCCAGCAGGACAGACAGAGGCAGACAGAGGACGATGTCTCATTCCTCCCTCGCCCAGAAAGTGAGCAGGCCTCCTTATTCTTCTGTAATCCCTGACGGTGGGAGCCGCCCGCCGTCTCTGCGTGCCTGTGGGACCAGTACCTGTAGTTTGATGTTGGTGGAAAGGATGGCACTTTGTAGTTGTGGGGTGGAGAGAAAGATGGAGAGAGACATTTCAAGGAGACTGGGAAATAGCACAGACAGAAAGGGAATCAACTGTGGACATTTCAACAGTAGCATCAGTGTGATGCTAAGAACAATAAACAAAAATAAACAACAATAAACAAATAATACCGTTTCTTTCTTTGTTCTTCCCTTCCATAGTTCTTTTTTTGTTTGGTGTTGGATGTGTGTTAGGGAGGTGGTCTGTTTTTGAAAGCCCATTGCCGACTGCCAAAATGATTAATCTCAAGCTAACACTGGTCTTGGTTGACTACAGCCGAAATGCACCCAGGGACTCTTTAAATTAACTGCAATTAGCGGAATTGGAAATTAATTGCTTGAATCAAACAAGATGTTCTGTGAATGCACAATTTTACGGATGCTCTCAGCCCTGCACCGTTTTTTAAGCAACCCATTGGCGAGTTGAGTGATTTATTTTAAACGTCACACTGGGAGGACAAACCACCAGCAGGAGCTTGGCTGTTTGTGTCTGATTTTGAGACTTTGTTTGTTTTATTCTTATTTCCTAATGACCAGCAGTGCCTTGCTGCTGTGATTCAATAAGGCATAATTGGCCAGAGCCCATCCCAGTCAGCAGACATTGTTGTTCAAACAGAGAAACAGCACAGATGCAGGAGGAGGAGGAAGAAGAAGAGGATGAGAGAGAGGAAGGAGAGCAAAGTCTAGTTGGGACCTTTGTTTATTTATTTAAGTCTCATATCCATTGGAGGAGGATTGAGGACGGCACATCTTGGGAGAGTGGGAGAGGCACGGACCACAGATTTGACACAAGGTCATTTCAGATTACTGATAACATTTAGCTCTGAGCATGGACTCCCTGGCTCCCGCACAGCAGGGGTTAGTGTGTGTGTGTGTGCGTGTGTGTGTGTGTGTGTGTGTAAATTGAGGGGAGGTTATATATAGAGCCATTCCCACAGTCCAGCACATGGCCACATCCCTTGCTACATCACTGCTACCATAGCAACCTAGGGATAAGCATAAGGGAATGTGTATGCTGGCTCGGCGCGGCAAGGAAAGGATCTGACGGTGTCGGTGCCAACACCGGGAGATGAGGAATATGATGAGGTCTAAGTCAATCTAGCACACATACTCAGCCTTCAGAATGTTTTGCTCCATAAAGTGCATGCTGAGCACTGGTTATTTTAACGTCTACGCTGGTCGCTGTGTCATTAGTTGTGCCCCTGGACATGGCATATGGCAGATATTATAAAAAGCATGTTGTGCGTCTGAGCACTGGAGCATTTTGTGTCTTTTAACATATTACGTTTTGTAGCTTTGATCTTTACGTTGACATTCAGTTTCATATTCCAGTCGGGTAATGATGACGTTGGCATTTAGTGGCTCTTGCATAACTAGCGCATGACAGGAAACTAATTAGAGCTTATTTTGGACAAGGTTACAGGAAAGCAGGAAATGAGCAAAGGCAAATGAAGCGCAGGTTTTATGACTGAAACATGCAAGGTCTTGCTGGCGTGCAAATTAAATGCATACTTGGTTAATGGAAGGATGGAGTGGCTTGTTTAAAAACTGGTAGGGCTTAGGAAGTAAACAGGTGGAGGATATCTCCATGGCGATAATGTTTGGTGCTCCCTCAGGTGAGAGACAGATGGGAGACGGAATGTCTTCGCGCATGTCTGAGTTTTGGCAAACGAGTGCCATTAAGCGTGTGCAGAATAGTCGTTTAGTCACACGCACGACGCCACATCACCGGGCTCTGCGACAGGCCTGAGGGCTACAATGCACACACTATAATAAACTATGTTAAACAGCAGGAAGAATGTGTCTAGATTACATCTTCATCAGAATCACTGTGACGGAAAACCGAGATCCTTTTTTTTTTTTTCCTTAATCATTCATTTCATTGTATTTCACTTCACTTCACTTCCTTTTTTTCTCATTTTTTTCTCTCTTTCCATCTCTTTTGAAAGGTTGATTAAGTTACCTATAAGAGATGAAGTGTGTCTGACTTTCCCCACTTGATTTCCAGCGTGCCACGCAAGGTGAATATCTCCCTGCTTAATGAGAAGAATTATGGCCGACTCCTTAGTTCTCCTCAGGATCCTGCAGCTACATGGCCCTCGGCTGCGCAGACAGGAGTCCTACGGTGGTGACATTGCCAGGTCAAAGGCACGAGGGGTCCTAATCAGCGTTGAGGCAGCACCGCCGTCTCAAGAGGATTTATCAGTAGTACCTGATAGATTTAGATTAGGACACATGCTTGGGCCAGAAACAGCCCAGGTTTGACCTAAATGTGAGGTGCATTTAAAATAGGTAAATGTTTGCCAAAGTGTTCAACAATTTGCTTTGCTTAGCCCATTGTAAATGTTTGCTAACTTACACAAAGATTTTGAGGAGGTAGGTCACAGCAAACAAACATGGGGGGGTGGACTAATGTTTATCATTAAATTGAACATTCTGGAACACTTGTGCAGAAAAGTGTTCAAATATAAATTTAATTATAAATGTATACCCGTTATACCCCTTACTCTAACTGGACGCACCTGTGAGTTCGGTTATTCTGTTTTGGGCTGGATACATTCTATAGTGAACAGCGATCTACAATGAGTTCATAAAATATGGATAAGACATGCTCCTTCAGCAGTGTCATGATGTACGAGGCAAAATGACATACACTCCTGCAGAAGTGCGTCCTTCATGCGATGCTACTCTGAAATTCAAGGCAGAACTGGTTATGACACCCTCCATGTTCTGCTCTGCACGCGGTATATATTCTTTTATGTGCCCATCACATGGTTTATGGTCTCTACACCAGGCAGGCAGGCAAGCAGGCAAGCAGGCAAGCAGGCAGCGAAAGGCTGCCACTGTTCTATTTATGTAATGCAGAGCCGGGCTTGGCGGCTGGGGCCATGCTCGCAGAGGTCACTTTAATTCCAGTGCTTAACAAACACAGCTGTCCACCGGCTCCTCCATATGTCTGTGATCCGCTGCAGGAGAGCAGTGTTGGAGATCCTTACAACCCAAGAACACTGAGGCTAATTGGGTCACTCGTCACCTTGCCGTGCAGGAGGAGGAGAAACATCTGCACAGGCCACCAGGAAATGACTGTCCTCTGCCCCCGCTGTGCTTCTGCCCAAAAAAAGAGACAGAGACAGCAAGAGAGAGAAAGAGAGAGACAGAGAGAGAGAGAGAGGGAGAGAAAGAGACAAATCAAATCATCATTCAGAAAGTATGCTGCTCTGTTCTGAGCATCAGTGTTGAAAATAATGCACTTTCTGATGTGATTCAAATGCAGGGTCAAAAATATTTCAGAGGGTGACTAATGCATAGAAATGAGACACAACGGCTCTCAGCTCCAGCATCAGTTTCTGCACTGCGGAACATCAGCCCCGACAGAAGGCATCTTTTACTCCAAAGTAAACTAAATGTGTATTAATATTATGTGGATGTTTATGTCTGTATGTAATACTTTCCCGTTCATTTTCAAGTTATATTGAGACAACTGATGCTGATCTGTAAGAAGGATTTGATGAAGTGATCTTGCAACAACTGAGACTGATCTATAAGACTGATATCATATGGTACCTGTTGTTATACGAAAAGAAATGAACCATAAAAATACAGTTTACGCTGTTGTAATGCAGCGTATGTGGCATGGGAGCTAGCGCAACTTAACAGTGGAAAACCCAGCAATACTTATCGCATTCAGTGCCACAAGATTCCCCATGAAGGCTCTCGCTACCCTTTTGGTAGAGAAGTGGTCCCACGACCAATTAAAAAACACCCCCAAACAGATGGCTACAATTGGGCCTCGAGTGAGCCGCCTCCCACATCCTCAAAATCACAATAATCTGCTTACACTGCACACAACAATGGGGATAGCTGGTAAACAACACATTCTCCAAATGGGAGTCCACAAAACCCGCACGGGCCCTTCGAGATCGAGCGAATCTTAACTGAGCACTTGACTCTGCTGAACTTTTTCAAAATTATACCATGTGTTTACCCATTCTACAGCAAGGCAAGACATGATTCAAGGCACACTTTTTGGTAGTTAATTTAGAAAGTTAATTTGGTAATTCCAAGTGCGTTACAAAAATATAAATAGAAAATCCTAGACACAAAAAAGTAGAAAGTGTGCAACATCACCAGTTCTAGAACATGTCTGGTCCGACATAAGACCAGCTCTGTCATGGGCCACATGTTGTCTATATAGTGGCTACCAGAGGCGGCACACTTATGGACCATAATCCTTTGCGGTATGTGGGCTAAGTGTGAGGGGAATGTGTGGCCCATCCCTGGGCCAGACTAACTCTGATACGTGAGAGATAGGGAGGCTTTCAATGTCTCAGAGAACAAAAAGTGAGGTTAGTAATGGTTGTCAATCACCCTTGTGAGCTCCTCCTTAACATTGTTTAGAAAAACCAAAATCATAAGGAGAAATACAATAGAGTAGTTATAAGAAAGGAAAAAATATCAGTTTGAACTTTGAAGATGAAGCAAAAAAAAGAAGAGAGAGAGGATTAGAAGGACAGTTACAGCTGCTGCCTATTATTAATGGATGTTTTGGCAGGGGAAGGACACAGCAACTCTTCATCTGAGGCCGTCCTCAGTCTGACAGCAGGATACAATGCAGTAGAAATGTCAAGGAGAGACCAATTACTGTGTGATGCATACCCAACATGAAAAAGCCTCAGTTTCAGTCAATAGCATGGCCTAAATAGGAGTCTTCACAGTGATTGCGAAAAAGTACTGCAGGTTCCCTCTTGGAAAAAGTATAAAAAATTACCATAAATGACTGAAAATCACCTTAATTGCTACTAAGCAAGAATATGGGCAGTCTGTTAACAGTGTGACATGGCGATTGGCTGATTGAATCTGTTTCCACTGAAAAAGGGGATGGGTTTTAATCAGGCTAGCGTTGCTTAGTGCTTCTGACAATTTCATTAGGTTTCCTTCGGCTAATACTAGTACAGACTACTAGATACTGTCAAAAAAGCAGCTCATGTACGAACATATCAGAAGAATCAAATCATACAGATACAGAGTCAGTCATGTATGACATGTAGCCTACGACACTGACATCCTAAAATCTCCACCTACTTGTGAAAAGACAATACAAAGGGCCTCTTGAAAAAAGACTACAAATACTACAACACCATAGTCAACATATTGTTTGACAATAATCTTCCTAAAATGTATTGGCTTTGCTATGTATGGTGAAGAGAAGAATAGATGATCATAAAGGCACTCATTCTCCATGCTGAAAGACACTCTAAAGACACACTAAAGTGCATGCGTCTCTTGCTCCAAAAACCATCAAAGAAATGAAGATCCTCGATAGGAGAAAAACAATACTCTCCTCATTAATATTTGATGAGGGCCTTGCACTGTCGAAAGGCTGAAATATAATGTTTTTAATTGCACAGTTATATTGTGTTTTGTCATCACAGAAAAAGCCTTGAGCTTGTTTTGAGCGGAATATAAAACCGGTTGCTGTGTGTGATGCCTGCCACCTATTTTGGATGACAACTTTCTCAAATGGACACACTGACACTGAGAACATAAGTCAATGCTAACAGCCACAGTTCTGCCACAAAACCCATTTGAAAACACCACCATTTTTTAACGTTATGCAATAATATATGGCTATCCCTTAGTCTAACCTATAGTTTCTGATACTTTGCTGGAAGTGCAGGACATGGATCATTCATTCATGTCAATCACAATTTTTAATTACAGTTGTTCATAGTTTACCCATTGGTTGTAATTCATTGGTTGAAAATAATCCCCACCTACTTGTATTTTGGCAAATTGGTAATGGGCTAATATAGGCAGTTGTGGTTGCTTCCTGGATTTTGCCAAATTGGTAGTGAGCTGATAATCAGTTGTGATTGGTTCCTGGGATTTTGGCTGCATAGTGAATGTGCTCCAATGGCTTGTGACCAGATAAGATGGACCTAAAATTCAAATTTTAGTAGTGGTGTATCTGAGTTCCCTGGCTTATGAGACAAATGTCCACTGTGTATCTTAGGCCACACTGGTGACTTAGGCCCTGTTTACATGTGTAGATATTTTTATAAACGGATATTTCACAGATATATAACAGGGTTTTAGCCACCTCAAACAAATATTTTTGTTTGATTATGAGGACATCACTAGACACGTGTAAATGCAATTAAAAGATGAAACAGATGAAACAATATTTGTTCATAAAAATATCTAGATATGTGTAAACAGGGCCTTATGTTGCACTGATTTACGGGCAACTAAGACTGGACGTGCTAACGTCCACTGAGGGGAAAGAATGAGTCATAAAGCTAACAGGAAACAAGGAGTCAACAAGGGCCCAAATGATTTCTTCTACAGCAGATGTGCTTGACTCAAACAATAGAAGTAATTTTTGGGTGCATATTAGAGGAGAATTAAAAAGGAAAAAAAAAAACATCAACACTTCAGGGTAATTTTTTTGATTTATTAGAAGCTCCATAAATAGTCACATTTGGTCCTTATGCCATCTGCTGCGTCTTACAATGGATGACTCCATGAAAAACAATGGCATGATGATATCAACACTTGTCTTTAATCAGTGGCATTTTGGACACATTGTGCAAGGCCTGCTGAGGGTTTAAAAGACACAACAGATGCTGCCAGCAAAACATCACTGGTCTCAGTGTCTCACAGCAGCAGAGGGTTTCATTACTTTAGCAGAGCTTGCTGGTGTGGATTACTGTGTCTGCGTTTGGTGTGTAGGTTGTTTGGAACACTCTATAATGTGCAGAACTATTTTGCCTATGGACTTTATAGACGCACACCATATTCAAACTTAGAAAAGCACTCAGAAAGCACAGATCTCCGCCAAGGCAACATAGGGTCATTGACCTAGCACAAATTCTAGATGGTATTGCGGATCACTATCAAAATGTAATTATCTGTTCTTTGTCCTAATACTCACGTTGTCCTAAAGTTTCATCCCAATCTGTGCACTTTTCAAGTAATTTTGCACACAGACAAACAGACAGACAAATAAACGCAGGCAAAAACATGCCCTCCTTGCCAGAGGTAATTAAAGTCCATATTCTTGCTAAGTCATTACTCTGAATTAAGGTCCATATTCTTGCTAAGTCATTACTCTGAATTCATGCACACACTGATATATTCCAAACAACTGTAAAACAGTACAGGACTAGAATTGGCAGCATCATGATGTCTGTGCCCTTTCCTAACCGACGTGTTTCATTTTTTTTTTTTTTTTTTTTTTTATTACAAGAAGCTGAAAAAGAATTAGAAACATCACTATAGGAGCATTCCTAGAAGGTCATTTGTAAAAGCACAAGATCCTTAACATCCCCATTCGTTTAACATTTTGGAGGTATGCACGCGTTAAACTTGCAAGGCAGGAAGCAAAAAATATAATTTAGCATAAACAAGTTACTGAAACTGATAAATGAATTTGGCTACAAATTTTCATGCATGGCCTTGCATCTGTGCACTGCCTCACTGAAGCTCCAGTAAGTAGAGATTTTACTACACAAAGGTGCATACAGGTAATTTTAGCTCAATTACCGGATGTGTATATGGAATACCGAAATAATAATATACTATTCTGATATACTATTCAAGGGCTATGACCCCTGTGTTTACTATGGCGGTCTTGTACAGAAAATAATGCCATTCAGGTCAATGAGGCAGCGAGGCCTTGTAACATTCAATATCCAGTATTTCATCACAAATCAGGTGCAGAAAATATGAATATGTCATTTGCAGTTGCAATTATAGTCTACTGTAATTACAGTCATATTAGTGCATTCAACATAGACCAAACACACACATATATAATAATAATAATAATAATAATAATAATAATCACATATATAATGTATAATATATAAACACACACACAAACTCACAGAAAAACATAAGCAGGCACATACAGCACGTGTGCAGACACGCAACCAACACACACACACACACACACACACACACACACACACACACACACACTGACACACACACACACTCACACACACACACACACACACACACACACACAGTATTTCTATGCACATTTAATGTCATTGTTATGGTCTTCCTGGGCAGTACTATGCACTACATTCATACCAATAAATCTCATGCTGGAAGAAAGAATGAGAGAGCTAGATAGTGAGAGAGAAAGGGAAAAAGGTTGAGAGAGAGAGAGAGAGAGAGAGAGAGAGAAACTCAACTCCTTGATAATTGCGACCTAATGCCCATCATGCATCATGTGTATATGTGTTTGTGTGTGTGTCTTTGTCTGTGTGTGTGTTAAACACCGTGTGTGTGTGTGGTGTGGCCCCTCACCACTGTCAGCCTCGCCACTGCTGTTGTTTACAGTGGTTAATTTAGCGGCTGAGCTTCTGAGAGCCTGCAGGAATACCACTTGTCACTCTCGTCCTTTTCGGCAAGCACCCCCCCCCCCCCCCCCCCCACACACACACACACACCCCTAACCCCCCTCACTAACTACCTGCGCCACCCTGTCAGTGCAGGCTCTCCTCATCTGCCGCTCATCACTAAATCCGTCAGCCAGTTTGTCATCCTGAGTCATTACCAGCACCGAGAGGACAGTGTGTTTTCATTATCCACTTTACCACATGCTCAATTAAAAGTAAATAAAATAATAAACTGTCAGTCTGTCTTCCTTTGCCTTTGGCCGTAAAAGAAACGCCTTACCCAACTAATCCAGCCAAACAGGAACAGGTGAGAGGCGTCTTACAAAAGCTGACAGACGTTAAATCCATAAACAAACCTATTGTGACCTCTTCAAAATGCTGCTGACGTTAGCTAAAGCACGGTACGATGACAGATGTGTGTGTGAGTGTGTGTGTGTGTGTGTGTGTGTGTGTGTGTGTGTGTGTTTGTGTGTGTGTGAGGTGGGGGGGGCACTATATAGATGTTTGTGTGTGTGTCTGTGTGTGTGTTTTGAGAGACTATCAAGTCTGAGACAAGGTTACATGAAAATCCTGGCATTAGGAATACATGCATTCAAATGGTGGAACAGAAAATGTATTGTTTTATGTCATTGCTGAGCCTGACAATTGTATACTGTATGCATTGAGTGTGCATTGAGTGTGCATTGAGTGTGCATTGAGTGTGCACTGAGTGTGCATTGAGTGTGCACTGAGTGTGCATTGAGTGTGCATTGAGTGTGCATTGAGTGTGCATTGTCAGTAAGAAAGCTGTCTACTAATTCTAATCCATTAAAAAACTACAAAAACTGTTCTTGAATCTCCAGCAATGAGAGCTGCTGTTTTTCATGTTAAATGCCAATTATTGATTTTAGAACAAATTGATGACCTGCGGCTTGTAATTACTTCATTAGACCAAAATAAACTTTCCCACTGAGCTTTTCGAATCCCCCATTCTGTGAGAACTTTGTCTGATATATGCTCTTGTTACACAGAGCACATAGATTTGAAGTTTTGCAAATTGGCAAAATAAACAGAACCTTGTCAACAGTTTCCGTGTATTTTAAAAGCCCACAAGACTGAGGTCAATTGCCTGATACTCCTGTTAGTCTGATATATAACACTTTCAAGACCTTCCGAATTAATTAGACTCTAGGCGCTAATATTGCTCAGTTCAAGTCTGGTCAAGTCAAGTCAGCTTTATTGTCAATTTCTCCACATATACTGGGCATACAGAGGAATTGAAAGTAGTTTGCACAACAAGTAGATGTGCAACAGATAAGACACTTCCTAACACTGAAGAAAGAAGAAGGTACATAGCAGATAAGGATGTTTTCCTTAAACTAAACAAGACAAAAGACAAAAAGATCACAAGACAAAAACACACAAATATCACAAGCAACAAATGATTTATATACAATGCTATATACGAAACCAGCCGCAAAAACTATACGTAAGTAGTACTGCAAAAATGTAATTCTGCAATAGATGTGTTGTAGTAGTGCAAAAAAATGCTGTATACAGAAACAAACGCAGAATAAATAGAAGAAATTAATTAAAAGCTCTTAGGCTTAAATTATTTTTAGACTGACAATGTGAACACAGGGCCACACACACATGCACACACAGAGAGACAAGCAAACACAGGCATACACCTAGCCTTTCAATTGAGTGCGCACACACACACACACACACACACACACACACACACACACACACACACACACACGCCACACAAACCAGAATGCATCTAGTACAGCCTCTCTTTATCTATTCATTCTTTATTCCTGGTGCTGCCCTAGAGAGTACCTGTTCTTGGCCCAGATCCAGTTTTGATCTGGATTCAATCTGGTTCTGATCCAGTTCAGATGTGTCCTACAGGCAGCTGCCATTTGAGATTAGCTGAGTGTGTATCGCCTCCCTGTATCTCTGGCTTCAGAGATGAATCCTACCTCTGGCCATGAAATCTGTGCTTGTAAGATGAATCCCTACTTCACTCGCCTCCATGATAAGCTCCCCAAAATCTTACAGAGGAACGGTGACACACACACACACACACACACACACACACACATATACACACACACACTCACTCACTCACACACACACACGCGCACACACATACACGCACACACATGCACACTCACCCACTCACTCACTCACTCACACACACACACACCAACCAAAAAATGTAGAGACTGAGAGAGAGGGCGAGAGGGAAGAGCATGAGCAAGATTAAGAATTTATCTGCTTGTTGAACGACGTAGCACAGGAGCAACGCATTTATTCTCTCCCAAGATGCACCTACACTTCATATGGTTATGTGAGCAAGGCAATTGATATCCATCAAATAATCCACTGCTGGTGCATGACTTGTTGATGCTCTGATTCATGTCTCACAGCATCCAGCTTGATCTTGTTCCACCTCAGCAGCTGGGTCTGGAAATTGCTTGGTAACACCCAACTCTCACACAGCCCAGCGGTAATAGGGGGCAAATTTGTATACGCGGGAATGACAAATATTGGCTTTGGCCTCTGTGCTGAATCATTAGGGAGTCTTTTGTGTGACAGTTTTTCCTTTCTTTTTTCTTTTCTTTTTTTTGGGGGCAGCTTGGATCCAGTGGAGTTTGTTTTTTTCATATAATGTGACTCAGTCTCTCAGTTTCTCGTGTGGATGACAGAATGCCAGCACACTTTTGTGTAAGAGGATGGTCTATGCCAGTGCTGGTATGCAAGTAGCCTGTGGGTTTGAATCCCAGCTGCCACCACTGAGTAAGGCACTTAACCCTAAGTTGCTCTAGGGAGACTGGCCTTAAACAATTGATAGTTGACATAGTTTACATGTAAATGAAATGTATATGTTTTATATATATATATGTATATATATGTAATATGTGTGTGTGTGTGTGTGTGTGAGAGAGAGAGAGAGAGAGAGAGTTTGTGCTTGTGTGAGTGTATGCATGTTTGGCCTGTGGTTGAGGTAGACTGACAGCAAAGAGCGGTGAGAGAATTTGTTGCTAAGAAACAAATCATTAATTTTATTCAGATTTATTTGAATAAGAATTTATATTTTCACTAAGTTCCTCTCTGGATTCACTTGTTTATTTAAAATACAAAAGCAAGACATCTTTTCAAGTGTCTGCCCTGAACTTCAAATATTATGTTGGATTCATTAAATTCACTGCAGCTGTCAGACAGTTTCATAGTATTCATAATTGTTTAACAATAATTTTTCCACATTTGTCCATCCATTGGATAGTTTATTGGAAAATTCCCTACAAGTGTTATAGCAAGAAATTATTTTACTTTTTGTTTCTGCAGTCAGTAAGATATGTGTATTTGAGTGTCTGTGTTGAGCATTTAAGATAAGAGAAATTTCCATATGTTACAGCATCCATGAAAAGAGACTGCAACCATACACTCACACACACACATACACACTCACACACACACACCAATCATCAGTAACCAATGTCACTGCACCTCACTACCAAAAGCGCCATACACCTATTCAATGAAGCATCCAGTCAGAATAAGCATCTTTCAGTAAAGCATATAAGCAGGTATAGCATTTGGCAACACTTACAGAATCATCCATTTTGGTTGTATGATTAGTGTGTTCCATATGTGTGTTTAGTGTGCACAGTAATTTGTGCATCTATGTTGTGTATGTGCGTGTGGTTTATGAACTCTTTTGTATTTTCTGTCTTCCGTTGCCATGATCAAGTTCACTGATAAGTGCTCACCATTCAGTAAACTAACAAACAACCAGAGAGAACATTGGACATTCACAATAAATAAGTTAGTGTGATGTACAACACAAATATATTCAGCATGTGCTACATTATAAAACATTCAGTTCATCAACTGCTGTGGAACGATGAAAAAAATCAATAGATGATCCTGATGATATGCATTGATATCATACTGTAAAATAAGAATCAACATTGCACCTGTAATTGGATCTGTCCTTATTCCTGTTCTTCATTATTCTGTTGGCATTCTTAAAATAAACAGTAAGCTACTATCAGAGCATCCTTTGTTACCTATGCTCCCGGCAGAGGGGAAAAAAGTGTGGAAATGACGTTCGACTGTGTGTGTGTGTGTGTGTGTGTGTGTGTTCACACAAATGACACCAAGTAGTATTGGTCCAATGTGCTGATATGTTCAATACAAGGCAGAGTTGCACGAGTTTACGGTCACTTGACTACTTTCAATAGTTCTGAGGTTTAACAGACACACTGTTCTTTAGCTTAGTTACTCCATTTAACTAATTCACACAGTGCACACCACAACAGGGCAATGTGTTCTCTATTCCCACTCGCTTTTCCCCTCTCTCTCTCTCTCTCTCTCTCTCTCTCTCTCTCTCTGTGATTTCTGTGCTTCTCTCCTCGTCCTCAGGTGCAGCAGACTGCCAGCAATCTTTGCCAACTTTGTGGTGTCAGGCAGAAAAGCCTTTCTGGTTCCTGCCACTCCTTTTCTGCACCACTAGGCAAGGGTTTCCTGTCTTTTCTCTCTCTCCACATCTGGGGGAACAAACTGCCTGAGGGCTGGATGTCTCGCAACTGAGACAGCAGAGGCCCTCACTATTACGGGTAGCACTGGACCAATTCAGTATCTGTTATGGGCTATATAATGTCCAAGGAGGAGGATGAGTAAAGGCAAAGAATAAAATCACTGGTCCAGGCAGGGCCCAGAGAAATGTATGCAAACTGTATAGGACAACGGAGAACCCTCGCTGCTTTGTTTCGCTGCTTCAGAGGTTGAACTGTGGATTTTAACAACCAAACACAAACTTGCTGTTTGATACCCTGATAACCAGCAACCACACTCACAACCACAACTGATTTTGAACTCTAGATAGTAGTAGTTCATTTAGGGATAATAGCCGCCGAGATGCCCTAATATAGGGCAATAATAGACGAGGCAGGGCGAAGAACAGCACATTGCTGAAGGTGAAGAGCTGTTTGCCTACTCCAAGTTCATTATTTCCCTATATCAGGACACCTCGAAAGCCTTTATCCCACTTATCACCTGGTTGCCAGAATTATTTTTATATTTATGTAAGTATTTTCTTTAAGCAGTAATCTACAGATGTAAGCTGGATCACATAGGGTTAAATAGTAGTAGTAGTAGTAGTAATTATAATTATTTTAATAATTATAGAGTGAATAGTAGAAACTGGCTAGCGTGTAAGTAGCCTGAAAAGTTGTGAGTTCGAATCTCAGCTGCCACCGAGCAAGTCTCTTAACCCTAAGTTGCTCTAGGGAAGGCTGTCGCTGAACAATTGCTTGCTAGCTGACAAAAAAATGTAAGTCGCTTTGGATAAAAGCATGTGCTAAATGCATAAATGTAAATGTGATGTAATGAGATGTATCTCTAAGTATGCAGAGTGAGGGGGATGCTGGGATGCGTCAGCCCATAAAAGCGGAAAGTGAGTCTGTGATTTTGAACCCAGAATTGATTAATTAGAGTGCAGTGTCAGATTGTGTGAATGTGTGATTCTAGTTTGTTTTGTGTGCAGTGGGAACAGATCTCTGAGCTAAAACCCATTTAAAACTATTTCTGCCATGTGAGGTGGAATATGTAAAGTATGTTCTACTGAATTAGTTGTAAAAGAAATTTTTTGTGATGTGGTTGATGTTTTTCTAGGAACTGTTTATTCTCAATGCCATGTTTCTGGACCAAGTATGGAAATGAGGCTAGTTTTTTGTTATGAAAATATGTTATAGGTGTGTGATTGCCTTGTCCCTGCATGTGTGGAAATTAAGTGGTTCCTTGTTAGCAGTGAAATCGGGATTGTTCCAGATAGGGGTGAACTCTGATGGTCATAGAGATGTATTTGTGATGGGATGAAATTTCTATCGGGCTGCCTGAACTGATGATTGTTGGTGAATTGTAGGTGGGGAGTTTTTGATTGACTGGCTGCAGAAAGGTAGGTCTGAGATGTGAATATTCTTGCAGTTGGTTTGTTCTGAATCAAGCCAGATTCAGGGGGTGGGAAGGATCCATTTGCGTATATATATTGGAGCTGACTGCTCAAAGCGTAATAATAGAAATGTGGTGCCTCTAGTCCTCCTAGTGTTTCAGATATTTGGAGAGTGGCAAATTTGATTCTTGGTGTTTTGTTTTTCCAGTAGAATTTGGTGTCAGTTGAGTCTTGTGATTTAAACCAGGAGTTGGTAGGCAGTCTCGGTATCATTGAGAACAGACAGATAAATTGGGTAATACAGTCATTTTGATGACTGATATTCTGCTGGTGATTGATAACAGTAGGTTCATCCATTGCTGAAGATCATTGTCTATTGATTTGAGTAGGGGGGTGAAATTAAGTCCAAAGTCTGGGGGAAACCTACATTCCCAGGTATGATATAATTGGAACATAGTGGAATTGGTGACAGGTGAGCTGTCGCATCCCAGCTGTTGGGGTGTAAGTGCGGATTTATTCCAGTTGATTGAGTATTCAGAAATGTTAGAAAATGTGTGAATAACTTTAATAGTTTCTTTCACAGATGTTGGAGGGGGGGGGGGGGGGGGGTCTTGTTGGAAAAGAAGAATATCATCAGCATGGAGGCTGATTTTATGATGTAAATTTAGGGGTTTGAACTCCTTTGATGTGAGAGGTCTGTCGGATAGCAGCAGCTGAAGGCTCAATAAAGATGGTAAATAGTGAAGGGGGGAGTGGGCATCCTGTCTAGTCGTCTGGTTCAGACTGAACCTAAGTGATGTTAGTCTATTGGTGACAACTGTGGCAGAGGGAGAAGTATAAAGAATTTTGAATCAAATTAATGAATGACTCCTCAAAACCAAACCTGCGTTGTCTGACAAACTATCTGGTCTGCAGCTGTTTAAATCAGTGAGGTTACAAAATGACATTTGGTAGCCTTGGGCGTGCTCAGAAATGCTCTGATTAGCAGCCTACTGAGAGACAGACGGACAAAATTTTTCCTGCATCTCTGCTATAACTGTAAGTTTACTACTAAACAACAATGTGTATAATATTTCAGTTAATATTTGAAATATTTGATATGATATACTGTAAATGTTGTTACATTGTCCTGAGGCTGTGCACTGACTTGTGTCGACACAGAAACATACAACACCCACATGCAGCGACACATAACAGCTCTCACTCACTCACTCCTCTCTCTCTCTCTCTTCCTCTCCCTCACTCACTCCTCTCTCTCTCTCTCTCTCTCTTCCTCTCACTCACTCACTCATCTATCTCTCTCTCTCTTCCTCTCACTCACTCATTCCACTCTCTCTCTCCCTCTCACTCTCTCTCTCTCTCTTCCTCTCACTCACTCACTAACTCCCTCGCTCAGTCTCTCATGAGCGTTTGGTCCAGAGGCTTGTGTTGCTGTGGAGTATAGCAGGCATTTGTGGAGAAGATGACAAATGCGGCGGGGGGGACCGCGGGTTGTGCTCCCCTCGCTAGTGTGTCAGCCCTGCAGTCTGATGGGTTTCTATTTTTACGACACAAAGTGGGTTTATGTAAATGTATAATTATACAGGATTATCGCCGCAATTTTAATCTTCAACCATGCTTATAAGAAAAAAAAGGCAGTAAAATTAACAATTCAAAGCCAATGATCTGTGCTGACAGATAAAGAGTCTTGAAACAGGAGTTTTTAAGCTTTGGAAAACAAACGAAAAAAAAAATTGCAAAATTCAATAATTTTCACTTCATACTTATGATGCAAAGGCATTGCTTCAATGAACCTGACCAATAATCAATGCTGGTCAGCTTGTGGCATGCTGAATGTGATACTGTGGTTTGAAAACCAAGTAACTATAAATCCATACTGCACAAAGCAGCCAACGCCCCGTCTGAGGACATTGCGCACGTCAGAGGGGTTGATACTCTGATGGATTAGGAGTCAAATGTGCCATAAAGAAGCTCAGGTTAGCACAGAGTGGCCATGTTTGAGGCCAAGTGTCCACCTATGGCACATTACCCATCTCCTTCTCAATTACGCATTGTCCCAGAAGGCTGTGCGGCTGTGCGGCTGTGGCTGTGGCTGTCGCTGCGTCTGCGTGAGGACAAGGCCGCGCTCTCTGCCAGGGGCTTGGTGTCTCTGTAAATCACAGCGGTGGAGGCGTTCGTGTCAGAGTGACACAGCGTAAACCTTGAACCCGGCTTTCAGAGCGCTCGCCCAACACAGCTGCATACTGCCAGCGTCTGAAAGTTACATTTTGCGACACCCCACCCCACTCCCTCCGCTACCCCCGACCGCATTATACCACCCAAGCCCTGACAAGAACACAGACACACTCACACGCAAACACACACACACACAGACTCACAGACACACTCATACACAAACACACACACACGCAGACAGTCACACACAAACACACACTCTCACACTCATACTGCCTCAGACGGTGAGCCATGTTAAATGAGGTCCTGTGTCCTTCTCATCTGGGATGACTTGGGGCAAGCACTGAGTGCAGGGGGGGTGGGGTGTCAGGGAAAGGGTTGGAGGTGGGGGTTGGTTATGCATAGAGGCACTACTTGTGGTATCACAGTACATCGTGAGCAATGCATTATGCATGACCACCACTGGAGCCCTTCAGGTCGGGTAACTGTCTCACCCCCAACCCCTCTGCCCCTCCCGATGCCTGCAGTGCCTCGGTGGCTCCCTGGTAGACGTACTCCGAGGACGGGTGAGGAAGGAGAAGAAGACGACAACACACAGGGGCTGAACTATGATACCCCATCAGGTTCTGCAGACTCTTATTGAATGGCAGCCACAATGGAAAAAGTAGCATTAGCCGCCATGCGCCAAAGGAATTACAGGAAAAAGGCTGAAATTAACCCCACTGATAACCACACAGGGCTGAGGGCTGAGGAAAGACCCACTGCGACATAGCCCTGGTGCTCCACTGGTGTGGACCTGCCTCTGTATAAGGCTAATGATATGCCCTCATACACTTATAAACTGTCATTGTGTTCCCTAAAGGTTTCCGGTTAAACATTCCATATGTTATCCTAATGTCATGGAAATAGCTTGGGAATGAACTAGAACGTTCAGCCTTGAAGCGCTGAAACGCTGGTATTCTGTATTCTTTCCATGAGTGGCAAGGTTGGCAAGCATTTTCTAGGATCTGAGTGACTTATATTATGAGAGGATGTGCTGCATGTAAAACAGAAGGATGTAATGTATATGTTATAAGAGGATGTGCTGTATGTGTTATAAAAGGATGTAATAAATATTTTACAAGAGGATGTAATGTATGTGTTATAAGGGTGTGCTGTATAAATTACAAAAGGATATACTGTATATGTGTGGCTATATACAGACCTATAGTACAATGCCAGAAGACTATAACAAATAATTAAAGAAAGTGTGTGTTTATCCATGTGTAACAGGGGCTTTAGTTCAGCTAAAGGTGATCTACAATATGTTTGTGTGGGAGACAGCATGCCCTCCTGGTGAGAAACACAATCAGACAAGGTATTTATTTATTTACCTTTCTACCTACCAGCATCTGCCGCAGGTCTGGCCAGTGGTGGCTCTGCTCTGTGCTCTGGGTGTTTGTATGTGAAACAGCAGGCCAGTGATCTCCTTGTCCTCCACCTCTCCACCACCACCAACATTAATAATCATTAACCCTGCTCATGCTTTGAGCTGCCTGGCTCTGGCTAGCGTTTAAAGAGGTGTTGAGGAAAGCCTCCATTCTTGTGCAAATTGTTATTGAAAAAGATCCTGGACACGTTGGGGCTGGGTGCTCTCTCAGCCTCAGAGATCGATCGGTCCACAGCTAGCCAATATCCCCTCAGCTGCGAGGCCAAGCGAGGCAAGGCGAAACCCGCATCATGCATTGCAGAGGCTGGTTCCGGAGGGGAGGATAGGAGTCTTCTGTTTGTGTGTGTGTGTGTGTGTGTTTGTGTGTGTGTGTGTTTATGGGTATCTGTGTGAACACACATAAAAATGTGTGTGTGTGTGAGAGAGAATGCATACATCTGTCCGAAAGAGAGAGAGAGAATCTATACATTGCCTGTGTGTATATTCACTATGTGTGTGTGTGCCTCTGTGTGTGTGTGTGTGTGTGTGTGTGTGTGTGTGTGTGTGTGTAGAGTGCAGAGAGAGGTGGTCCCTGGTGAGCCTTGGGACCAGCAGCCATTAGAGAGCGAGTCAGTGATCTGTGACCAGCAGAGAGTTAACCCTATAGAAAAGCAGAGAGGGAGGGAGAGAGAAGAGAGAGAGAGAGAGAGAGAGAGAGAGGGAGGGTGGGGGGCAGAAAGAGAGGGAGAAGAAAGGATAGATATAGAGAATTATGAAGAGAGAGCAAATGGAGAGAGAGCTTGACAGTGAGAAAAAGAAAGAATGACTGAAATCCAGAGATAGAAAAAAACAGAATGGAGTGATCTATTATGAGAAGAAGAGAGAGAGAGAGAGAAAGAGAGCTAATGGAGTGTGTGGAGAGGGCAAGGCCTGGACTGACTGGTGAGTGTAGTGAGTGGATCAACCTGTATATTTGTTGTGTGTGTGTGTGTGTGTGTCTGTGTGTGTGTGTACGTATGTGTGTTTGTGTGCTTATATGTGTGTGTGTATTTACAGGGGTGACACCTGGGCCTTGAGGAGTCAGCAATGGGCGTCTCCCCCCGCCCCCTCTCCCCAGATGCCATTAGAGAACCCGGGGGAGGCCGTGACCCCGTTATTAAGGGATCGATAAGGTTCTGCCTCCCCTGCTCTGGGCCAGCTCTTGCAGCTTGACCACGGCACCATGCCATATAAACTCGACACTGGGGCCTCTCAGCCAACCTTGAAAGATCACTTCTGCTCGAGTACACCTCTCAAGACCCTGCCTGTGTGGACATCTTCACAGAGCGCTTTTCAACATGATGCTATCTGATTGACTGACCAGCAACAGTATTAGGTTGGACTGACTGGGCCAGCTAAGATAATTGAACAAACTGCTTAGGGTTTTTATATTATTTCTGTGAAAATGTTCAGTTGAGGGTGGAAAATGTGACTTTGATGTTAGCCTGACAGCTCTGGCACTTGCTCGGCAGTGGGATAGAAGATTGGAGTTAGCGTGTGATTTGGGGAAGGGCTTTTTATGCTCTTTCTGCTGGGGGGGAGAGCCAATGACTTGGATAACGTCACAATGACTGTTCCAACAGCATGTCAATGTCGAGCTGCTTTTGTGATACTCTGTGTGTGTCTTTTTACAATGTGTTTAATTGCGAGAAAACTAGCAGACAATTACACAGAACTTGTAATGCTACCGACATTGTGTTTTGGACAGTAATTGCTATTCTCTGCCTTTTTTTCCTGGGGTTCCATTTGAATGGAGCGCATTAACTGAATGTTACACCCAAAAGATCGGAAAAACACATCAGACACTCTTGGTTATGTTTCATAATTACAGTCATTACAATCATTAAAACCACTCTTGATATGAAGAATCACAGACATGATATGCATTGTGATTGCAATAACAATTTGTATTACTTAGGTTGTGTTGCATTCGTAGCATATTATTAAGTGTAAGCTTCACAGACACCCAAACACTGAGAGTAACCTCAGGTTACCTATTCGTTTGCATTGAGGATACATGTCGTTGCGTACCTGTGACAAAACGGAATGCTGAGGAACACCTTATGTGACAATTCCCTAAGGTTTTCTTTTGAATGTGACAGTGGGTACTGTTAATATGCAGGGGTATCATCAGGGGTTTGGCTCTGGCTTCCCACAGGTGTCATGCACTTTTGTGCCATTGGGCTAGATAAGTTTCCATGAATTAGTGTCAAAAACAGTGTGATAAATTGTAATACCATATACCAGTACATATTTTTGTGTATTAGTAATTTTGTGTATCAGTACACATGTAACATTTATTTTCTGTTACATGTGTAAGAAGAATCTGTGAGTAAAAAACTCATTTTAGCAGGTGGTATTATAGCTTGGCCTTGTCTTCCTAGGACTTTCACTTGATGATCATCTCCCTGCAGTGCTAGTCTGGATTTGATCCCATTGAGCTTGGTGTCAGGAGGCATTTCAACCTGTCCAATCAGCGAACAGAGGGAGGCATAGA
>PYXC01002775.1:5372500-5395000 GCA_015244755.2 Tenualosa ilisha | reverse complement strand
GGACCTTGATAGCAGTCCGGAAGCTAGACAGCCTGGTGAAAAAAAGCTCAAAAGCTGATGGGAAGATTCATTTCACCGCAGAGCAAACAACCTTTCATAGTGAATATTTCACAGCGATATAAAATGAGCTGTACATTTCAGAATGTTAAAAAGAAACATCACAATACGTTTTGTACGCCCACACTGTTTCATGCATTTTGCTGTATTTCCCAATTCAGATTTCACTGGTCATATAGACCCAAAGGACACAAACAGATGTGCAGGGTTTGACTGAATCTATTCATAACATGCATTATTTTTTGTTGCTGTAATTCAGTGCTGTTACTAAGGCAGCAGTCACACATAAAGGCATGTGACATGACTTTTGATTCAGGTTAAATTATATGATATTTATTTGTCATAATTCATTTGTTGTAATCACTGTGCCTCACGCAATCAAGTGACTATCAAATATTAAATAGTTTTAAAAAGTAAACTAGTCAATTTTGTTAGTACAGTATCTTGCAGAATTACGACCATGTGTTCTACTTAGAAGCCAATTACATGTTTATTACAATAAACTGAAACGCTGAAGTTAGCTGCTTATTATCACCGCTAAATTCCATACCAACCAGTTATAAACAAAATTATAGTCAGTCATAATCAAACAGCAAGACAGGAGAATTCAAGTTTTTGGTTAGTCTTGCTAATTCTCTGTACTGACACATAGAAGTCAGGACAGCCTTGCCTGTTGATGAAGGGCTGTTGAAGGTTGAAGGTATTTTATTGAATCAGTTGCTCTTCAACTTGGAGTATAAAGGTCTCGACTGGCGTCAAAAATATTATTAGCTTACACATTTTTTTGTTCAAGAAAGGACAGTTGGAATATCTCTGAAGAAGGGGATCATTTGTGTTCGAAATAACTTTAGGGTATATTCTGAGGAATACATTTTGCTCTCCTATAGGGTTTTTGGGGATCACACCAAGCTTGCCTTGACACAAAATCAAATAGATCTCCAGCTACAAAAACGCACATTTGTGTAAGCTGCAACATCAGTGCCCCCTCACAAAACTAAGGTGGATAACACATATATTCTTCCCAAAAACAGTGGAAACCTCTTGTGCATGCCATATGCTTACTGATGGTGTCTCCTCCATGCACTGTGCACCTGGCCCTTCTTGTTTTAAACAGCTCTTTCCCCTGTGGAGTTTGTGTTTGTGTGTGTGTGTGTGTATGTGTGTGTTTGTGTGTGTGTGTTGGTGTACCATAGTCCTACCCCCTGCATCCCTCAACTTCAACTAGGCAGAGTTACGTTTAGCAGATAGCAGCTTATTCCTAAGTCTCCTCTCCCGCCTTTAAAAAAAGCACCATGGAAGATTGCATATCAAATTAAAGCAACTAATGGCGATGATAGTGAAAATTCAGTTTGGCCGTACGGATGAACATTACATTTTCAATTTTCTCCAGCCTTGGTGACAAGTCAATGAAAACCCTGGGCATGTCGTCATTAAAATGCTGAAGAGCCTGGCTAAATTGGTTCAATCAAGTGAATGATTTCTCGCATCATTGCTGGCTTAGGGGGAGCAATTTCCACAAGGAATACCTGGCTATTAGAATAATAGAAAAAATGGAAATCAGAATTTCTTTTATTGATTATTTCTTGCAGTTTTCTCTGTGTCCTGTATGATTTGGAATCATCTGAATGGACGTGAGATCAATAATTTGATATTTGCAGAGCCATTTATTTCTTATTTCTTCCCATTCAAAATGATACAAATGGGATCTGGTGTGTTTTAATAATTCAATCTTTTGTTTGCCTGGAATATGTGACCCCGCTATCAAATCTGTTAGTTATTGCATAGAACATACATAAATGCATATTAATGTTTTCTTTAATTGAATTGATTGTGATAATATTAGAGTTAACAGAATCAATAGAAGCACATGCATGCATGCATACTGAGTGAATGTTTATTGATGGTTGCATGACCAAACAATGCACAGCAAGGTCAGACGTAAGAACGATGATGATGGCTTGGCTTGCGATGACAGGCGGTCAGTCAAGGCATAAGAGAGACGTCATTGTCTTTCCTGTTGCAGAGCCATGACCTCACTGACATGTGATGGTGTCTTAAGACCCCTGCAGCCAGCAGGGAGCTGAGGGATAACTGAAAGAACTTGTCCTAACCACCTTTCCATGGCAAATGGACTGACAAGACTGCACAGGACACAACACAGAGGACAAAGAAGAAGAAGAAGAAGAAGAAGAAGAAGAGGAAGAAGAAAAAGAAGAAGAAGAAAAAGAAGAAGAAGAAGAAGAAAAAGAAGAAGAAGAAAAAGAAGAAGAAGAAGCAAAAGAAGAAAAAGAAGAAGAAGAAGAAGAAGAAGAAGAAGCAAAAGAAGAAGAAGAGGAAGAAGAAGAAGCAAAAGAAGAAGAAGAAGAAGAAGAAGAAGAAGAAGAAGAAGAAGAAGCAAAAAACAAAAGCAATACAAAAACCAAGCAAATGAGAAAGACCTAAATTTGTATCCAGGCAATATGAGTTTCTCAGAGAAAACAATTAGGTTTTGCTGAAAGGTTCCATTTCTGCTAGCACTTCTTTGGGTGGATGGCATCCTTTAGTGGATTGCTCCATAAATGCCATGATGCCAGAACAAGAGAGAAAAAGCAAAAATTACTGACAAAAAACAACTAACGGAAAAAAAACAGTCACTGTGAAAGACAGGAGTGGATAAGAGGTAACCATGCCAACATGTTTGGTCCGTTGCAGGTTTGTGTGAGTGTTCTTTTCCAGACCACTTACATATGATTGATTGGGCCGTGCCGAGCCATGCCAACCAGACAGACCCTTTCATTTCCCATTACCCGGTGCCTAAAAGCTGTTTTAATAAAATATCTGTTGTTAGACAGGCAAATTTTATTACATGTAAGAGAAAGAAAGATGGAAATATACCATGCCTTGTCTGCATTCACCAGAGTCATGTGAGCATAGGACTGTGTATGGTGAGTCCATTTGCATTATTTTTGCCTCATTGAAGCACATTAGTACCCTGGAATTGGAGATGAGTGTGTGTGCATTTGTGTGTGTGTGTGTGTGTGTGTGCAAGGCAGAAGAGGGAGAGAGAAAATTAGTGACCAGGTGATGTATGGGTAATGGAACTCAAAGTGGACTTACTGCACACGCCGTACCTGATAACAGCGCCCTGCTCTCGTCCTGTCACTTAACAAGGACTTCATTATAGTCCGTGTTGCTGCTCAGAAATTCAGCAGTTATCACTGTCCGTCCACAAAGCCTGTGTTTATGTGTGTACGTAAACCCCAGAGCTGGCTGGGGCAATTACCTATGCTAATGTTAGCTTCACAGCTACAAAAGAGATAATCAGCCTTGCTCTGGTCAACGAACTGAGAGACAGAATGGAAAACTATCACTGACACATCCACTTGGTTATTTTGGCTTTCATTGCCAACAGCTATGTAACGTCGTCTGTATAGTTGGAAATGGTGGAATTGAAGGACAGATACATACACTTTTGCAGATATGTGATGATGCTATTGTCTAGATACTGGCCTGAGGGCTCCTATAAAAGTCTATCACAGCAATTTGTTATATATAAACCACAGCAACATTTTGATGGTTTACGCGCCGGCCTTACGCTTTGGAAGATTTATGGCAGCGTTTCTGTTTTCCATACATTTCCTGGGAAGAGATATAGCTGGGCTGCTCTCTCAGAGATGGAGCCGGCTGTGTTTTGGCCAAAGAGATATCATTCATGCAGCTTGATGATTGTGATATTAAAATATCGAAGTTTCATTTGATTGCAGACCATTTATGATGTAAGTCCATCAGGGGTAGTTTTAGAAACTCTTGAAAGAAATACTTTAGCTGTAATGCAGTTGAATAGAAATTAAGATTTTGTTTCTTTAAGATAACACAAACACCACTCCACAATGAATCAGAATCAGGTGTCAAGCCTCAAATTTATTTAGGAGCTTCAGGGTAATGTAAAATACGGACCCTCGGCTGTTCAAAAACTATTTGAGTTTCTTTTCTCTCTATTAGAAAAAGGAGAGTTCTCTACAGTCAGACAGTCAGGTGAAGCCTAGCAGGAGGATCGAGGACACATGGATAAAGGCACTATGTGGGTTCTGACAGACTTCTGTTATATTTGACACCTTATGCAAACTCAAAATAAGGACTTGCAACATAAAATGCCAAAACTTCCCCAGGGGCATGTGGTAAAATGAACTGCAGTTTCCACAAAACATTCGGATCTTATAGTGCCCACGGGGACCTAGGTTTGAATCTGACTCTGAATCTCACTGCGGCCATTTCCGAATAGTATCCCGTCTCTCTCTCCCACTCCACTTCTCACCACCCTACCCAAGCACATGCACAAAGATCAAAAAAACAATGCTATAATAATATATTTATTTTGCCTTTAACAAACCTACCATAGGTTCCTTCCACCCAGAAGATATTATGCAAATTTGGCAAATGAAACTGCTTGGGTTGGTGGGTGGCAAGCCGACGCATCTTTCCTTGTGAGCCCTACTGGTACCCAATTAGAGAAGAGATGTGTGTCTGTCACAGCGGTCTGTGTGTGGTGTTCGCTGTCAGGCTAAATGAGGCCAGAGAAGTCATTACAGGAGGAGATGAGAGCGCTGCTTGTCCAGTCTTATTGCCTTGCAGGCTTTGCATCAATCTTGCCACCTCACACCGAGTGATGACTGATGCCTCACCTCATTCTGGGCCACTCTTATTATATGGTTTATGGCTGGTAAGAGAGGGCCGTGTATCGGCATGACTCCAGTGACTCCAGTGGTTGATGCTCCAAGCTGTGCTTGCTGCAGGTGTCTTTCTTGCCTGACAAACAAATGTGCTTTGCAAAAGAACATCTATAAGCAAAGGGAGCAAAAAAAAATTGTTGATCCATGTGCTTAGTCGTGCAGTAAAAGCTGTATTTAGAAGCAATAAAAAAGAATCCGTTTGATGATGCTGATGATGTGGCCAGAGTTGACCTCTCTATCAGACACTACACTGGCCACTCATTATACCCTGATGAAAGTCCCCATTCACCAGGGAGCGTGTACAAGGAGCACAGAGACAGTGGGCCCATTGTGGGATGTGATCGCTTGACTCTGTGATCGCTTGACTTTGCCTGGGAAATAAAAAAGCACCAGGGTTTGATCAGAGTCCTGTTTGATCATCGCGCCTCATAGAAGAGTCTTTTATATATAATTTATATATACTGTCGCGTTCTTGTCCTTTTGTTGATGCATGCCTGTTCTTTGTTTTGTTTTTTTCATTCATATGTATATCTATATTTGCTCAAGCGAAACAAAGATGTCAGGCAGAAAAAAAAAACAAACAAAAAAAACAAACATTAAGACAAAAGGCAGAGCTTTGGTTTAACTGCCAAAGAACAAAGAGGGTATATAATTCCATCTGGTGTTTATGCCTCATACTGAGACCCCAGCAGCCTCTGGGGTGAATCTGGCCCAAGTGTGGCTCACATTCGGCCCAGATCAGCTGGACTGGCACCAGATCCATTCCAGCGAGGGTCTGTTTGGGAAAGAGAAGCATTCATAGCTGGATTAGCAGGGCTGCACTTCTCTCTTTTATCGAGTTATGTCTTTATTTCGTTGTGGACTGCAAGGTAAGAGCAAGCAGTAATTAAATTCCACAGGCTTGGCTAGGAATACAAGCATGTGTATGTGGCATTCAATTTGTCAGACCACAAAAAGCTGCACAAAGAGAAACAGCTAAGTTAATTGAATAGCAATAGGGCGAAGCGTCAGGGTATTGTGCGGACCAAAATAGCCCCAGTCAGTCGTGGACGTCGAGATAATGGCTTACATTGTGAGGTGGAACCAGATTCAATCACACTCGCTCCAGGTGACGCTTGCGTCTGCGGGGAAATCTCCCTCGTCTCCACGGTGGTGTGTCTCATATCACCTGTCTCCTCTTCTTGGGGGGTGCCGCTAAGCACATTGGTGGGCTTCTCCCCAAACAGTCCTTAGACATCATCAACTCCACCTTACAGACACAACACACACACATACAGAAACACACACGGGAAAGAGAGGAAGAACCCCTCACCCCTGCCATCACCCTTTTACAATCATAATACACACACACACACACACACACATACAAACACACACACACACTCAAACACATACATACAAAAACACACACAGTAAAGAGAGGAAGAACCCCTCACCCCTGCCATCACCCTTTTACAATCATAATACACACACACACACACTCACATACAAACACACACACACACACTCAAACACACACAGAAACACACACACACACACAGGAAGGAGAGGAAGAACCACTCCCCCTGCCATCACCGCTTTACAATCATAACACACACACACATACACACACTGAAACACACACAGAAACACACACACACACAAGAAAGAGAGGAAGAACTCCTCCCCCCTGCCATCACCACTTTACAATCATAATACACACACACACACACACACACACATACAAACACACGCACACACTCAAGCACACACAGAAACACACACACACACACACACACACAGGAAAGAGAGGAAAAAACCCTCCCCCCTGCCATCACTGCTTTACAATCATAATACACACACATTCACACACACACACACACAAACACACACAGAAACACACACACACAGTAAGAGAGGATGAGCCCCTCCCCCCACCATCACCCCTTTACAATCATAATACAAACACACAAACACACACACATACAATTACACACACACACATATACACACTCACAAACAGACACACACACACACACACACACACACACACACAGATGTTGGAGAGGAAGAAGATTCTAAAATGGCATATATGCTTTGCACACAGCCCAGTTTTGTCCCATTTGCTTGGTGTCCTGACACTGCTAAGCTTCTTATTAACCTCCACTTCAAGTCAAGGGCTTCCTGCCAACATGCCTGCAGATTTTCATATTGCCTGCTGCTCTCTGTCAATCAAGATGTCATGGATCAGCTCACAGCTGTACTGTGGGAAACTGCCCCCACCACCCTCTTATTATACAAACGATAGGCTCTATTGTGTAGCATGAAGCCTGTATCACACAGTATATACGTACATAATCATGAATATATGTCAGTGACCTACTTATCTAAACAAACTCAGTGCACAGCAATATTTGGAAGATGTAAAAGAAATGTAATGTTTAATCAGAGATTTTCTAAATTACATTTATATTGGTTTTAAATGTTATATTATATTGCGTCTTTCTGTTGAACCTTCAAAACTTCACATAGAGAAGATCAAATTAATATACCATGTTAGTTCAGTTGGAACATGGTATGAAAGCAAGTTATATTTAACAGCAGGTCCATCTTGTGAGCAACTGGATCTTATTAGCAATTCACCCAAAACCCTGAAATGAATGGCATCCATCTATCTTATACAGGCAGACCCTTTAAGCAAATACGTCCAAATATTTCACCTTGTTTGTTGCATGAATTGGTTGTTTGGGTATCCAGCTGTGCACAGAGGCATTTTACAGAGGCATTTTGATATGCACCCATTGGTGCTGCCCCTTGGAAAGGTTAATCTCTCGTTGCCAGACCCTTCATCTTTACTGATGTGGGTCTGGTTCCCAGGCTGAGAGCAGAGCTTTTCTGCAAGTTTAATTAAATCAGTGGTCACCTGAAAAATAATTAAAAAAAAAAGAAACAAAATGTGTTAAAGGAGTCATATGACATTCATTATCCTGTGGTCTAGGAGCAGAGTTTTTGCCTTTTTTAACAGTGACCAGCCATGAGGCTTACTATTGTTGTATTATTGTGGTTCTGATAAACATTCAGAGTTCTTCCGATATTACAAAAGTCAGTGTGTGCAGAGAGGGCCTATTAGAAATTGAATGTGAAAATAAAATGACACAGAGGGTGACAGAGCCGCGATTTGCATATAAATAGTCAAAAATGGAGGTTCTCTTAGAAGCAGCTAATAGAGTATTCGTCTCTACTCCCTCTGTAATATTTTTTTGATTACATGTCTGAATAAAATCCAAGAGATGACCGTTCTATCAGAGTTATTTTAAAGTGTGGACAACCCACGCTGATTTTAGCAGAAAATGAGCTATACTCATTAAAACTTGAAAGAGAATGAAGATTGCAGAGTGAATCTAAGGGCTAGGAAAGGAGGCTGGGTGGGGAGAATGTCGGAGTGTGTGTGTGTGTGTGTGTTTGGGGGGGGGTTGTGCTTGATTGTGGCTTGTGTTTATACATCAACATATGCACCACACACACACACACACACACATACACACACAATGACGTACTCAAACATTACCAAAGCTAAAGAGGTTTTAGTAAGTCTAATTCAGAGAGCAGCTGCTGACATACATGTCATGCCGATTTATTTTGAGGTGTTTTATTTTTGGCAGCTGTACATTCACGATTCCACACAATTACAGTAGCTGTGAAGTGGCCACTGTTCAAGGGTATGAATATAAATGCAGTGGTTAATCCTTTTTTTTTTTCTTTCTTGTTTTCCTTCTCCCACTCGTGAAACCACACTGCCACCACACGCATGAAGAAAACGAGTATAAATCCCCAGTTCATTGGCCTGATCGTCAGGGTATTGATCCTTTGCCCCCTAAAGCTTTGCAGTAAATTTGGGGCAGTTTTGAGAGCGGGCTCCGACAGGTCGACGCCAGGGGAGCGGGGGGTGGGTAGGGGGGGAAGAGGGGCAATGGCAGAAGCAGAAGCACAGCAATCAGCTGGCCCAACTGCCAAGAGAAGGATTACAAAATCAATTGTTGCCCGTGTGTCTCATTCCGATGGTGCTGTGCAGACGGTGGAGATACAAGAGGGTGAGGCAGTCAGCAAGCCAGCTCCAGTCCCAACTCTTTACTTACTCACTAACTCACTTAGTTCCTTGCTGTGCACAAGCACTTCGATTCCTGTTTACTGCCAATACAAATGCTAAGACAAGTCATTTAAATGTAATGTGTGTGTGTGTGTGTGTGTGTGTGTGTGTGTGTGTGTGTGTGTGTGAATGTGAGCATACAAGTATGTGTGAGTAGGTGTGTTTGGGTTCATGTCTGTTTAACTGTATGTTTCTCTTTCTCTATCTGTGTGTATGTGTGTGTGTGTGTGTCTGTGTCTGTGTATTTTGACTCGTTTTTCCATATTACAACTGCGATCACAGAAGAGCAACCAACCCTGTGGCTATTTCTAATTTCATATAATTGAAATCTCAGCTAAGTCTTCCAAACATTTCTAAGGGCTGACAGATAGAGAGGGGACCATATACATTCAAATATCAGCATGACTCCAGCATACACCCTTACTAAGCCGGAGAGAGAGGAGAGAGAGAGAGAGAGAGAGAGAGAGCGCCCCGCCACCGGAGGCAGTGGATCATGGGGTGTCTTAAGTGTTTTTTACCGTCAGGAAATATTTCTTCAGAGAGCGGGAGTGACAGGAACAGGGCTGCTGCTATCAGTAGCCCCCACTTTTCCTTCAGCTCAGCTCTCTCTCTCTCTCATTCGCTCATTCTCTCCTCTCTCTCTTTTTCAGTCTTCCCTCTCTCTTTCTTTCTTTCTCTCTCTCTCTCTCTCCCTCGTCTCCGTCTGTCTGCCTGGCGGCCAGGGCATTTTTCACCCCCTCCTCTCCCTGACAAGCGCATTAATTCTCCCATCAGTCCCAGTTAGCCCACTGAATAAATCAGAGCACCAAACTGCTTCCCTACCACAGTCACACACACACACACACACACACACACACGCACACACACCCTGCAGCATTGATCACCGCTTCCTGTTTCCTGCTGCGCCCGCCCCTTTCAGATGCCACGGTAACCAAGTTAGATGCCATGGCAATCATAACATTTGCTATGATTGTCTTGAGTCGCCCCATCTATCTTTGGGATGTCACAAAGTTAATCATAAGTTTGGCTATAGAATGGGCTCAAACAATATCCACTTTACACTATGTACTTCACTTGGCTAAACACGCGTAATGGCCTAGACAGACCCTTTTCTGAGTCACACAAGATGCCTCTATATTTTGTAAATGCTGGAACCAACATCTGTTTGTGATTATTTTTTAAATTTTGTGTCGACATGTGCATGTCTCACGTCAGCTAAAGCATGATTCTTAAATCTGCAGCAATATCAGCAAATTGAGATCTATGGCGTCAGAACTGGGGATGCTTCTACATGTTTTTGTCAATTTCCGCATTAACTACTGTTATGGACCTTTCTGCTTTGTCTTTGAATCAAATATAGAGCCTTTCACTAACCACTCACCCACTAATCATGCATAAGCAGCTGTAATACTGATGGGCATAATGACCTAAATGTTTTGCAGGTTAGGAACCTACATGCATAGGAACCACCTCTAGTGCATGTTTCTGTTCTCCTTTAAGAATTTACTCCCTACAGAATCAATGTAGAGAATAAGAGAATACGGAGAATGGAACCACGCGCTGATTAGACTGGATAAATAGGGACCTGCAGTGCTTGGATAGATTATTTGAGGATTGATATTCTATATACATTTCTGACTTGATTAAAACCCACCCGTATACAACACTGAACGAATTTAGATAAGTTGTAATATATATTATTAATGTACAGCACTTACACACATTGCTCATGACCCCAGTACGATCATGGCTGTTTACCTGAACTGCTTGCACTAATTATAGATACAAGTCTGGAGGGCATGTAAGCCTTCATGCCTAAGAAACTTTTCTTACTCTTCTTTTTTTTTTGTCTAGTTATTTTTTCGACGTTACTTTGACACTATTCCCATACATCATTTTGATGAATTTATGATAAAGTTAAAGAGATAAAATCATTTAAATGTAATGTAAATGGGTATTTGGGGAAAAGTTCGCCCAAAGTAGCCCTAACCCCAGCTCCTCACTCCACACTGTATTCTAGCTTTTAATCAGGTTTTAATGCAACTTAAATGACATGGTATTAGTCAGAGAATGACTTCTCTTTTCCCTTTATTGTTCAGTTAGCTATAGTGTACGACACTGATTGGGCCTAATTCTCTGTTAAAGGAGAAATCTGGTGTGATTCATTCCATAGCTCTGTAGTTTGAGGTCACAAGTGCTGTCTGTAGGAGAATGAATGAGAAAATGTGATACAACATAGGCCAGATAGCAAAACGGCAGCAAACATTAACTGAACAGGGTATCGGGAGATAAAACTCAAAGTAAGTTCCTGTGCCCCATTGTGTTAGTGGATTGGCCATGGATTGAATCACACTGGATTTCTCCTTTAAACTTCAGCTTCTTTGGGAGAAATACTAAACGGACCCACTGCAATGAGACGTAAATAAATGAGTGTGCGGGGAAGGAAGTAGACTGTGGAACAGACGGCGCAGTATGTGCGAAACATGTCTGTGGAGAACATATGCTAGCAGCTCATCACTGAGACAGGAGACATAACGTGCAATGATGACGAAGTGAAGCCTGTCAGGGTGGAAGAGAGGGAGAGAGAGAGAGAGAGAAAGGGATAGAGAGAGGGAGAGAGAAAATAAGGGATAGAGGGAGAGGGAGATTAAGAGATGCAGGGGGAAACAGAGGCTTCATTAGGCTGTAGGAAGAGAGACTCTAACAGAAGCTGCCAGAAAAAGGAACTCAATTTATGTCTCATTAAGGCTCCTAATATTGATACTCCCAATTTGGAGGCTTAACTAGGCAAACTGTTGCCATCTGCCTCTTCCGAACAGCCTTGCTTCTCCCTCTCCTCACTGTGCGTGGCACACAACTTTTTAACAGGCTGCATCACTGCCAGAAGTAGACCTGGTAAAAAAAAAATGCAGCCTGGCCCCTTTAAGGCCTTGCCAGCGCCCGGTGTGCCTGTGGCTGCCAGCTGGGAAGATGAAGTGACAGGTGAGCATGAGTACCAACAATGCGCCAACTCTGGCCTGAATCTGGCCCAGATCTGTTTCTGATCCGTCAGAGAGCTGAGCCAGTGACAGCTGCCATCTGAGTTCTATGTGGACCAGACAGGCTAGCGGTGGTGGTGGTGTTTTTGGGGTGAACTCTGAATAAGTTGGCTGACACAACAAGAACCACAAGCTAGCAAGTCCATGCGCTCAGGTCTGCCCAAGCAATTGCCTTGAGCCCTTGCAGAAAATGGAGACTGAAGTAAAGCAGACCCGGGATTTGACAGATGTCCACAAGTGTATGTGTGGCGCATCATTTTTAGACCAGTTTCATTCTGCCACAGCGGCCCTTTGAGCTGTAAAACCTGCAGATTGGACATTAACTCAAAGTCGCTGTCAGAACCTGCGCAGGTGTGTGACAGTAAAAGGCTCTTTCTGCCAGCTTGCAGCCCCTCAGACAGCCAAATCAGTAATAATGAGTTGAAATCAACAGCTGTCAAATTTAACTGGAGATACATCTTTTTACATCTATTTTCCATTGGTGCTCGATAAAAAAAATAAAATAGAATAAAAAAACCCCACGAAAAATCAAACTTTGCTTATTATTTTTAAATTTAGCTCATTTGCCATGTCAGTGTAATGGCAAGTTGAGTGTGACAACTGAGGCTATTCCCATCCTACGGGGGCCCGGAAGGATCAATGCAGCAGCAAGTAACAGTGTAAACAGGCAGACTGTAGCAAAAAATACAGCGTTTGTTTGCGACAGAGACTACTATTCTTTATCCATTAGATGAGCAAATATTTGCCTGTGTGTATGGTCAGCAGACAGAGACTGTCTCCTCGAAGCCCGGCGCAATAGCGCGTCCACCTGACGAGAGTGATGGGTAAAATGGTGAGGAGGAAAGGGGCCATGCCCTGGTATCATTCTCCAGGTCCTCCCAGTATTGAATGGCTGCCTCATAAGCTAGCACTGTCTGTTCTGTTCCCATTGATTGGAGAGGCAAACAAAAGTGGAGTCGAGCACAGAGAGCAAAGCAAGGCACAGTTCAGGAGTGGCAGTGCAGTCAAAAAAGCTTCCCCTTTCCAATGGTAACTGTCTCTGTGCATGGTTGGCATGCGAGGATGTGCCTGTTTAAAGAAAAGTTACCAGGGATGCAAAGAAGGGAAGATGGTAGTTTATTGAGGCACATTTTTCTTATCAGTTGCTACTGGAATTAGATACAAACTCGACTCCATTTTGTTTTTCCATTCCATTTTTTTGATACATGTGAATAATATAGTATATTAATATATTTTTGCAAAACAGTGCAGCTTTATTAACCCTCAGGAGATCCCTGCCAGCAATAGATGCTTGCCACACACACACAACCACACACATATACACACAATTAAAGAGTGAGCATCCTCAAAATTGGTCAAGAAGTGAATTCATGTTTAAACTGTTCAGCATTACCTGACTGTAACTGTAACACTGTGCAGAGACAACTTCATACATCATCATGACAAACTCAGAAACAGAGCAGAACAGAAAACAGGCCTCCTCCTCTTTTTTTACAAGAAGAGTGTAAATAGTGTAAATGTAGGTAAGAAATGGATTATAGTGAAGTTTATTCCTATTTATGTTTTTTCCATCTCAGTGAAACAAAGATATAACACAGTGATGTGATGCTGAATTGTCGGTCCCCTTTCCCCCATAGTCTCTAGAGATGCAAACAAATTCAGCCCTGACTGTTTGCATGCAAAGCAGCACACATTTCTCCTCTGTGGCTTCTCCTCATCAACAAGATACAGAACAAGATAATTACTGATAGGCTGACATCAAAGTGAAATAATTCTGAAAACACATAAAAGAAGAAAAGTATACACATACAGGAAAATTGAGCACTTGAGTGTATCTAAAAAATAGATACCAGATATAGCACCCCATAATATAAACAATGTCCCCACTGGCAACCATCTCCTAGGAGACGGCATTCCACTGTGTCTCCTTCCCCTCTGTTTCGCTTCTAGATTCTGATTGGCAGAACACTGTCTGTCACTGTTGCTGCCTTCTTATTACCCCCCCTTCCACACACACACACACACACACACACACACACACACCACACACACACACACAACACACACCCTTCCCCAAACACACACAAACACACACACACACACACACACACACTCCTCCTTCCCCTTACCCCCCAGCCTCCCTCGAGTTTCCCCTTCATTAGAGTGTGTTTAATTAAGAGCTCTAATAAACCCAACAAACGGGAAATCAAAAGCTCCCCCAGTGCTGCAGTACATTCTCCATTTCCTCACAAATTAATGGTCATTATTGGTTTGCTTTTATTGGATTGCAATGTCACTTGACACGCCGCAAGCATGACCAGAAATCCCATCAACAGATTTATAGTTAATTACCATATCTAGGTTATTAAAAATATCTGATGTCTTAGACAGAGGGAGAGAGAGATAGAGAGAGAGAGAGAGAAAGAGAGGGAAAACTTTCATTTAACACCATTCTTTGATAGATAAAGAGAGGATTAGGACAGCATAAATTCTTCTCAGTTCACTGCCTCCATTCGGTGGGCTTTTCCTAAACACATCAGTGACAAAATACCAAATAATTCATGTTGTGTTTGCTCCACAGTAAATTGTTAGAAGAGTGGGACAACAATGCAGACTGGCTTCCTGTCTGAAAAGGCTCTTTGTCTCTTCACCTTGGTAATTCTGTTGTCTTGCAAAGCAACCTCCATTTATGCAATTATTTGGTGTTCATTTGAACGGGAGAAATTTCAATTGTAAAGAGAGCGCTAACACAGAGCAGCGGGAGTCAACAGCTTCGTCGGATGAATTTGCCATTAGAGAGGCAGCGCTGTCAGAGTTTACAGTCTTCAAGTTCTAAAAGCTCTCAGCTTTGTCATCAATCTCCTCCCAAAGCCATTTGTGTGGAAGAAAAAAAATGCAACTTGCATTTTTGCAAGACATAACAGCATGATATCTTTCATATGACCTCTTACAAATGAGTTAAAGAGTGCTCGAGCGACCTCCATGTAAGTACCTCTTACTGTGCTGTTTGTGAGACAGAGCATGGGCAGAGCATCTGTAGTCTGGCCACATTAGCAATATAGCTTTACATGTGTGAGTTATTGTGTGGAGTTGAAAGATGTAGTTGAGGTTTGTGTGAGACCTCTTTTGACCACTCATGAATGAGCCAACTCTCTAAACCAGGAAGCATCAGCCATCAGCCATCAGCCAGTGTGTGTGTGTGTGTGTGTGTGTATCTGTCTGTCTGTCTGTCTGTCTGTAAATAACTGAATCTCTTTCTCTCTTTGGAGTGTGTGGTTGTGTGTGATTACATGTACATTGCACTGCTATCGATATGGGACACAATAGACTGCGTGCCTAATTAAAACTCATGGAGAGATTACGGTGGAGGAAGCTGAGAAAATTTTCCTCCTGACGACTTAGTAATTAAGATAAATGCCATTGTGCTATTTTTACAGTTGGGCTTGTTGTTGCACATACCTCCAAAACAAATGCACAGCTATGCAGGATACACCAGCTGCATGATAAGGCATTGATAAGGGAAATGTTTATGAGTTATTTCAAAAGTTGCTTGCTCGTTACATGTCAATTCATTTGCTGTCATGGTTTAATTGGCATCATTCATTTAAGCAAGCCCACTAAACAGTATTTGTGCCATCTCCCTGCTCAGATGTGACACATAGCTGCATCTGAAATAGTCTTAAAGAGATGAGAATAAATAAAAATACAACGAGGGGAGATCTATGCTGGTTGTCACTTTGACGTAAGTTGCTGTATTCTGTCCCAGGGAATGGGTTTAATGGCCTACTGCTGTTCTGACTCAAGCCAAGCATATGCCCTGAGAGAGGGCGGGGGTGGGGGTGGATGGCGGAGTGGAGAGAGAGAGAGAGAGAGAGAGAGAGAGAAATACAGAAAATAGAGAGAAAAAAAAGAGAGAGGGAGAAAGACAGAGAGAGGCAAAGACCTTCACATTTCAAGCCTACCCCTAAGGTCAGAGCAGTAGCTCTGTCAAGTGAAAAGCAGAGCAAAAATAGAGATGGGATAGGATGCAGGGCTTTCAACAGCAAAACCACAGCGATAACAAGATCATGTTTGAAGCTGGTGCACATCTCGTAGGAAAACTAAAGTATACATCACTATGGCATCAATCAAATGGACAGCACATGCTGCGAGCGACAGAGAGAGAGAAAAAGAGAGTGAAAGAGAGAGAGAAGCATGGTTGGGCAGGCAGGACAAGAGAGAAAGAGGGCAAGAAAGAATGATTTGGCAGGTTGGGTGAAAGAGAGAGAGAGAGAGAGAGAGAGAGAGAGAGAGAGATTTGGCAGGAAAGGAGAGAGAAAGAGAGAGAGAGGATATTCCATGACATACAGTAGATAGTGGGAAACATGCACTGATGACAGATTGAAAACACACAAGAAAGAGGCTGGGATTACCCCCTCTAAATGGTGTGTCAGGACTGTGAGTAAAGAAACGTGGCCTCTTCACGGCTCGCCTACAGCAGGATATTCTGAATTACAAGTATCATCAATACATGATATGTTTTGCAGCCATTTCATTAAATTATGAGAGACTTTTATCCAAAGTAGCAGCTTGAGGTACAGATGTGCATTTTTGAGCGCGGATGCTAAATAGACATCGCTCACACGGTCTTTGTGCGGCTAACAGCTGTTTCATCTGCACCTGCTAGCTAAAGGAACACCTCTGCCACAGATGGACCTGAAGAACTACAGTACACCCACCTGTCCTCCATAATGCCATGCGTTCTCTGCAGAGGCCAACTACAGCTGAGGGAGGATTGGCGAGATGTGTTAGCGTGCGGCTATTTAAAAAGCAGCTAGCTCTCAGTGCAGCGCACTGACACTGTCTCATCATTATTCATTCATTGCTATGCTATTAATCTCATTGAACTAGCACAGTTGCTAATGAACAGAGAACAACAAGACCTTGTACTGTGATTTGCATTCATTCTGGCCTCCCATGTTTGAGTATGGAGAAGGAAAAAAAGAATTAAACCGCTCACAAAAATAGCTTTTTTCACCTAATCATTAAATAATGAAAGTCAGATAATGCAGTGTGTTTTTCCCTTTACACATAATTAAGTAAAACAAAATTAAAGAGCTTTTGAATAGGTTTCCTAGCAGTTATCATTATAGGATTTGAAAATATCTCACAAGATACCCACTTGTGATATGATGAACAGAGGTAATTGGCCTTAGATGATTTATAAAAGAGTCAACAATATATCTTCTCATTATATTGTTGTTAAAACACGTTTTTACAATAGATAATACAGCCTTCATGGATCAGCACGACCTTTTCTAACTTTATAAGATTTAGAACTTGAAACAGGACATGATAGGAGAAAAGACACCTTGCATAAAAGCATCTTTAATATATCACCCTAAGTCACCTAGCAATACCAGTCAATCACCTAGCAATACCAGCCAGTCATTTTTTTAAATTGTGTTGTGTAATTTTCTGTTGCAATAATACTTATTAGAAAAGAAGTCTTTACAACAGTTTGTTGAATGCTGGACACTCTCAAATAAAGAATGGGTGCTTAGCACATTTAATCACAGGGGTGACAGGTTGAGTAAGGAGGCGGGACTACAGTGACTGACCTCATGGCAAGCAATGTCTGTGTAACTTACAAACCATTAGTGAATACTGACGAGAGGTGACTGTGGGGTCGAACATTGCATTTCATCACAGTTTCACCAGCAATAATAGAGCACAGTGGACAAAGACTCAGCTTGGTATAGCAATGGAGCATGGAGCATGGCAAAGTAACAGCAATGTAGAAGAGTAGATGATGTCCATATATTATGTCCATATACTGTTTGATTAAATGTTGCGTAAAATGGTGTTTCATAATAGGTGGTAAAACTCTTCACTGCTCAGTCCATTAGGCTTTTAATTTGACACGAGTGTAGTGGTGGTTCTAACTCGATTCTGACTCCAGCCACACAGATGCAGTGCACTCATATCTGCTGGGTTGTGGCTTGTGATTGAGACCGATAGGGTCACTGCTGAAGTGCACTCCACATGTCCAGATTGGCATCGCTGCATAAGATGACAGAGATGCCATTCATTTCCATCCTTTAGAGTTTTTAGTGCATGGAAAGGTATATTATAATTACAGATGTGCACAGGTCACACACACACACGCACTCACACACACACACACACACACACACTTGGAGTGCTAATGGTGGGTTTTATCACTACATCTGATTGATGCAAAGAGCAAAGGTTACAAAATTAACACGTACAAACACACACACAAACAACACACATTTCCAGGCTGCAATAGAAAAAGGGGCCCACACTAAAACATCAGATCAGCATGCATTTCTATCTGCAACTCCCCATCATACATAATCACACACACAAACACACACTCTCTCACTCACACACACACACACACACACATTAGTATTAGGGAGTGAAGGCTCTCGCTTCGGAACAAACACATACACACATACACACACAAACACACAAGTATCAGGGAGTGAAGGCTCTCGCTTCAGAACTAACACACACAACACACACACACACATTACTTCTGATAGAGAACAGGATAAGTTCTCTCACAGTCTTTCTCAGAGACTAAAGCGGCTGTGAAAAGACAGAGAGAGAGAGAATGAAGAGCGGAGTGTTAATCAGTCAGTTAACCAGTTAATCAGTTTGTCCTGCTGTGTGTTACTGCTGGCACACACCTCAGTGTACATTAGTACAACTTGTTTGGGGTTGAAGAAGGAGATATGACACATGACCTGTTCGGGACTAACATTGTGCTCTACAGGGTTTCAGACAATGGAGACCAGATGCTTCTGATTAACTGCTCTCAACCAGAGGACCCACTGCTTCACAGCTACAATATTGAATGTGGGTATGATAATGCAAGTCTTACGTATGCTATATTTAAAAATGCCACAGTGTCTCAGAATGGAAACTACAGATTTGATATCTGGACAGAGGACAACGTCACATTACAATACAAGTTTCGTCTCATCATCTGTGCAGAAGGACATGAGGACCAGTTATGGGAGAGAGTAATGTGTGATGAAAAAGCTGTAGTGTGTAGGCTGGAGTCTACTCTTGAACACAGGAGCAGCCAACGAATTTACCAAGTGAAGTCAGCGATGCATCTAGTCCTGGACACCAATACCTCGCTGGAGCCACTTCAGGGGAGTCTGAGGGGTCGACTGCAGGTAGATCTCAACAACTCTCAGGTCACACTCTCTGACATTACAGATGATTATCCTGAATTCTATTGCTCGACATGGAGAGGACCTCAATGCCACAGTTACAGCCACAAGATTATCGTGATGAAGTCTGAAGATGTCTTTGCTTATGAAAATGAGGGTACAACACTTCCTTGCATTTCAAAAGGAGAGCACTCTGACCAAAAGGGGCGTCATTTAATCAAAAATGTACCTTTGGGCTTGCACCAGACTCCCTTCCTTGGATGTGATGTTTTCTCATGGTGAAAGTCTCAAACTGGTGCCTGCGCTGCCAAATGCTTCTTGGGTTTTCTATGAACTAGAATAGTTCGGAAAAGAAAGTTCCACAATCGAAGGTAAATTTGACCAAAGAACCTGTATTAGAGTTTATGAGGGGCAGAGTGACTGTGTCAGAATTATCCATCAATTCCACTCTGATAATATACAACCTCACAGCAGAGGACAGCGGGGTGTCCACATGGAGAGGATTTGCACAACTGCCAATGAGACTAATGCAATGCTTTCGGCTGGTTTGAGGGAAGCATCCACCTTGTGTATAAGGATCCATTTTGGGGAATTCTTTAATTCTACAGGGTGTACGCTCCACTGATGGACTGTTAATGATGGTCACTACTGTGGTCTGGGTCAGCCTGAGGATTAGGAACAGAAGAGGGGGGCAGACCTCTCACGGTCAGAGCACAGAGGGACGGCAGAGTCAAGATGAAGATGTCTATGGTGTGGAGGTGGCTTAAGACAGTGTCTGAACTCAACATGTTTTTTTTCTCCCCTGTCATTTTACTGTAAGTGCTGCAATTTTGGGGTGTAGTGGGCATTGGACGCTGGGGTATGGAGCCCTCTCACGTCCTCTGACTATGTTAATATTAGGGATTCATTTACAGCATTGCATTAACAAGCAGTACCTTCACTGAAAAAATCCCCACTGCACCTCTGCCTCTAACCAAAGGACAAGATGTAAGTGGGAGAGAATGATGGGATGGGGTGGGCAGTTGGCATAACATTTCCCTCACCACACACACAGCCACACACACACACACACACACACACCACACACACACACACCACACACACACACACACCACACACACACAATACACACACACATACACACACATTTCTCCTATGTTTTCTATGTAGCTGTCAGACATGCAGCCGTGGTCTGGACTGAACATTCATCTCTCCAGTCACAATCCTGAAAACACAGTTAAACTTTTTCCCAACAGCAGTCAGATAAATTTGTCTCCATGGAGCAGAGGTATAGTGGGGATTTTTTAAGTGTCTGTATGTGATATTTAATCATGCAGGCCTAACTGCAAAAAGTTTGTATCCTAAAATGTTAAGTTGCATTGGTTTGCTTCACGTGTGAACGCTTAATGTTAAAAAGTGAGATATACAAATTATCTGCTCCAAAAAAGTGGGGGATACCGTACCCCTGTGTCCAACGGCCACTTCACCTCTGCCATGGAGACAAAGAAGAGCAGCAGCTTCACATTTGCCATTTAAACCTGAAAAAAAACATAAATCACTAACCCTAAACCCTAAACCCTAAATCACTAACCCTAAACCCTTAAGCATAAATCACTAACCCTAAACCCTAAACCCTAAATCACTAACCCTAAACCCTAAAGCATAAATCACTAACCCTAGGGTTACATTGCATGCGTTACGGAAGTGTTAAGTCAAGCCATGTCAAAATACATTTAGAAGACTGGTCTATTTTTTTAGAATGTTTGCGGCACTGCCGCGTCTGGTGTAGCCCATTCCACTGATTATAGTGGACGCTAATTGTTAGGAGATGCGTCTTTGACTTAACGCATCCGGTATAGCCTCCCTGTAAGTCTTGATGTCCATCCAACATCCATGTAGAAAGAAAGCCAGGCAAGTAGTTTGTGTTGTGCGTTTGTATTATTTTGCTTTGTTCATATCTGCCTGTGCATATGTAAATTATGCTGATCCTTATGTGAAATTTAAAAAGTCTTTAAAGTCTTAAAATTGTGTATGTGTTAAACTTGTGAAAAGTTGCAAAAATCTTATGGCAGTTGATTATGGATACATTTTACAATTTTTTTCATATCTCCATTTTGAAATTTTTTTTTCATATCTCCATTTTGAAAAATATTTTAAATATATTAAAAATATAAAACATCTAAACTTTATTGTCCTTTTCTGTTCATATCAGTAAAATTACAGTTTTGATGTTTTAATCAAGTAGACAAGGACAAAAAATATGAAATACTTAATAATAATAATAATCTTTTTTTATGTTACAGTAACAACAGGCTGGGATTTTCTACTTTATCTCTTTACAACTGAATACAGACAGATCCCCAATTAAGGAGAGAAGTGTGAGAAGTGTATTTTGTGTCCACGTAAGGATTTAGTTTTTTTACAATGTTCAGTTTAGGCCATTCTTTTCTGGCTGCTGCAAAATAAAGATGGACATGCACATGAGGCCTATGAACTGATTGTACTCTGAGATCTGTCTGCGTGTCTTTATCATACACACTCTCACGCGTGCACACACACACACACACACACACACACACACACACACACACACACAGAGTAGTTTTATCTGCAAGTGTGCAGTATAAGTTATAGCGATATGCTGCACACTGATAATGTAGTTATCTGGAATCTAATAATTTCTACAGAGAAACCAACACACACACACACACACACACACACACACACACATTCACACACACATACACACACACAAATTAACACAGACCTACATACAGTATGCACTGAAACACACAAACACACATACATGCACACACACACACACACACACACACATACATGCACACACACACATCTGCATATACATTCAACTGCATGCACACATTCACACACATAAAGACACACTCACCTACACACACACTCCAGTGCTTGTGATCCGACACCACCCGCTAGCAACTGCCACCTCAGGTCAGCTCCATGGACATGCACGATGGCACAGAACACACACACACACACACACACACACACACACCCCCAAACCATGCACCCACTCTGCTAATTGGAAGATGTAAGTTACAGCTGTGGCTTTCAGCCGCCGCCGCCACGCCTGAGTTCTGCCCGGCCGGCCAGAACCGCTCCGCTTGGCTTGGCTTAGCCCGGCTCGGCACCATAACGCTCCACTCCACTCAGGCAGGTCCCTCGGCTGTGCCGCCCCAGCGCCAGTCAACTGGATGCAGAATCCAATTTCACACACAAAGTGGCTGGGCAATACTGGCGAGAGAAAACGGTGAGGATGTAAGGGGTAGGGTGGGGGGCACTGGGGTGGGCATTTGTAGTGATGATGGGTGGGGGGGGGTGATGTGGAAGGCACATACATACAC
>PYXC01002775.1:5347500-5367500 GCA_015244755.2 Tenualosa ilisha | reverse complement strand
AACTCACCCCTCCACACACATACACACACAAACACACACACACAGGGGGTGATGTCACGTCACATCACAGCCATCCTCTCCCGACACGGCCAAAACTAGTAACAAGAGCCATCAGAGGTCACCTCAGTTCACAAACACTTCTACAGCCAAATAGGAACGTCTGGCTGGCGAGTAGCAGGAGTTAATAGGGCCAATTGATTGCACAGTAGCTATTCCACACTCCATAAAACTGCAATGTGTGTGTGTGTGTGTGTGAGTTTGTGTGTGTGTGTTTATAAGAGAGAGAGACAGAGAGATACAGTGAGAGGGAAAGAAAAAAACAAAGTGAGAGAAAGAGAGAGAGAGAGGATTAGAACTAGATGTTGTCAGGCGTTCAAGGGCGGCTGGCTGCCTTCAGCTCAGCACCTCTGTCATTAGGCCACAGTTTCAAGATTAGCTTTGCATTGTCTGATTATGACTAGGCTTCACACACACACACACACACACACACACACACACACACACACACACACACACTTACACCCAGAGACTGCAAACTGTTGATTACTCAGCCTGCTTTGTTTCTCTAATTTCATCATGGCACCATGGAAACCATCTGTTTAGGAATTCTGGGATCAATCACAAATGAACTACAATGAGCATAACGACTGGCTGCACTTCATCAAGATGGAATGAATAATTCAAGTGAATCACTAACTCACATGGTTTTAGCTCGGCTTTCAGACTGCAGAAATGCATCATCCTTTTGGGAAATGAACTCAAGCGGGGATACAAGTAAACTCGCAATCCGCATAACATCAATTAAGCAATTACTGCAGAGACACAAAGCAAAACAACAAGAAAACTTTTTTTTTCCCCACCCTGCAGTGATGAATAGAGTAAAGTGGGGTTTTTGTCATCAAAATATTTTATACACAGATAATAAGCCATTAAGCACTACGTAAACTTCATCATTATACATTTTAACAGCCACTGGGAAGCTAAAGCTATGCACAACAGCAATTGAAATCAATATCATTACCTCCAGTGCATGCATTGTGAATGAAGGGACTCCACAGTGTCTTACACTACTGGCTTAAACTCATGGGGGCTTGAGACCTATGCACTGCTATGTAATTAGCCTATATAAGGAGCAATGTGTGGCCGTCCCACTGCTAAGGGCACACTATAACACTATTTGCCACTATTTCAGGTATCCTGTTTAACAGACAATTAGTTTATCATCTCTAAATTAATTTGGATGGCATATAGTCATTTGGTGGTGGTGGTGGTGTTGGTGGTGGGCGAGTGGGTCAACTTTTTATTAAGTTTGGGGGTTAAAAAGAAAAAAAAAAAACATTACCGTCATCACATTAATTAGCAAACAGAAGTCAGACCCAGGGCAAAACAGCTGCACCACATTAGCTAAAAGTAAAATAGGAAAGAGGGGGGCACCAATAAGTAAAGTGAGTAAGAATGTAAAAGAGGAAAAATGGTGAAAGAAAATTACAGACATCCATTACTGGCCTATAAGGAGCTCAGTCAGCTCAACCACTGAATGTGTCCAAGCAGCCACAGCTTCAAGCTGTATCATCCTCCAAGTTACCCCTGTATTTTACATTGATCAACCCACTGTGCAGTTCTGAGTGGTGGGTAGGAAACCACCTCAAAATAAAACAAAGCTTTTACAGCATGATATTGCTGACTGCATTACCATCAAACACAGATTAATTAGCATCTTTTAGCTGTGCCAATAAGGCTCTAGAAGATGTTTGAAAAGTCTTTTTGTCTTTTAGGTAGCTAGTGTTACTTTAAAGGAGTTTATGCTGGTGAGGAGCCCGTCTTGGATCTATAGTCTGTGAACAAGCATTTGAACAATTTCATCATCACACCAAGACACCAATATCTAGTTATTAGACGTTTATATCGGTCATGAAGCGTTAAACTTCCCTCCTACTGTTTCCACTCTTTATGCTTGTTAAAGACACACAAAGGACTTTTAGAGTAAAATAACTGAGCTCATGCATCTCCAACAGCATTTATGCCACTGTTAGAACATATTAATTTGTGTTTTGACATTATAGCAATGTCTTGCTGTGAAAGGTTTTTTGTTTTGTTTTTGTGGTGTGTTCCTATCTGGTACACAGAACTTTATAGTGCACATCCTAGATGGCTGGTGTGAATAACAATAGTGTTTATCTGTCCTTCATTTGACCATAAAACCACCAAAACTGATCTGAAGATGATACTAAAACTAATTGCCTAAATAAAAGGATGTTAAAAGTACAGGCAGTTTGTAGTGTAGTGTTGCTACTACTAGTCTATATTTTTACCGACTTGAATCTGCATTGGTCTACATTGATCTGTCGCTTTGATTAAAAGTGCCTAACAAGTACACATGAACATAAATGTAAACATAAACATAAACATATGTACTGTAAACTAATTCACACCTGTGAAACGACTGATATCATCAACAGGAATATGCTCCATGATTGCTGTGGCAGCCAATGAGACGCCTCAGACAACCTTTAGAAGGAACCCTTGGTGAAATATTGTAAAGAAAAATGTGAATTTTATATTTTTTTATTATATTTATTTATTTTCTATTTTTAAAGAAAATGACTCAGTGTTCATGTTAGTTATGTAAATCAATCTGTCATTTCACAAGGATTTCTTTTCACTTCAGTTCCCTGAAGCTCAAAATAATAGTAATGATGATGTTTCTGATGATACTGTGTTAATGTCTGTGGTTTAAAATGAGTTAAAAAGAGATACTGTGGGACACTTTTTTGAAACCCACTCTATCCTCTGATGGGGAACAATCTTGAAATTCTTAACAGTGGTATAGCTCTGGTTCCACTTCTTGTCTATGACAGATTGAAGAGATTTTCAGTCTGAAACCATCCTTAGGAGAAAACCGCAAAAACTGTCAATCCCACCAATACCAACAGCTAAAAATGGTACTGTATCCTTTCTGACGCAAATTACTTAACAGCCCAGTCTCAACCCTCCAAATTACATAAAAGCAAAAGTCCTCTAGTGTGAGGCTTTTGAAGACAAAAACGACGACTTGCCCTTTTTCATACAGTTACTATCTGTAATAGTGAACTTCTCCCTCTCTCTCTCTCACACACGCACACACACACACAAACACACACACACACACACACACACACACACACACACACACACAAACACACACACACACACACACACACACACACACACACACACATAAACAGAAACACACACATGCACAAAGATAAGGAGAGAAAGATTCAGAAAAATGTAAATTCTCCTCCTTTACATCGCGAAAATGAAGAGGCATTGAGAGAGGTAATAGTTATGAATAACTGTCTATAATTGCCTCAGATGGGAGAGCTTGAGTGAGAACCAATGAACGAACGAGGGAGCGTGGAGTGAAACATTGACGCACTATGCCGGGATCTTTTATGTCGGGGTTTGGCCCGTCGGAACGAGACAGGCTTTATTGAATCACGTTTGGCTGCATATAACTGCCATCTGCTTCATCTGTGGCCTCTGAGGATCTGTTGCCATGCTCTATTCTGGACATTTGATCAGCCCTGGGGGGTGCTGAGGGCTGATGGGGGTGGGGGAGGGTGTTAGTGGGTTTTGTTATGAGGGAACATGGCAAGGTGCATTCTGTGTGCTGTGCTTTGTGGCAGTGGTGTGGGAAGGGGCTCATTAACTTGGGTCTATTAACTTGCTCTGCCGTCTCCTCTGTGTCTTGCTGAACGCTTGAACACGCGTATATGGCCCATGTTCTTTTAGCCACTGTGAGCCAATGGGAACAGTCTCTGGAAATAAACGGTCTAGTGGGCTCCGCTGATGGGATGATTTAGGAGAAGCCCCATGTATGCTAGCAGGTTTGAGCTTCAAAGTATTTTGTCCCCACTCTTCAGAGTCGTTATGAAGGTTAGTCACCAAATGGCTTACACTGACTTCATCCTCATCCGAACTGATCCAGGTTCAGTTGGGCTTGAGGTCATCTGTGTTCTTCATGGACCTTAGCCATGACATTTTTCCTGACAGGAGCAAGAAGGTGAGTAGTCTGACTAATCTTATGAAGAAAAGAGGTCCTTCATCCAAGATGACAATTGGCCCCTATCAGTGCTATTGATACTTTGTATGTCACTCTGTTCAAGTGTGTATGTCAAATACTACCTATACATTTGTATCTCTATCTGAATCCCTGAATTTGAGAGCCATTAATCAGCCAAGGACAATTCTATGTCTAACCAAATAAAACAAATAAATTCAATTTGATCTTAATTTGGGCCCAGTCTGGAGGAGATTGTTTGTTTGTTTTGCACACCATTCCAGAATTGTTCCACATAGATCAAGAATTTACATGCCATTCAGAACGGTGGCCTGAGTTAGCTATTACATTACCGAATAGAACCTTGAGTTGGCAAATTCTAAAGGCAAATGTGAGTGCACTCTGCAAAGGGTTAAAGCATGTGCTGGGTGGTGAGATATCATAATGTCCCTACAGGGAAATTAGTGGAAGGAATCTTCTAATGGTTTGAAGCCATTCTAGTTACAACGCATTGTACAATCCATTAGACTGCAAGTGGGGGCCTTGCGTGGTATAAGGTCAGTTCTCATAACAATGGCAAACACATCAATATTCTTCTCACTGTTTCTACAGTCTAGTAACAATGCCTTGAGCTCTTATGATTAATGATTCAGTATTTTCCAGTACTCATTTACATCCTGCATTTTTTAGCAAAAGCATAATTTGGCCATTTGTACAATTATTTCCCTAAGCAAGTAAAATGTGACCGCAAGTCTAATCCCACGCTGCGCCATATTCTGGCATGATGCGGATGCCGCAATCCCTCACTACCCCCATATTACTGCATATCTGTTTTTTTTTTTCTTCTTCTTTTTTTTAAAGTGCAGCGATATTTATGCAAATTTTAAATTCAACTCACACGCACCAGCAAATCCACAAGTAGTATTTTTTTTAATTAGATAAAAAAAATGGTGGCGAGCAAAACCCTTAAATAATCAATTACTGCAATTACTCTGAGTGGGGAACGACTGGTTGCTTTATGTGAGTGGTGGCCCCGCGGTGGGGTGCCTGAGCCATCGCACTGTTTTCCAAAGACCAGAACCAATCTCCTTAGTGCCAGAGCAAAATATAAATTACAGTACACACACTGACTTGATAAAGAGGCCAAGGTTGCTATCTCTCTCTCTCTCTCTCTCTCTCTCTCTCTCTCTCTGTAGGTCCACATTCTCAAGCACAGACTTGGTGAGAGTGTAATTTCATAGCGCACAACTCCATCATCTCTGCATGGGGTTTTAAAAGGGGGGCAACAGAGAGGTTGTGTCTGTGAATTAAACAGCACGGACAAGTGAACGAAGCAAGTATTTCATACTCATCAAGGCAATCAGAACAGCATGTCCACTGCTGTTGTCACGGGAACATGTGAAATGAAGTTCGCGGGCCAGTCGGGGCTGCCTCAGGATCAGCTGTTATGAGCAGTCATTTGCAGGTTTTGACTGTACTGCACAAGTTGTACTGCCGGCAAAACCTCCTCATCTTCCTACTCTCAAGGACAGTTAGGGAGATAGTCACCCAGAAGCTGATGGAGAGTCATCCCCCATCCACACACTTGCATGCATATACACACGTCCAGACACACACACACACACACACACATACACACACACACTCACACCCCGGTACAGATATGCTCGCACACACACATGCATTCACGCACACTCACACATGCATGCACGTATACACACGCACGCACACACACACACGTACGGATATGCATGCATGCACACACATACACACACACATACACACACAAACAGATTTGTACTTGCGCACGCGCACACACACACACAAACACAAACACACTTACACACACATATACATACACATATACGTGAGGACACACACACACACACTCACACACAAGCAAACACACACACACATACACACACGGCTGACCTACTAAACGGCACCGAGGCCTAGAGACCACCAGGGGGCTGCTAAGAATGGCCCTCATTGCCTGCCACTCAGCCTGATGTCACTGCACATCTCAGCCCACCAGACCAGCACATCACTCCAGGACATTATAATGGAAGGAGAGAGAGAAAGAGAAGCAGAGGAGAGATAACAAGAGAGAAGGGCAGAGAGAGAAAGAGAGAAGCAGTGGAGGGAGAGAAACACAGTGATGCATATGACAGAGAGAGAGAGCGAGAGAGAGAAGAAATAAAGAAAGAGTGAAAGAAAGAGGAGGATTGAGATGAAAGACAGGAGGCAGTAGAAATAGCGAGGGAAGAGAGTAAAAGAGAGGGAGGAGAAGAAGAGAAAGGGGGGAATAAAGAGGTATGGAGAGCGATGATGAAACGATGTGCATGTCTCACTGTGTGCAAGGGTAAGAACCAAAGACACTATTAGCACGACACCCCATTTGCCCTGCTTATTACAGTCACGAGAAGCGCCATTAAAATCCTGCAGCTCAAATGCTGGGCCATATCAAAGTATGTGTGTGTGTGTGTGTGTGTGTGTGTGTGTGTGTGTGTGTGTTTGCTTGTTGCCTCAGAGAGGAGTGATTGAATTTGTTTTCCCTCCTCTCTCCCAACCCTCCCTACCTCTCAATCCCTCCCTCCCTCCCTCTCTCCCTCGTTCTCTTTCCTCCGTGAGCAAATTTGTGCATCTAATGACATCCGTCTGCATCATTACCAATACACAAAAAATAAACAATACTTCCTTTTATCCTTCTGACCTTCTATTTGATTAAATCATCGACTGTTTAATCTGTTTCTGTGAGCGACTGGCTGTCATGCCTTGGAAATGAATGGAGATGAAATGCCTAACAGTTGGGGCCATTATTGTTCTACAAATCTAAATTAAACATGAGGGTTTTGGGCTCCAAACGGGCTGCTTGGTAAGACGCACTGCGTGGCACTTTTTATTGTGACAGAGTGAGGAAAAAAAGCCCTTTAAACTTGGAAGTGTGCATGCAGCTCTTAGTCTTTAACAGAGCGGTGTTTTTTTTTACAGTGATTCTTGTGCCACTTCTCTTTCAGTGATCCGGGACCCACAGGACACAGAGAATGTCTGTGATAAGTTCATTTCAAAGGAGAAATCTAGCGTAAATCAATCCATAGTCCTGTTGTTCAAGGTCATGAATGCTGTCGGTAGGTAAAAGAATGACAAAATTTGATGCAACATAGACCAAATAGTGAATTAGCAGCTAGCACTAACCAAATAGGGCACAGACGCTCACTTTCAGTTTCATTTTCCTATGCCCCATTCAGTTAAAATTAGCTGATAGTTTGGTCTGTGTTTTACCAAATTTCTGGTTCTTTTTCTTACAAACAGCAGTCATTAGCCACAAACTACAAGACTATTTGTTTGATTAACACTGGATTAACACTGGAACACTGGTTTTTACTTTAACCATAGGTGAAGTACCCTACCACGTCTGCCCTAATCTATGCCAGCCATCTCAATTTGAAGTCTAGGCTGAGCATGAAAAAAACAATGTTTGGACTGTAAGATATCAGAACATGATGTAATATCAGCAACTAAAGGTCAAATGAGCTGTCAGTCAAAATTTCAGTAGAAAAACAGACAAACAAACCAAGGTATTTTCTCACAACTGAACTGGAACCAAGGCTAGTCTAAGACACCACAGAGAATGGGCTAATGATGGTCAAATGTCAGTTGGTGAAATCAAAAAAAAAAACCTTCAATTCAATTCAGTTTTATTTATACAGCGCCTTTTACAATAGTATTGTCTTCTGGCGCTTCACAGAAGGAGCACCCAGGAGCAACAGGGCCAAGGAAAAACTCCCTCATGTTTTGTTAGTCTAGGAAGAAACCTTGGGCAGATCCATGACTCAAGGGACTGACATGCAGGAAAATTACAATTAGTAGTAACCATGATAGACTACAAGTTCTCTATGGTTTTAGCTAAGGTTCATAATAGTTCCAGGGTATTATCCCACTTTACATTACATGGTAGTCAGTCCACAGGTGATTAGGTCAGGTCAGAAATGATGGCCAGACATAGTGTGGATAAACAACATGAACTTGAACCAAAACAGCAACATACCAATGTGTTATTTTAGCCCTCAGGTTCATAAAGCATCATTCCCTGGCTTGTGCTGCAGGAGCTCTGTGTTTAAACTTTCATCAGTGTGTCTGGTACAAGCCAGCCTACATGAGCCATGGAAGCAAGACACACCTTTTTTCTTTCTAGATTTTTTTTTTTATTTTATTTTTTTTTTTTTGCGAGGCAATGTGGGTGCCGAGCAAGGAAGCAATTACCAGACATCACAGGGTTCCCTTACGACTTACCCCGAGAAGAAATGAATTGGATTCAACTGCTCGAAAGCCTTCAAAAACTATTACGACCTCCGCGACTCGAGTCACAACGAGCTGTATTGCAGCCAGAGAGCCCTCCGGTGAACCTCTCGCCCTTAATCTGCCCACAGGATGGAGCAGCGAGACAGTGATGGATTGCAGATAGACAGTCAAGCCCCCCCCAATTCAACTGAAAAACCCCACCCCCCTACTCCACCACCACCATCACCCCTACCCTCAGACTCCACCACACCCCTCATGCAAGGCTTCCTGAGGAGCACTGAGCCTCAAGGGCTTCCTTTAAGTTAAATCACCCAAGAGGACCCGGGAGAGTATGTGTGTGTGTGTGTGAGTGTGTGTGTGTGTGTGGGTGTGTGTGGGTGTGTGTGAGTGCAGGGCCAACGAGGGCCAATGTATTTGTGAGGAGGTTTCTCTGCCTCTCTGCACCTGGCCTTATCTATTGGTGAGAGACACACACATACACACGCTCCATTTCCCTTCTCTCTCTCTCTCTTTTCCTTTTTCTCTCTCTCTCACCCTCCCTCTATCTTCTTCTCTCACTCTTTCCCGTGCCCTCCCCTCTCATTGGCTGGCTCTTTGCTTCTTTACTTCCTGTCCAGGCGGCTTGTCTTCCCCTCGTTTGCTTACGCATGGCCCTGGTGCCCCTCTCCCCTGTAATTAATCAGTCTGTCTTACAGGTCAGGCCCCAGATTAAGTGACTGAGCCCTAATGGGCGATGTGACTTCTTCCTCTGCCCTGGCTCTACCCTCAAACACACACACACACACACACACACACACACACACACACACACACACACACACAAACACACACACACACACACTTCCTCGCTCTCTCTCCAAATGAGGACTAATTAGACCTGGACTCGCACAGACACGGACAAACACGCAGTGAGGCACAAGCACACACAAATACACACACACATGCACACACACATACACACACATACACACACACATGCACACACGAAGGCACACACTGCAAAAACAGGGGGAAAAAAAACTCTTTTTGGGAAAATGTACTTATTTCAAGCAGTTATCTGCCAGTGCAGCAAGAAGATTGCACTTACAAAGATTTCTCGTAGCAAGAAAAAATACAGAGATATGAAAGTCTAAGAAAATTGCTTGTTTTATGTGTAGCCCTATGGAAAGTAGGTAATGCTAAGTTAAATTAATAAATAACTTAATAAATGGTATAAACAGTATTCGTTCATGAATAGAATAAATACAGTGAAAATAGGTGAGAAACACTGAACTGTGTTGATACTTCAAAGTTCATATTTGGGGTTTGTTTACATGATGGTAAATATATTTGTTTAATACTGATTTTATAATGATGGAAAGACTGTATTGTTTTTTGAGTGTAGACATAATTGTAATGTGTTAAGTTTGTTAAATGTACGAGCCAATGAGAGCACAGGGTGAAGGTTGACAGGAAGTGGGATAGAGAGGAACGAGATGAAGAAGAAGCAGGAAAGAACGCATGTTAGAGAGAACAAGTATCACGGATAGTGTATTTGATAATTCCATGTTAGTAGATGTATGTGGTTGGCTAGATCGCCACAAAGGACTATATTGGTGGTAAAGTGTGTCTGTGTGTTAGTAGAATTTCGTACAGAAGTTTTAAGTGCTTTGAGACCATAGACAAAAAGTTCTGGGGAGCTAGGCTGTATGGTGGCTAGTCATGACTGCTTGGACTGAGATAACTGACAATGCAAGTGCACTTCCTAGTCACACTAGGAAGAACCCCTACTGTGGAGAATCCCCAAGGATGATCCATGAACATAGGTTACTGTGGAGAACCCCCAAGGATGATCCATGGACATAGGTTCGTGTGAAGAACCCCCAAGGATGACCCATGGACATTTGTAATTGTGGTGATGATCTTAGCAAAGCAACATTGGATTAAAAAAAAAAAAAAACACGTTTTGTCTATTCTTTATGAAAGTTGGCACACGTTCAGCCCACGCCTCATAAAAGCCACCTATTGCCATTTTTTAATGCGTCAAACTTTTAATGCAATAAAAGTATTGCAAAATCTGTGATTGACTGCCACAAAACATAGTGTGCATAGCATAGTAGCATTTGTCACATTGGCATAAAAAACACATGTCTACGACAACACTGTCCAATTATGATGCTTGGCCCCCATATTGCTGCTTGCAGACACATGTTTAAGTCATTTTCAAGTGCCACTGTCTTGCTGCAGTGACAGATCATTTTGTGTGAAATCATCAATAGTGATTATCTTAATGAGTTACATTTTGAATATAGGCTAACTTGACTAGATAAATGTTACAAGTAAAATTACCTTCAGTGTTTGTCTGACAACTGGTAAGAGTATTTTTCCCTCAAAAAATGTGTCAAATTGCCTGACCATGCAAGACAAAATATACTGAAACAGGCCAAATAATTTTGCCTGAAAAAAAAACAAAATTTTTTGCATTGTATAACTGTGTGCAGATACATATAAACACATATAAACACACACACACACATATAAACACACACACACACTTAGCTGAGTGACAATGCTTCCCCTCACACCAAATGATGGCCCTGCTGGAGCGTGTCGATCAGTCAGACTACCTGGCGATCGGTGTCCACTCAAGCCCACACACTTCATCACAAGGAACCAGCACTCACTTCCGCCAACCTGCTGAGAACAGTAATGAATAGGAGATTTTGTGTGTGTGTGTGTGTGTGTGTGTGTGTGTGTGTTGGGGGGGTTAATAGGAGAGAAAAGTCAAGCAGCCCCTCAGAAGTTTCAATTGAATCTAGACTCGAGGAAAGGTCTCTCACCCAGGAAGTCTGGCTGGATGAATAGGATCTTTTTTGCGAGCAGGAGAATGGGTGCAGGGAACGAATGATATGTTCTCATCCCCATGGGTCATTCATCACAGTCGTGCACTAACTAGGAGGTCACCAGAGGTTAGTCCATGTGTAGACACACCGCCTGATCAATAGCATGTACTGTACAGTATAAACCACTGATAAACATTAGCATTAGCATACAAACACTAAACATTAGCATACAAACACAAGTATTGAAGCCACGATTAAAAGAAACTAATGCTTTTTTGCCAATTCTTTTGTAAAGGGAAACTGGTATGTTTCAGCTTAGATGTTGTTTTTAGTAGCGAACGTAGCAATCTGGGCATATTTGGGCTTTTATTTTGACAGTCTTGGATATGCCCAGATCACTTTGTTTTGTAGTGCTTGCAATATTAGTGGGCTATCTTGTTAACTTCTGAGTGCTTTTTTGTCATTTTTGTATGAATAAGAGTACGCAACCAAACACCAAAATTTAGTCTGAAATGTGCCAAAATCTCAGCAGTTTTTTTTTTCCCTGAATCGCCGCAAAGCAACACAACCAGGAATCAACACAGCCAGCAGAGGCAGTCACTCCATTTTTTGTCCCCAACAGCAGGTATCATTTTGAATAACCAAGGTTCTTCTTTTTCCTTCCCAGTCAACCTCACAGTGGGAATCTTAATACATACCGCTCCTCTTGGAAGGGCAGGTGAGGTGGAGCGGTGGGGGTGGTGGGTGACTAACTCCAGAGGGGGTTGCTGCCCTCTCGCCCTCGTTCACTTCCGACAAACTCTGGGTCTTCACTTGCGTGTCTTCTCCGCCCCGGTATGTCAGCTGAATATTCTACACGCTCGCCGTAATGAATTTTACATTCTGAAGGAGCCACACAGCAGGATGCCGCTGTAGAGCTAACGCGCCCAGGTAGCATACGTCTTCCAATGTCACTTACCATGCCCCTATGCTTCTGTCAATATGAAAAATGATGAAGGCGTCTGCATTATGCATTATTTAGACATAAACTTATTCAGAAGGTGAAACGTGCTAGCATTACAGAGCTAATGGTGCCTTAACCCTCTTTCTGTGAAAATGTATCACACACCTGTGTACTCCCATACCAAGCCCTGACGTGATCTTTATTTTCAATAAACTACAAGTGTAGAATTAGGGATACAAGAACTCTGCACACACACACGCACACACACATTTTCTAAATCCCTCCAACAGGATTTACTTTTATGTTGCTTCAATGGGGCTGTGGAATTAAAGGGTATCTCTCTACAAGTTTCCCATACACAAGGTGCAGATAATTAGTTGAGTTTTATGAGGTGACGTTGACATTCAGAGCAAAGGCGAAGAGCTAAAGCCTTAAAACATCAAACATGAAAAAGAATACAGAGAGAGAAAAAGAGTGTGTGAGAGAGAGAGAAAGAAGGAGATAGAGAGAGAGGGGGGGGGGAGAGAGAGGGAGAGAGGGAGAACGATAAATGCTGGTTTATTCCTAGTGTGGATTAGTAAAGAGGAAACGCGTCTCTAAAAATGGATGACTGAGAAGGTTTCCATCTGCACACATCAACCAAAGCTGGAAATGTTCTGCTTCTCCATCCCTTGTTATCTCGCTGAACTTGGCAGGTATGGAGAGGGGGGGAGATGGGGGTGGGGGGGGGGGTAAAAAACGGGGCAGTTAATTATCTTTTTCATTAGTAGACCTGAAGGGCTTGACAAGTCTTAATCATGGCCACTCTCATTTTGACTCTAGTTTTAGCTTATAAAAGAAAGGAGGTTGCGCAAAGGATTATGGGACAGAGAGCAGGAGTTAGAGAGACACAGAGTGCGAGAGAAAGAGAGAGGGGGAAAATAAGGGAGAATGAGAGAGAGCGAATGAGAAAGAGAGAGAGAGAGAGACAGAGAGAGAACATAAAGGTTCAGACTGGTGCATTTTTTTTGTTGAGGACAGCTCTGTGGCAAGCCACCCCTCATGAGCAGGTCGATCTGTCTCTACCCAGCAGTGTGTGGGGAAAAAAAAGAGACCTTTAAAGTGACCGATTAGGCTGCTTGTCACATAGCCTGGAGCCATAAAAATACCATTCACTAGAAATGTTATCAGAATCTCCCCAACACCTCCTTAGGCTCTGTAGCTTTGAACAATATGAACAATATGTAGCAGTGCACAGACTAAAGCCCACAAGGCAGGATGCAGTCCCAAAGAAACTGAGCCTGCAACAAACATTTCTGCCCCTCCTGCTACAATGAGGCAATTCATTACAATCCACCAAGCTGACACGCAAACTCAACGTAATGTTACACTAGAGATCGGGTGGCACATTGTGCTTTGTTTAAGTTAACACACTTCTGGCTGAGCTCCTGTGCTTAGCCTATAGGGACCTTTACAGACACGAGATGCGTGCACACACACACACACACACTCGCACATGAAAGGTTTAAATTATTTAGATGCGTTACACTGTGAAAGTACATGGAGTGGAGTTCAAATGGGACTCTTAGCTCATCTCAATGCAAGTGGCAGTCCTAAGGCCTCGGGAGATGGGCTTCATGCGGGCCCTTTTTCATAAAGTGAGCAAGTCACTTAAGCAAGACAACCCCATCACTTCACTCGCTGACCAAGAAAAAACAAAGAGAGACAGGGTGAGAGAAACAAAAAAGGAAAAAGTGTGTGGGTGTGTGCGTGAGAGAGAAAGAGAGAGTGGTGGGGGGAGGCAGGGTGGGGGGAATCATGTGATGAGTAGGTGTGTGAAAAAGCATAGAAGGAAGGAGCTGTGGGAAAAGCCACGCGTGCTCTCCGCATTTAGCACGCGCACTGGGAATTGAAAATGCCACAGCCAATTTGTGTGCCTTTGTTGCCTCCTGATGTCTCCCCGCGTTGATGTGCGCTCTCTGGCTGATTCATGGGCAGGCCTGCCGCAAAAAGGCACCACGGATGAGTCCTGTTGCCAAACCATAATGGTTATGAACTACCCAGCCAATAAAATGCAGCATATGGAGCGGTTGAGACTATGGATACCATAATCTATGTCCAGTTTGAGGCCGGGCAGTTTTTCATACTCACAAGGAGAGTACAGTGCTCTTACTTGACATTAACTCCCAATAACAGAGAGCACAGAAATGTTGGAAGAAGTAATTGGCAAGAGGACAGCATACTTTACAGCGTGGTCAACCGCCAAGTAAAGCCTCATCGTAACACACCTTTTAAATCCCTGTATTAACATGTGGTGGAGGTGACAATGGATTGCATTCCCTTGGGCACCTGATGGGCTGGTGTGTGTGTGTGTGTGTGTGTGTGATATATCTGTATGTGTGGTGTGTGTGTGTGTGTGTGACTGAATGTGTGTGTGCGTGACAGAGAAATGTCATTTAAATGGCTTAAGTGTTGAGATATCACTAGCTATTAATCCGTGTTATCTTGTCTTGCAGCCCTGTGTGGGAGATATGTGCCATCCAGCAGCTTCAAGCACAGAAAGCAGCCATACCTGGAACAGATGTGGCTAAGATCCAGCCCCAGTGTGGTGCGAATCCAGCCCCATGGAGCCACTCATACTGAGAGGCTTTTTTCCTTTCCAGACACTTGATTTCAATTGTTTCTCTACAGAGTGATGTGACTAGGAAAAAAAATAGACTGCTGCAATGTGTCTTCTGTGCATTTGAGAGAAATGCACGCAGAAAGATAAGATATTCGTCGCTAAAATAAATAAATAAATAAATAAATAAATAAATAAATAAAAGCCTATTTTTTGCATCTTGTTTTTTAAACCACACGTTCTTGCTTAGTTATTGTCTATGAACTTAGCTAGCAAGCTTGCAAAGTATAATGTATCACTGCAACAACACACATGAAGCAGATTTTTTAAACACTCATATTTCTGAAATATTAGGCTGTTCCTTGTACCTTCAAGACAATAAAATGTGTCAGTGTGGTCAATGTGAACATCATGTAATCCTCTGCAGCTGCAATGAGAGAATGCAATTATAAGACAGATGCACACAGAAAGATCAAAAAGAAAATAAAAGCTTAACATTTGCGTCTTGTTTTTCAAACCTTATTCTTGCTTGCAAAGTAAAATGTATCATTGCTACCACACACATGAAGCGACCAATTTCACCTGGAATTTATTTTACAACACTCATATCTCTAAAATATCAGGCTGTGCCTTGTGCAAAAAATGTGTCAGCGTGGTCAGTGTGAACAGCATGTAATCCTACGCAGAGGTGGCCCAAATCCGGCACAGATTTGGCACAGAGTTGGGGGAGAGGCAGGGGAGCAGTGGTGCTGATGCTAGACAGTAGCCCAGCACGAGGCCTCTCAAGGGAGAACGACTTGTGAACAGTGGAACTCAATCCAGAGGAAAAAATAAGAGATAAAAAAAAACCATAATGACAGACTGTCTATCATCACTGCTCAGCTTCACAGGCAACCGTGGGGGAGATTGAGGATTTGTCTCCGTCAAAAAATGAAAGAGGATTTCCTCTTCTGACTCCTGTGGGGAGCTGAAGAGGCCGCATCAAGCACTGTCCACTGTAGCCAGAGAAAGTTATCTCGCGTTCATTTGTCTCACTGACGACTTCCAATGCGAAATACAGAACCAACACAGGGAGAAGTTTTCTTTTATTTTCCATGGGGGCACTCAAACCCACATAGCACAGTTTCAGCCTGTGGAAACAAAAGGTAAACAGACATCACTGTAAACATCACAAGGAGCGTCAGAGGGCTCTTTTCCAAGGCTGGTAAACAGCACACATACGCTGTCAAGGCAAGGTCGCAAGAATCAGCGCTACATGATTTCTTGCATTTCAGGCTAGTCATTAAACTAGGCTACTTGGTCGAGAGGTGGCCCGGCCCACACACTCTCTCACACACCAACTCACTGCTGGTGGAAGTACAATATAAGGGAAGCATCCTTAAGCACACAGTATGATTTAGAGTGCAGCAAAAATAACAGCCGTTGTGCCCTTTGGTGACGTGCACGTGTAGTGCTTTGCAGGCTCTGTGTGACAGTGGGGGGCCCAGTTGACTGGACCCAGAGGGGCTTTTACAGTGGAGAAGATTCAATTGAAATGAATAAGCTGGAGGGTGAAAGTACTTGCTGGGCTCCCATAAATCAGAACCCTCCTCCTTGTTGGTGTCTCTGCACCGCCCAGATGAGGAGCAGGAAAGATGGAGAAGCACGCACACACACACGCACACGCACACGCACACACACATACATACACACACACACACATATAACAGGACCAGGATAATCAACCAGTGTTTGGTTCACACAGCACGGAGAACGGTGGAGAAGGGGGGGGGTGGTGGTAGTAAACAACACTGGGATCTGATGTCTTCAGTTCAGTTCCAGCCTAGAGAGAGCCAGAGACGAGGGCTGTGTGTGTGTGTGTGTGTGTGTGTGTGTGTGAAGGGGACTTCCCTGCATGAAATATACATGTAGTCTTGTTTGTGATTACCCACGCTAGTGAGAAGAGATGATGTGCCATAATCTAGCTGCAGGCCAAAACACATAAGCAAGTGGGCACACACACACACACACACACACACACACACACACACACACACTCTAGACACTCACAGAGACGCCCACAAACAGAATCACACACATTCGCAGACATATAAAGAGAAAAATTGTCTACCTGTCTCTTTCTCACACACACACACACACACACACACACACACCAAACGCACACACACTGAAAGAGAGAATTACACACACAAACACACACACACACACACACACACACACACACACACACACACACACATACATACATAGACAGATAGCTCTTTTTTGTAGTTGGGTACCAAGAGCAGAAAGGGAACAGGAAGACAAAGAAACAGCAAACAAAGTGGCCTGGGATGAGGTGTTCTGGGGTGTGGAGAGAGGGGGAGTGGTGAGAGATGCTAAAGTGGCCTGGGATGAGGTGTTCTGGGGTGTGGAGAGAGGGGGAGTGGTGAGAGATGCTAATGGAGAATGGAGACATGCCTTGCCAGGAGCGCATCTCTCCGCAGCCGCCGCTACCGCAACCGAGCCTTTGTAAGGAAAAACACTTTTGAAAGTAGAACAAGAGAGAGGGGAATATGCACGGCAGACAGACAGCTAAAAAATGATGACTGTGAAAAGCCCCAGACCTCCATTAAGAATTATTTCCGAAAACGCAATCTTTTTTTCTTCCCTCCCCACCTCCCCCCTCCCCCCTTCCTTACCCCCCTTATGATATTTGGAGTTGTCCTCAGTTGATCTGATTTTCGGGACGGATTTGCTTGGAGATAAAATGAAACGTATTTCCAACATTTTTTTTTTAAAGAAAAACACACACCCTAAGATTAGTTACTTATTCCCACCAACATTGTGCTCATTGTACTTCTCTTATCTTTGGAGGTTTCTCAAAGATGGCTACACTCAATGTCACCGAAAAAAGGGCTGTCGCACCCCATGCTGTGCAGACATCATTTCACACTGAATTTCTTAATCAAAATGTTTACCCTTGCATATTCAACTTGAAATAGCATTGCCAGATTCTGGCCTACATCTTCTTCTCAGAAGCAGATAGTCACAGATGGAAACTTGCTTCTAATCGGGAGAGAGAGAGGCCTGACTTCCATTATAGGGCATATTGCCATGAAAACCATTTAGGACTCAATTACTGGCCAATTTGCAGTGCTGTTGGGAGATCTTTGTGCATCATTTGCAGAGGATATTTTCTTTTAGTAGCAATTAGACCATCTGATCATCTTGGTGCTCCATGTGTTCAATGTGTGCACCTGAACGAGACTAAATTGAGCTAGGCCCTTGGTGGAGACTACAATCTCAACCTTTTTCTATTTCAGATTTCAAAAAATCCCAGTACAGATACGGGCTATTTTTTTTTTTTAACTATTCAGTGATTCGCTTTGATTTGTCCATAGTCTCTGAGCTGGGTTAAAGAGAAGGCCCAGCGCAATCAGCAAACCTCTGCTTGGAAATCACCCACTTAACTCAGAGCTTAAGTCTTCAGATGCCTGCCAATGAGCTTGGGAGAAGGCTATCGATGGCCACTAAAGCAAAGGCATTGATTTTAGCTAATGTTCAACTAACAAGAACTGGTAACACTTTATTCGAAGGCGTCTACCTAAGAGTGACATGAGCCTGTCAATAGCATGACATGACACATCATGAACATTAATGACACTTTTTGTCACTGTTTATGACTGTTGCCATTAAGTGTCATTTGGTTTTTGTAGTGTAAAGGTGACAAAGAGTACACAAACCGAATGACACTTAATGACAACAGTCATAAACATCAATGAAGTGTCATCAGTGTTCATGATGTGTGTGTCATGTCATGTTTATGACGGGCTTTTTATAGACACTTTCAAATAAAGTGTTACCCAAGAACTAAAGGCAGCAGATCCATTGAAGATCCACATCTTATGTGTCAATCCTGAAGTACATAAAGCAAACTAATGGACCATGCAATAGTTTAATAAGTTATAGAGTCTACTAGGTTATAGAGATATAGTAGATATAGAGAGACATACTAGTTATAGAGTCCTATACTAGGTCAAACTACAGTTATTGGTAAACATAAATAAACTACAGCTTGACTAAAAATTACTGTTGGTTCAGTAGTAGAAATGATAACAGATTGTTCTGGCTTATTACCAGAGAGGGTGAAAGTGGAGGGAGAGTTAAGTTAACTTCAGTATTTTATTTTTGCAAGGGGGAGGGGGAAAATCTCCCTTTATGCAGACCAGAGTAAAGCCCTCATATGCTGATACAGAAGATCATTCAAAAGTTTATATTGTGACATTATGTGACTCCCACTTATCCAGTCTGGATTTATTGATGTTTGCTCCCATTGTAATGTATTACGTTGCTCTATCTTGGTCAGTATTCAATGAGATTTGTTATTACTGTACTAAGTATAGTGCAAATTACATGAAACAAACTATAACAGGGAAAAGGCCAACATGTCATAAGAGACACAGTGTCCATGTATTTTACTCTGTGAGACAAGACCTTTGCAAACCCAAGTTACAAACTTTCATAGAAATTTTAAAGAGAAGAGAACAGAAACTGATTCTCTCTCCTTTCTCTTGTGCCACCTGTGAACATGATTAACTTAATTTGCACAAGAGGTTTGTTATAAGGGGACTCACCATTACTCACACACACAAGTGTGCATTCGGTAGGTGGAAAAAAAAAAAAAAGAAAAAAAAACCACACACAACAGAAATCTAACCCGATCAAATGCATCTAAGAACTTGGATGTGAGTCAACACACACTACTCTAACTCTATCCCCAGCAGACCTTCTTGAATCTGACACATTTAATTACCCGCCCTCGAAAAATGTCATCAGACAAAAAAATGCATTAGAATGTGATTCATGTCGTCTTACTGGAGCTAATTAAAGATGGCTTCAGAAATATGAACGCCAGAGGACACGAGGGGGTCATTATGGCATTGATATGCAATACAAGAGACTTGAACTCCTCAAACCTCCCACCCTCACTCCCACCCAGAACTCATCAGCAGCATAGCGGTGCTAATGAAGGAGAAGGGAGCGGTATAGAGGCGTGGAGGAGGTGACGGGGAGAGGGAAGGAGCGGTAGGCAAAGAGGAGAGAGGAGGAGAAGAGGAGGTGAGTAGGAGACTGGGAATGGAATAGAGAAGATGGGATGGAGGAGAAGAGTAGAGGAAGGGTGAGGAGAGGACAAGAAAAGGGAGGAGGAGGGCAAAGAGTAATGATAGGGAGCAGAGAGTGGAGGAGAAGGAGAGAAAGAAGAAGAGGAGCGGAAGGGCAAAGAGGATAAGACAAAAGAGGAGTAGGAGA
>PYXC01002775.1:5302500-5342500 GCA_015244755.2 Tenualosa ilisha | reverse complement strand
TGCATTGCTTGGATTCAATGCTGGGAATGAAATTGGCAAATGTTATGGGCGACATGAATGACAGTGAGTGAGCAGAGAGAAAGCATAGTCATATCATATCCACACTGCCCGAACAGACACGGAGCTTTTAATGTTTGACAAGTCCATGGTATCCCACACACACACAGACACATACACACACACACACACACACACACACACACACACACACACACACACACACACACACACAGACAGAGACACAGACACACACGCAGACACAGACACACAGACACAGACACACGCAGACACACACACAGACACAGACACACACACACACACACAGAAACAGACACACACAGACAGAGACACAGACACACACACAGACACACACACACACACAGACACACACACACGGACACAGACACACACAGACAGAGACACAGACACACACGCAGACACAGACACAGACACAGACACACACGCAGACACAGACACAGACACACACACACACACAGACACACGCAGACACACACACACACAGACACAGACACACACACACAGACACATACACACACACACATACACGCACACACACAGACACACACACACAGTCACAGACACACACACACACACACACAGACACAGACACACACACACAGGCACATACACACACACACACACACACACACACAGACACACACAGACACAGACATGTACACACAGGCACAGACACACACACAGACACAGACACAGACACACACATACACACAGACACAGACACACACACACACACACACAGACACATACGGACGCACCCACGCATGCACACACGCACACACACACATCAAAAGAAAAAGAAAGAGAGTAAAAAAAGCAGGTTCTCATGGAGTCCTCATGATTTATTTATTTATTTATTGGTGTGGCATGTTGCGTGAAATCAAGACCGCTATCACATTACACCCCAAAAACAATGTTCCGCAGCAATCAAGCTACAAACGAACTGACACTTCAAAGCTGGCGGCTAAGAGGCTCGTCTGATCTCAGGCTTGTTCTTCGCCCCGCGCGCTGATCAGTAAAAAACTGATCAAACCAAATTCCTCAAGCGGCAGAGCTCTGGCTTCAAAGAGCGCTCCTCGGGAAAATTAAACTCGATTTAACACACAGGTCAGCAGACGAGGATTCCGCCTAGAAAAATGTCTGACCCGGGAAAAGCCGGCTGACTCCCCTCTCCTTATTCCAAGACCAAACAAGCTTACGCAAACAAGCGGCTTAAGATCGCTAACAGTGGACATTTTCATGGTCCTTTCTCTCTGCCATATGCCTCACATTCCAGCTGCTGACTTACCATGACCCTTGGACACTCTCCATGTCTAAATATGAAAATGGAAGAATCAATGACCATGTCCTCAAACATGCTAGTTTATGTGTAAACTTCAGATAAATGGGTGGGGCCCTAGCTCCCCCTACTGTTATGACTGCTATGGAGCAGACTATTTCACAGGGACAGTCGGGGTGGGGGCCAGGACAGAAATCACAGATTTGACATGGGGTGGCATGGGATGGTGTTGTGGGGAGAAGGGAGGGGAGAGGAGGGGAGGGCAGGGGAGAGAACAAGGCTGTTCCATTTTGTACAGCATGAGAGAAATCCCTGCTGCTATCTCAGGATGGGCTACAGCCTTTCATTTCTCTCCCTAGCCTAGACAAGACCTTGAGATACAGCACAACAATCTTTAATAAAAAGAGAAAGAGGGAGAGAGAGAGAGAGAGAGAGAGAGAGAGAGAGAGAGAGAGCGCTGAGGCTTGTCTGATGACAGGCGGCAGACAGATCCTCCTTTGGCTGATGAGCCGGTGATCGAATGCGAGGCTGACTTTTTCTCCGCCGTCTCACAGACAGGCCTCCCAATTAATGTTTTCCCGAGCGCTCTTCCTCTGTCGTTCCCGTGGCGACGGGAGCATGACGGGAACCCCTGCAGTACAATACCTGCGCGGCGGCGTTCGACTCGCCGGGGCAAAAAAACAAAAACATTGAAGAGTGAGAGGAGCAACACACTGCGTTCCCCGAGCCGCCAGCCTGCGGTGGCCGGCCAAGGGTGATTGCAGCTAATGAGCCTGTGAAATGACAGAACATGCATAACATGAATGACAAACACATGGCAGCGACTTTCAATCAGCCAGCTACAGCTGCATCAACAGGAGGAGGATTACGTCATTAAAAGTGTCATTAAAACCAACAGTACATACAAGCACTTGTCAATGCATTAGAATGTAAAGCGTATGTATGTGTTTTACTGTGATAGCTGCCATACATTTTACAACAATAACATGTACCTATGCATGAGTGTGTGTCTGTATGCAGGCTCTGTTCCATGTCCAAACTGTGTTTAATGGAATTAATGAACTGATGTGTTTTCTGTGTTCTGCAGCACTGGCTGTTCCTGATAAATTATTAATGATGGGCCTGTCTGCAATTCTCGTCTTCCCTCTCTGTGTTAGGAAATGTCAGAGCGTTTATTAGAGGAACTGACGTCATTTTCTGTACACCAGGATGACAAGGTAATGGCGAAAGACCTGCATCTCTCAGACTGAATAAATAATAATTTTTAAAAAAGGAGAAAAAAAATCCAGATGCAAAACAACAGTTAACCAGATGCCCTCCAAAAATGAGGGTCTGCACGCATGGCAGCCCGTATGTCCCTGCCAGATTTAATAAACGAGCATCATTGGGATTATTAGATTAAGTCTGAGGCTCAGCGGAGTTAGCATGTGGCATGCTGATGTGCATACAAAGAGTGGTGACATTCAGGATGCTGAGAGGGTTAATGATGTATGTGCTTGTGTGTGTGTGTGTGTGTGTGTGTGTGTGTGTGTATGTATGTGCTTGTGTATGTGTGTGTGTTTGTGTGTGTGTGTGTATGTATGTGCTTGTGTGTGTGTGTGTGTGTGTGTGTGTGTATGTATGTGCTTGTGTGTGTGCCTGTGTGTGCATGTTAATCCGTCTCCCACTGATATACATGCGTGCACAGAAGGAGTTAATGACTATTGGTAGTTCTCATCTCTCTGCCAGCAACAAAGACAATTAAATCAGCACCACAGAGTTTTGATCTAAAACTAGCAAGCAAATTACTTTAAAGGCATCTAGCAACTTCAGAAACACTACCAAGAGCCCTGTTAGCACTGCAAGAAGCTTGCTAAGCTATTAAACAGACTTTAGCAACATGCTGTGAATGCAGAGCTGCATTGTTGGATACATGGCAGGTGGGAATGACATGCTTATCTCTTCTATGAAGATGAGAGCAAAGCTAGTTGCCTGATCCAGGCAAACTTCAAAAGTGCAAGACCAAGAGGCCAGATACCAGAGAGGGTTGAAGGGGAGTAATTAAGGGTGACAGTTTCAGATTTTTATGGTCTGTCCCCGGTGAAATACAAAAAAACCCCACTTTGTCCCTGATTTTTCAAGCTAAAACATTACTTCTATTAATTGTATTGACTGAGGAAATAGGAATGTTTCCAGTTCCCATGGAAAATTCAGGGAGATGTCCCTGATTTTCAACTCAGAGGTCTGGTCACCTTGGAGTAATTAGGCACCTTTGCCAATACTTTGTTATAACAATCTTTTGCACCAGGTGTCATTCCCCATAGTGTGCAAATGTGGCCTGCTTGAAACTATTCGCCTCAGCCCTGCTTGCACTCGTCCTGGACTTGAGCCCACGACTCGGAGCTCGACGGATTAGGAGATGAGCGCGCTAGGCATGCAGAGTGCTTGTTTCACAGAAACTATAAGATATTAACATTTCTTAACAAAGCTGAGAACGGCCAGCATGGCTGCCGCTGCACAAAACTCCCGGGGAAACTAAAGTAAGTGAAAGTAACTAAAAGAGATTCTAAATGATATCTCTGTCTGAGTCATTTAACAAGAGCAGTTTGGAAATGTCTTTCGGAAACAATTCTCCATGTAGTGTTGTCAGAGGTGGCGGAAGCCCATGGCTTGGGATGATTATCTTGTGATATTTATTTTCTGTCTCATCTGCCCACCCGCCTGTGTGCGTGTGGTTTGGTCTGGATCATTTATCACACGGTTCTCTCGGACCATGCAGTGTCTCGGAGCGGGAGGCCGAAGAGCTGCAATTAGAATTTATGGCCCCTTTGATCTGAGCGTAATTAAAATGATCTGTCAAGGTGGCCCTCTTGCCAGCTATGGTTACTGCGTGTCGCATCTTCACATGCAGGGATGAGGAGAGGAGGTGGGGAGGGGTGTGGATGCGTGTATGTTCGTGCATGTGCATGTTCATGAGCGTGTGCATTTGAGTCTGTGTGCATGTGTGTGCGTGCGTACGTGTGTGTGTGTGTGTGCGTGTGTGTGTGTGTGTGTGTGTTGGTTTCATTCATTAGACCAGTCAGTGTGCCCTCCCAGGGTATTACAAGCCTGTCTGGTAGTCTAATCCAGGTATGGAAGCCTAAGTGCAGGTTTCCTCCATAAGCGGCTGAGGAATAGCAGACAGGTGTAAGGGGCATTCTGGGTAATTTGCGGGCCCACTGCATGCTGCGAGGATTAATTGCACAGCATGTAAAGGATGGGGGTTTGCAGTCCCCCATGTGCCATGCTGGCACATAGCTTTGCCTGCCATGGCAACCTGCCCGCCATTCACAAATATGCCCGCCTCCAACTGTGCCATGGCCCACTCAGTATGTGTGTGTGTGTGCTAGTTTTAATTTGTGTTTCTGTCTACAGTATGCATATGCGTGTGTGTGTGGGTTGATGCATCTGTCTACCCTTCGTATGTATATGTGCTTGCGTGTGTGTTACTTTAGATGTGTGTCTGTCTACTGTATGTTTGCGAGTAAATGTGTGTATGTGTGTGTGTGTGTGTGTTTGTATGTGTGTGTGTGTGTATGTTTGTGCGCACCTGTCTTCCCTTGGTGAGTTTATGTGCTGGTGAGTGTGTGTGTGTGTTGTGTTTCCACAGCCTGGCTCTCTGTAGAGTTGCCGGTGCTTGTAAATCTTTGCAAATAACAGGTTGGGAAAACTCATCCCATTTTGACTCACTGACCAGCCAAACAGCAACAGCACTCAGTTAACAGACCAGAATCACTCTCCATACAGACCTAAACACACAATTGACTGAACATTTCAAATGGACCACTGTTCTTACCAAAGGTTGCGTCATTCCATTGGCAAATGGCAATTCTAATTGTTTTAAACAAATCACTATTGAACAGCAGGCATTATTTGCCACCCAATCCTTGACGTGAAATCAATGGGCAAAGTGGCCCATCGATTCCACAAACAGCATAGAAACGAAGCACAAAATGGCCCACGAGCAACTAGCTGCGGAAATTACATTTGAACACATGGCTTTCATCCTGTCACATAGCACCAAGTGTATCTGTGTGTGTGTGTGTGTGTGTGTGTGTTAGTACTTGTGAATGAACAGGTAAAGCTGTATTGGTCTGCGAACCCAGAATCTGAAATTATATCTCTGGCAGCTCCATGAGGTGAAATGACATGATCTCAGCCACTCTCACGTGAAGAAATGTGACTCTAATGCCATGAAAAGGGGGGGGGGTGTATCTATCTTGTTAAAAGCCGAAGTGGATAATGGAAGCCGAAAGTAGTGTTGTCTCCCGGAGTGGAAATCAGCCTGAGCAATCTCCCCTGACAGAGCAGCTTTTGTTGTGGGAAAATGCAACGCCAATTACCTCCACTTTGCACCATCAAGGGCTAAGCTGCGATGGCGTAGAGATGTTGCTGTGAGAGGCTGTTTAGATCTAGGATGGGTGTTCAGTGAGGAGGAGACAAGAAAGGAGTCAATCATAAGAGACCGCTGTGCTTAGGCATCCCAAATGAGGATTGCTCCAGTCAGGAATGAGAAGGAAGCAACCAAGGGACTGCACCTGGTTTTAAAACAATAACTCATATCCCTGTTGTTTGAGGTCATCACCGAGTGCTGTCGATATGAAAAAGAATGAGGATATTTGGTACGACGTAGACCGAGTACATGCAGTACCAGCTAACGCTAACTTCTGGCTAGTTTTTGTATTATAGTGATGATAATCTTCAAAGAGCCATGTTGATTGACAAGGTAATGAACACAAAGTATGAAAGCATAATTGATGACAGCACAGTTGTCGCCAGATGAACAGCAGGTGAGTGGTACCGACAGAAGGCATCAGACCAGATACTGGCTGCCATTCACAAGGTGACTACAGGAGAGTCCCTTGGTGGGACACAGAGGCGAACAAGTACTAACCTTATAGTATAGACGAGGCCTACAACTAGTCAAAGTCAAACACCAATGTGTGTGTGTGTTGTGTGGGGGGTTGAGTTGGGGACATCTGGCATTTGCTGCTGAGGACAAATCCCTTTCCCTACACATTAAGGACTCACCGCAAAAGGGACTTAGAGAAAAACGTTTCTCTGAGCTGGCAACGCATTTGCTTTATATCTGGAAGCCCTCCATTCACCATCACTGTCACTCCCCACTACCTATGCTGGCTTGCAAAAAGAGACAGAGATAAGGGAGTCGGAGGTAGAGCTGCAGCTGAGTGGGGAGGGAGAGAGAGAGAGAGAGAGAGAGAGAGAGAGAGAGAGAGAATGTGCCTTTGTGAATGCTGAATTTCAATAAGAAGAAATGGAGATTGTCAGACGTGCGATCTTGATAGTTTTTTGACTGCTCCTGGGCAGGATTTATGCAGCACAGCTAAACACAAAGCATCTGCCAGAGGCAGGAAGACTCTCTAACGATCTGCGTTATCCAAAAAAAAAAAAAAAAAACGATAAAAAAAGAGCTCTTCTGCTGTTTGTTAGGGCAGTCACGTTACTGTGACTGATGTTCAACAAACAATATCAAGCAGTATAGAAATCAAGCATTATAAAAACTTAACCATGTCCTTAAGAAAGTAATTTAAGTAACTGTCAATACAGCACCCTCAAAATAGCTTAAAGGCTTAAACTTCAAAATGCCACATTAAGTTGGCTACACTAATCCCATTTGAAGTTAGACACATCATTTGTATATTTAAATTATACATAACAGGAGGAGTTGTGGCTCAGCAGGTTAAGGTGTCATACCACAAACCCAGGGACCTGCGTTTGCATCCGACCCAAGGTAATTTCCAGATCCATGCCCATCTCTCTCTCCCCCTCATTTCCTGTCGCTCTCTACTGTCCAATCATAATTAAGACACACATAGATAAATAATAATAAACAGCCTGTCACGTACTGCAGTATATGTAACACAGTGTATAGTATACGTGTTTCCTCCTATGGTGAATGGTGCACCTGCAACTCACCTCATTAGGCTGGCTGCTGCCAACAGTGAGAGACAGTTAGAGTGTCCAGTGAAGCACAGACAGAACATCTACTGTCCATCAGATACTGAGAACATGAGCTTGACTATGCAAAAAAATGAAAACACACACATTCAACAGTCTGGTGGAGCCACAAAGATTTCCTCTGAAACAGTATGCAGATCCTTTGTATATTCAGATCAAGTTCTTTAATTGACTGCAGGCTTCCATGGAGACAAGAAATACTATTTTCTGCTTGGTGGACAGGTGACTATTAACTCAGTGTATTAGTTCACCTAAAAAGTGGATCTGGTAAAAAAAAAACAAAAAAAAACAAGAATGACTGTTCCAAATGAATAATCTTTTGAATGGTGGTGAGTATAAGAGTCATGCTAAACAATGGCTGAACAAAAAGCAAGCTCAAAGGGATGCACAATTAGGCTGCCAATGGAATAATCTGTAACCAAGCTAAAACTACCCACTGTTATCACTGTTGTTAGCTAAAGAAAGTAACACAACACACTGGACAGCATGCTTACTTTGTATACTATAAATGCATCCCTGCCGACAAACATGACTACCTACTGAGGTGTAAGCAGAATAATAGTCTCTACGGTGTCCTGAGTTAATGAATTTGGATTTGGCAAAGGAAGTTCTGTTCTCCGCATTCATTCTTTACCTCCACCCCATACAATAATTCCGTGAACTGGGACACCTCAGGGGCTGTTATCCCTCACTTAATTCACACATTTTCTTTTCTTTTTTTTGTCCTACAAAAAGTGTGAATTAAAATACTTTTGTGTAACACAGCCATGTTTGGATGAGTGTGATTCCTATGAAGCTTACAAAACGAGAGCATGCACAACACACTCTCTGACAGCCATTTTGGATAGAAAGAACCTGTAAAACATTCAAATCTTAGCTGTAGCTTAGCCTTATTTTAACTCTCAGATTATGTTTTCTGCTTGGGTTTTCCCCCAAGGAACAATGTTTTATTTATGCCGGCATACTCCTCTTGAGCACACCTGCAGGAGGATCCTTGGAGAGCCGCTGACTGTGAACCAGACTTAAGCCGTAACTCACCCAGATGGTAGCCACATCTGAGCCGCATCTCCTCTGGAGTCTGCTTGCATTTGAGCCATTGTTTTCCTTGTGGTAACATCTGTGAACATGAGGAATGTAATGAGACACATACACAACAGAGTGAAATCCTGAGGGCAAAGCAATATCTATAAAAAAAGGGAAGGAGGTTGGGGGGGGGGGGCTTTATCGCTACGGCGACACATAACGCTAATCCGCAGGGTTGGCAAAAACAAAGCACGAAGCGCTTGGAAGAATTAAAGCACCATCAAAGAACACAATTGAATGCACTTAAATGTGTCCCCAAAAAAACTCATGTTCTGTGATTTCAAGAATGCCTGTGCACCACAGAGTCGGGAGGTGTTTTTTTGCATATTCCTGCCAGAGAAATGGGAACAATAAGATTTAGTAGCACACGAGGCAAGAAAGGTTTAGAGCCGGTCACACTGGGTAAAGAATGAATGAGATTAAAAAAATAAAGCAAAGCTTTCCTACTCCCTCATGTTTTTGTTACTGTCTGTACTGTCTGTCTTTCATTATTTGATTTAACATCTGAGAATGAGTGCATGATCATCTCAACATGCAAGCATTATTATTGTTTTCTGTTCACACAAAGCCCTTACTCCCCATTTCTCTATGTAAACACACGAGTGTGTGTTTGAAACTGCAGTGAGGGTATGAACAAAGAAACTGTGCTTGAATGGAAACATCGAAACATTCTTGGATAGAGTGACTGTTTTCCTGCCGAAGGCCCTCTAAGTATCCTTGCGTGTCCGTCCAAAAAAAAAAGGATGTGTTTGCTTAATGGGGCATTTAACAATTCCGGGCCATACACACAGACGTCAGTCTGACCTCTTAATAACCCGTCACCTCCAGCGCTTCGCTTCTGCAGGCTATTCTGCATTTATGGCGAGCTGTCTCGAGCACAGGTGGAGTGACAGGATGTGTTTCCCAAAGGTTCAATTAAGAGACGGATGACATGGGTTCAATTAAGAAACAATACCAACTCCAGAACAACTAGAACAACTTTATATGCTACTTGCATATTAAAAAGATAGTACTAAAGACATTCACCTCTAACATTTCAGCAAAGTATTGCCTTGGACCTAAAAAGACAATGCAATAAAATAAATGTAATAAAAAGACAGGTAGTCTCAAAACAGAGCAAGATAGATAGATAGATAGGTAGATAGATAGATAGAGAGATAGATAGATTGATAGATAGATAGATAGATAGATAGATAGATAGATAGATAGATAGATAGGTAGATAGATAGATAGATAGATAGATAGATAGATAGAGAGTTAGGTAGATAGATAGATAGAGAAGGTATGTTTGTCTTTCTCTCTTTCTGTTTGACAGTAGGCAGTCGGTACTCTGATGCTCCTGTCGTGGTAGGCTGGGTATATGCTGACACCACTGTGTGTGGACAGCAACCTGGGGAAGTCGATTAGGGTGAGCACAGTGGCAGTCCTTTGCACGCTTTGTTTCATGTGCTTCTCAGGGTGGAGTTTATGATGAACCCATTGGAAACACAGCAGGGTTTTTCCCCCGCCATTCCCATGGTTGAAGTATGCTCCCCTGAGGCTCGCTGCTCTCTGATGCTGTCAGCGCAACATTCCCACTTACCTTACCACCACCTTTCTGATCCCCCCTCCCCCCAACCCCCCTCCACTCAATACACACACACAACACACACACACACACATGCACACTGTTAACATGCTGCTCCCTGTCCAATCAGAGGGTGCCGATCTGAACGTGTGCAGTGCCTCTCCTGAGCGTCATAACATTTACAACTCTGTACATGGGCAGCGGCCGGGAAGGGAAGTTACCCAACATACCTGTGTGAACGTTTCCCCCCTGCGTGCTGGGAGCCACACTTCTGTGGGGTAGTAATTCTTACCCGTCATGAATTATATCTCAGGTGTAGGTAGACACACGAGCAGAAGCCCCAGGGGAAGGTCTGACGCAGGTGTTAGATGTGTTCAGTTCATTTTTCATTTCCAATGTTTTTTTCACTTATGTTGTATAAATGATTGATAAGCACACGTTAACCTTTAAATAGCTCAGTCCCATGCTGGAATAACACACACACACACACACACACACACACACACACATGCACACATGCACAATGTTAACATGCTGCTCCTTGTTCAATCAGAGGGTGCGTACACCCCAACCCCCTGAGCATATTAATGGCGGATGACGGGCCACAAATAATACTATTTTTCCCCCCAGAAATCACTGTGCTGCATCTTTTTTTACTGTTATAAAACGAAAAGTGTGTTTCTCTTTCCAGGGAATAGCGTATGCATTCAAATCCCTTGACTACTCCTCATCTTCTCAAGAAACAACTGACCCAGTGGAGCATTACTATCTTACAGAGACTTACAAAAAAACGGATCATATCGGATCAGAATAATAGCAGAATTAATCAAATCATAGCCGAGAATTTGTTGGTTCTGTCTATTAATGCAAGGCAAAGACCATTACGAGGTGAAAGATGGCTCTTTTTGTACAGGATCTGCTGAGTAAAGGCAAGAGGCTTTGGAGTGCTACAAATTCATTTGCTGTTTCAGCATGTCAGACAATGCAGAGATACGCTGCAGATGAAGACAAAAGACACATCTGTACAACCTCAAATCAACCCTACGTCACACACACACACACACACACACACACATTGACACAATGTACAAACATGCACACACACACACACACACACACACACACACACACACACTGACACAATGTACAAACATGCACACACACACACACACACGCACACACACGCACACACACACACACACACACACACACACTGACACAATGTACAAACATGCACACACACACACACACACACACACACACACACACACCGCACACACACACACACACACTGACACAATGTACAAACATGCACACACACACACACACACACACACACACAAATGGCTGTCACAAAATCAACGCTTGTGACAGCAGACAAAAGCACCCAAACAAAAACACACCAAAGAGCTGTCCCTTTCAATCCCGCCATTCCACTCTCCGAAAAATAATAAAAACAAAACAAGAGGTTGCCTGTGTGCTTCTCAACCAATCATTAAATCATTAAAAGCAATCCGCTGGCCCAACTGGCCCGGAGTGGGTCCCTGGTAACAGCGGCTATGCTCATTCTGGGGAGTCAGATGTGATTTGTATCCGCAGGTGAAAATCCAGCAGGCGCAACAATGTTGTACGGGCCGTCATTACCTCCTCATAAGTGTGTGTGTGTGTGTGCACGCGCGCGTGTATGTGTGTGTGTGTGTGCGTGTGTGTTGCTGGGATACTGATTTGAGGCGACCTGGGTGGGATGGGTCTGATGGACCACAGCGGCCATTTCGTGTGTGATTTCCCAGCCTCTCAGGTGAACCCAGCTAAAGGCGAAGGGAAGAGGTCCTCTAAGCCGTCTGCTCAATCTGCTGTGCTCACACACACACACACACACACACACCTTCCCTGCTGTCTCACACCCTCTGAGGGAGCAGGGGCTGAGAGAGTGTGGCAACATTTGTTCACACACGACATCAAGGTACACAGAGAGTCAGAGACAAAGCCCCTCATCCACACACACACACACACACATACACACGCGTACAGTAATTGTTTTCTCCCCTCCTCCTCTCTCTTTCCATCTATCTCACAGTATTTTTCTCTCTCATTCGCATCCTCCTAGCTTGTCTCTCTTTAGAGCGCTCAAATAGCCAAAGCCAGTTCACGTTTTGTTTTTTTTCCCCCACCACTGGAGATACATTAAAAATGGATGACTTTAATTATTTTTTCCAGTGCTATCTGGCAGAGGCGTCAAGCAGCGACGTGTTTTCAACCCTGGCTGCAGGTTGGCGTGTAAGTGACAGAACCCTGTGACACCCGCATTATCAGCTGCCTAGGGGGAAAAGCCATGCTAGCATTAGCATACATTAGAATAACGGCATGCCTGTCCCCTCAAAGATAATGAAGTCGGGAGCCAGAGATCGCCCGCTTGTAAAGGTGGGTTTGCAACTCCAGACGAGGCACCTTTCCTGACATATGAAGCCATCTACCTTTTCCCAACTTTTTTTTCTTGCTTTTTAATATATATATATATATATATATATATATAATTCTTTTTTGAAAGGAAGATAACCTAACATACTTCAGAGGAAGGTTTTTTTTTTTTTTTTTTTTTTAATGTCTGACTCTGGGTGAGCAGTGGAAGCAGTGGGATTTCAAATTGGAGCCGACATAAGAAAACAGTGTGTGTCTGTGTGTGCGTATGTGTGTGTGTGTGTGTGTGTGTGTGTGTGTCTGTGTGTGTGTGTGTGTGTGTGTGTGTGTGTGTGTGTGTGTGTGTGTGTGTGTAGAGGGAGGGTTGAATGAAGGTGAACTGCTTGCATGTTTCAGTGAAATACAGGGATGCGCCTCTTGAAGATAATCAAGTTTTTTTTAAATCCAGTATCCAGGCTTTGCCCTGGGTTACCAGATGATCAAGATTGATAGCAGAACAGAGTCGTCTTAATCAAATGCAACAAACCTGGCAGGACGTTTAGTGATGATCTGGAAGAGTTCGGGATCTCGGAGGCCAGTACTAGTGGCCATCAAGACACATGAAGTGGTGAAAGGGATGATGACATTCTCAATTCTCGATATGAGCTGGGACCACATTGAAGAAGTCGAAGCACTCGCACATTACAATGTAATTTCACATGGCCTCTCCGAGCCGATTCAAGGCCTCCCTATTATTCATTAAAAGAGGCTGAGAGGGGAAAAAAGAGACAAAATTTGATCATGACAGCTGCTGTGAATGGGATGGTTATGACACTCTGAAAGACCTGCTAAATCTATTCTCTGACTCACTGTGGACGAGAAGCCACTAAGCTGCATGCTGCAAATGTTCAATTTTCATCAAGCCTTTTATATGAAGAATTCCCCTACATTACTTATGTCACGGAGTAATTGTGTATGTCTCTCTCTCTGTGTGTGTGTGTGTGTGTATGTCTCTCTTTCTCTCTCTCTCTCTCTGTGTGTTGAAAGCGGAGAGGCTGCAGCATCAATAATTGACTTTCCAGCAGTCACCATTACATGCACGGTGATAAAAAATGCATGGCTGAGATTGTTGGCGAACATGAAGAACAGGATGTAATATAGGACCCACTATCCCCTGTGCTGACAGAGCATTTCCATTTGAAATACTCTGACCGACGACTTAACACTTCAAACTTCACTCTGATCAGCTGATGATGAAGGAGGTTCATAAAGTAGAGAAACAGAGGGTATGACATATATGAATCATATATAAGAACTGCAGAGTTGATCCACTCTGTGCATTAAAAGAATGTGCATGCATTCTGTGCATTAAAAGCATGGCTCTCTTGGAGTGTCTTAGAATGTGAGAAATAGGCATTTTGAGACCAGTTTTAGACAACCAGCTTGAATGGATCTAACTCTAATTTGCTGTTTTTGTTTTTGCTTTGAATTAGCAGGAATCTCAATCACAGGCTAGGGCAGACCTGATGATGAATTGACTACAACCTTGGGAACATCACATCATAGGTTAAACAAAAATACCAAAAACTGTTTCTCCACAAAAAGGACCTGAAAAGCTCATCTTCACAGCTACAAGCTTCCTAAAAAGCTGGGGCTGAAGTGAGTCTCAGTGGACACTGTTAACACTGAGCGCAGAGTAAACAAGCTGACCAACTTGTTTTCTTTTGAAGTGTTTTTAAACCCAGCAGGTCGGACTTTTTGCGCTTAGTAACATCTAATGGTGGGAATCATGTGATTCATGTCCTCTTTAGGTCATATTATTTGCTGTGTGTATTTCCGCATTGCTTAAAGTGTTTTTCCCTCTCAGAAGCTGCACAACAGTATTAAATCAAGATGATAAAGAAGATTCATTTAAGCTATGACCTCTAAAGAAAAGCAATCGGGACACAGAGGAGGGTGCCCTGACTCCAAGACAATAAACGACTGGTCACAACAGTCAGTATGGCGGCAGCAGCACCGCCGCCGCCTCGGTTACTGGCCTGGATGACGGTGACATTTGCTATGTATCAAATATGCACCCCTGATCTGTTCCCCTAGCCCTGCAGTGCAAATCCATTTCCTCCAATGATTAATTTCATTGTTGCCGCGGAGATTATTATTCACCTATTCCATGCACTCTGCTGCAGCTGGGGTTCCGTGTTCCTGTTTGTAATTCTGGTTAGGTTGCCGGGGTTGTTAGGATCCCGCAAACGCACAACGCAGCTCAGCAGTAATAAGATACAGGCATTTGGACGTCTAGCCGGCACCCAAAACATCATTTTAAAGGCAGCTTATTACGGCTGCACAATGCACCGTTGGGTAAGGGAGCAGTGCAGTTCATCGTATAATAATGAATTTGAAATACCGGGGAGCTCAGCATGGTAGCTCACAACATGCTGGGGACTCCTGCCCTGAGCACAGGTGCGATACCATTATTCAAGCTGATTAAGAGCAGGCCTAAACTAATTCCCAAATAGGTACAAAGGTAATTTGATCCACAATTTTTTTGAAAAAAAAATCAATTTAATCCCACCCATGCATGACTGAAATACTCACACTCAGAAGATACCTGTAGGGATTCACCCTGCCTGCATACCAGAATTATGCATCGTTATTAAGTATTATGACCTCAATTTGTCATTGACACCTTGTAAGTAAATCTACTGTGGGCCACAAATCCACCTTGTGATTTCCTTACAAGTGTGATGAGTGTCCAAACGGATATATATCCAAACGCTTGATAGATTGGTGAATATGTACATTACAAATATGAAAAAAAAAACATAACACAAGTGTATATATATATATATATATATATATATATATATATAGGGCATATTATTACTATGTGTATGATAGCTATGAGGCCCATTTATCCACTGTGGCTCTTTCCATCCTCTATCCTGTGCTCTTGTCTATGTCTTTCTCTCTCTTTTATTCCCATCCTCCCATCCTCTCCTTATCTGCACTCATTTGTCCCCTCTGGTGACGGTGTAAACATCTGTCACTGTTTCAGGAACCCACGATTTAAAAAAAAAAAAAAAAAAAAAAAAAAAAACTTGCCTGAAGAATGAATCAATAAATGGATAGGTTTCATTTCTGTCACACACAAACACACACACACACACGTCAGCTCTCCTAGTCCCCCCCCCCCCCCCCCCACACACACACACACACGCACACAACCCCAAAGCAGGCTTGTTAGTGTTAAGATGAGACAGAGGGGTCTGTGTGGGCCTCCTTTTTCAATTTCCTGCTCCAGTGCCCTCCCCTCTGGCAGTGGCACCCCTCTCTACTGGAGGGGCCTGCATTGAACGGGGGCCACCGCTGCCAGGTCTGTTATCCCCGTTCCCCTAATCCTCCCTTTCTCCCTCTCCTCCTTCTCCACCGCTGCCAACAAGCACTGCAGATGCTGCCATTCAAATGCCCTCTCTCTTTCCCCCTTTCCCTTGCCCTGACGCGATATCTGCCACAGCTTTCCTCCCTGTCCCTCACAATCATTCATGCTAAATGCCCATAAACTTCCTGCGTCGGATTTAAACGAGGAGCCGTGAAAGGCCAGAGCTGCAACGGGGCTGACTGACACGTCGTTGCCGGATTAAAGATGGCTCTGCTGAGTGATGGCCCTTCTCTGTGTCATGTCTTTAAACACCACTGACAGGTCACCTTTTTTTCAGTTTATGTTTATTTAGTCAAGATGACAACCCCCCACCCCCACCCCGACCACCACCACCAGCACGCAGTTGCCTTTTCTCCCTGAGGGAGCGATGTGTGACAGGTCAGTCCTCACGCCCCCTCAGAGGGTGCTTTGGCGCTGAGCTTTAAGTGGAGGGTGGGGGGTGCTGGTTTCGGATCATTAATGCGGGGTCTGGGGTGTCTTGGCTTTGACGGCGCGCAGGCAGCCACAGCCTAGGGTTGCATCAGATCATGTGGCGTGTGGTGGAGCGCAAGCTTTGGCTAAAGGTCTAAGCGTCGACGACTGGCTGCCTTGCCTCCCTCCCTCGGTACACTGGCCCCTCATCCCGAGCTCTACTCCCTACTTATGTCTGAGGGGACATGGAGGCAGACCCAGGCATTGCTTGAGATTACATCAGGACCCATTTCATGTAAAACAGACCCACACAGAAGGTCTGCGGCAGACAGACAGAAACAAAGGCAGAAGGAGCAGAAGCCAAAGCCTTAGCTGCAGCTCTGTAGTTTGCGACCGGAGTTTGCGTTGGTGTCAACAAATTGCACACACAAACCTGTGACACATGTTTTGGGACTGTGTTAGTCCCAGTTGCCTGAGCAACATGGCAGCTATGGGCATAGATGGCATCACGCAAACCAAACCACTCAGAGCACAATGTTCAGTGGAGAGAACTGCACCTCCCTGGGGTCTCAAACGCTATTTTGACTGACAGCAAGAGAAAAAAAAAACATTTCATTTGCCTTAGGCAAAAAGTGTTCAGGAACTGACAGCACCTGTACGAATACACTACTTTGTAATGGCTGAATTCCAATGCTCAGTCTACTTAAGTCGTCTAACGTTTGTTTCTGCCCTGCTCTTATAATCTGGCATCAACATATGACATCAACAAAGACGCCAAGGAATTCCACCATTCATCTGCATGACCGGATGACGAGAAATGTACAGAAATGGCCCATTGCTAAGGATTACAATAAACAATCGGACCATCTTTTATTGCATTGTTCGTTTATCTTCATACAATGCATTTTCCATTTCAAAGATTTGAACTTTGACACTTCTTGAAATAGCGGTGAAGAGAGAGAGATGTGAGATATGAAAGCCTGCTTCACTACGCTCAGCTTCCCTGCATTTCATATGTGCATATCTTTAACTGAGCTTCTGGCCTGCAGAGCTTTTAAATTGGTTAGCCATTTTTCTGGCTCAGAAAAAAAATGCAAGTACAGTAATTTAAGGACATATTGTACTGTATGCCTGTGGAACTCACCATGAATTTTCAATTTCATGTCAATCATGTTAACATTAACTTCAACATTAACCTTCAGCAGATAAAAGAATGAATTGTCCCTAAAACTTCACCGTCAAGTATGTCCAACTGTTTCCATTTTAATTAGGTATACTGAGCATTTTTTTTATTTGTGAAGCATTTTCAGGAAAATTGCCAGACCCCAGATTCAAAAGCTATTCCACTTATTCATGACTAGCGCAGAGGGTAGAGCAGCGAGATAAAAAGCCAGAGTGGTATTGCCACAGACAACGCAAAGACACAGAGTGCAAAGATCAGTCTTAGACACATCTGTGGCTGCCTGGCAGCAAATTGAATCCACTGCTTTTAAAAAAGGGGACCTATCCAAAGATAGCGGGTGGCGCCACTTCAGTTTAGCACGGCGGCCCCTGTCGGCCGCAGAGCTAACACCGGGCGGCCAGACAGACGCAAAGAGGCAATTTGTCCATCACCTCCGCCGAGCAACTGCTGTCTTCCATCACAAACCATTTGCATAGACAATGAAATCACTCTCATGGCTAACTCTCAGAGAGACAGAAAACAGTTTGCTTTAGTGGAGGAGATCAGGCCTAGTAACTAGTTGACGAGGTAGTAAGGTTGGCACAAATATGACACTAAGTATGCACACCTTTCACCACTGGAAATTATAAGATCAAGTTGAAGTGAGTGAGGAAAATTATTAAAATATCAAAGAAAAAAATCACTTCAATGTCCTTGTGAAAGTCTGTAAAGCCATATTAAAATGTCACTTTTTTAGATTTAATTAGACCTCCTGTATTGATGATAAGGTTTTTCTGGGGATTTATTATCAAACGATTCAAACAGTACACCTTCAAAGCAACTTGTCCTTGAAGAGCCAAGTTGGATATTTGCCAGAGCAGAGCCACAGGTGGCTAGGTCCCCAAAAATATTAATCAACTCTGTGATGGTAATCACACAGTTGATTAATCTAGATAAATACACATAGCACCAATAATATTCAATGCATGCAAATATTATTATTGATCAACCACTGAATTAGAACAAATACACAATATACAGTATACTATGTATATTTAATTTTTTTTCTTGTTTTGATATGTCTTTGGTGAAGGTAAAAGTTAATGTAGCTTGTGCTTTAATCTGCATATCATGACCACTGCCTGCTGCCAAGCAACACCTCTTCAGCTCAGGTCTCTATGAAAAAGGGGTCAAAGCTGAAGAGATGTGTGGTAAGGTAGCAATTTCTGTGAGAAGTGTTCTGAGACGTCATATTGTGAACAATTTAAGTTCGGCAAATTTCAGCGACAGTGAAACGTAAGCCTCTACCTGCAAGATCTGAGAGTGGGTCTTTAAGGATGTCAGCCAAAATGAGAATTACTGTGATTGGTTTGAAATCTCTAGCTCACATTGACTTTGTTTCTATAAGCCTTGCAAATGGCAACTCTGAGAGGAGTCTTGCCAAGTGGACTTTCTTATCAGTGAGCTGGTTCAGGTGATTCTAAAGGCAAACAACTGTCGTTTAAGGACCAGATTACCTCACGGCTATGTCTGCAGTCAAGAAGCACTCCAAACCTTACCACTGGCCATCTGATCTCAGGCTATGACTGAATATGCTGAGGTCCACGTGGGAGAACTGCACTGGAAGGCTTTTCCTCAGGATGGAGATGTTTCAGAAGATTTCAAATGAAGGGGAGTCTGTACTGTTATCACCTTAAGCACTGCCCTGATTGGCAGTCCAACAGATCTGGTGAAACAAGCTCCTATCTGTTGTTATTTCCCTTTACACTGGGATTCTCTTTTCTGATCGGCTGATGAGGTGGATCTTAACCTTGTATAACTGGTTACCTTTGAAATAGATCCGAAAAATTAGAATCACCATTCCATATCAATGCGTATATGAATAGCTCTGCAGCGGCAACTAAATAATGGCCGACACCTCGCCATTATTTCATCGAATTGGTCACCTCATCAGCCATTATCCCGTACTTAATATCCCCAACAACAGTCTAAGAGAAAACCCTTAGCATACAGCATAACATTTAAAAGGGCTCTGTTTTGGGAAATGTGAGCGAGACAATTTAACACAGAAATATACACAGAGCTCCAGTTACTGTTACAACAAAAGTACTTACACGATTTCATTTTAAATGGTTCCATTTTTTGGTGCAGAAAACAAATTCATGGAAGCATCTGTAAGGTAGTTAGTTTTGTTTGGTTGCCTTAAAAAAGCAGAGTGTGATGCTTGTATATTTCTCCTCACTATCTCCAAAAAGCAACCATTAAGCTAAATGGAAATGTACAGTCTGATGCTCCTTGGTGCTTCCCTGCTACCCTGGCTTTCATAAACCAGAACTCCTCAATTAAATCAACACATTGAAATTTGCTCACGGCGGAGAGGAGTTTGATCGCGTGTGTGTGTGTGTTGGCACTGAGTCCGGATCCGTGGCAGACTCATCAAGTATTACACAACCAAGTCCCATCTTCACTTGAGCCTGGAGCCTGCCCTAAGGCCTATCCTCAGGCTTCAGCATCGGGACAAAGCCCCAGTCCAGCAATATATCATCAATTTGAGACCTTCTAACCACATTCCCCAAATAGATTTTATAATGATGTTTTCTACGCTTTAGTGTAGAATAGTTCAGCAATGACCTATCAGTACACAGCTTATAGCCACAGCTTATAGCCAAAGAAGAAGCTGAAAATTTTATGGATCTGTGAAGTGTTTTTCCCTTGCTTTTTTATTTATTTTTATTTTTTTAAAGATGGGCCCTGTTCAATTTTTTTAAGGTTAAAGACAGTCTCTGGTCAATTCTCTTGCAGAGAAAACATGGGATTTCTGGATTCTGCGAATCACTCCCACACATCACCATGATGCGACTTATAAATTCAGCTGTGAGAAGGTGGTACATATTTATTACTGCTGCTGTGTGGCTGCTATTGTTAGCACAGCATGCATGTTTTCTTTTTTCCACTTGTTTTAAATCGGATTAACACGACCCCTTTACTACTACTACAACTATTTTAATACTAAAATGTTGTCATATGGCAGCACACACACACACACACACTAAAACAATCATTCAACAAACGTAGGGTACAGCATTGAGGAGCCGCAGGGAAGGGATTGAGAGAGACTGCTGAGAGAACATGCAGGAATGAGCAGTGGTCAGATCACTGTGCCGTACATACTTAAAGACTGAACTATATTGCAATGCACTTCACTTAGAAATTCACTGAGCATAGCCACAGCAGCTTTATGTGTTACAAATGGCCGAGTGAGAGCTGGACTTGTATCAGGACAAAATGGCTCCATATAGCTTCCTGATTTTAACATTTCAGCGTTTTGGAGGCTGTGAGTGGACCATCTACACCTATCTTCAGTATTCATCATGGTCTTAAAAGTTCAAGTGAGGAACTTTCTAACCTTTTTGGTTTAATTTCACATCAGTGGGAGGTCAAACTTTTCCTTTATTGGACCAAAATTGAAATAACCTACTGTCCCTTTTTAGGCCAGTTCGCTAACAGCTTAGACACTTTTAAAACAGACTGAAAACAACTGTTTTTCTTGTCTTGGTGGTTTTATACAATTACATCTTTTCTCTGTGTTATTTTTTTATTAACAAAAACAGAGCAGCCTAAACATAAACAAAATATATATGTTCTAGTCCATTAGATATCTGTACAATACACAATCAGCTTTTGGATACCACAGCCACAGGTACATGCAGAGACAGTGGTGAATGTCAATGTAGCCCATCTTGTACTCCCTGTTTCTAGTCGGAATGATTGGACTACTGCACATATCATGTGAGTGAACGAGCCAACACAACGGTGAGGATAACATTCGGCCGTTACTTGATTCGACAACAGAAGTTCATTTTTTGACTCGTAGTAACTAGCGGCACAGTTACATAACCAGCAAAGTTACTTCGTTAAACATTTACTGTCAAACAGGTAGTGCTGCTCTTTTACTTGCTGACTCCGCCCTTACAGAGGCAGCCAAACGTTATTGTCGCCTTGACAGAAGCACATAGAATGGCCACTTTAAAATTCTGTGCAAATATCTCTTGGCTATTTACGGAGTTGCCAGAATTTACGCAGAGGTTACAGGCAGCTGCGTCCGCTGGTTTTCGTGCAGTTGAAGCTGCTTGGTTATATGACTGCGACGTTGCAAAGCTTGTCGAGGCGAAAAAGCAGGCGAATGTTGAAGTTGTGCTTCTTAATACTCCTCCGGGTAAGACAAACTCCCTACACTTCTAGCCCCATCCGGAATGAGCCACAGCCTATTACAAGACTCTCTTGGCTAATAATTTAGCTTAATTTCATAAATTGAGTATTACTGTCATTATAAATAAAGGTATAAATAAATGTTCCTGCCACTGTTAACGCATAGTAAATTTCCTCATTATTAAAAGCTATAAGCAGATCATATGGTCATTCTATTCTTTTATCATATTTTTGAGCATATCATAGCCTAGTTTAATAATTAAACATATGTAGTGAAAGGTTAATTTGGATTCCTGCCTTTGTTGGTATGAACCATGTCAGTGTACATCACAGTCTATTTGCTTTGTTGTGCACCTTGACCTAAACCAGCATGCCCAAATTGCAGACCAATGACAGGGATGCATTTGTCTGAAGTGAACCAAGAAATAGCAGTTCAAAGCCCTCCCTTTGAAAAGGCATTATTACTCCTTTACTTGAATAGGGGACATGAAGGGTGGTGACCTTGGTCTGGGGGCTGTGCCGGGCAGAGAGAAGGAGTTCAGGCAGGGTCTGGAGCTGGCTGTGCAGTTTGCCAAAGCGCTGGACTGCAAGAGGTACAGCACTCCCTCTCCATGCGCTTATGACCTCATTAACACATAGAGCAGAGGTTAGACCATGCAATTACTAAGACCTAAGAGTGCCATATGCACATCCCCACAGTAATGGATTATATGAGGATTAAAAGAGTTAATATTAACTTAATGATTCTTTTCAATAAATTAAGCCTTTTTGAGGATGTATGTTACTTTAAGCTTATCTCCTTCACTTGAAATACTTATTACTATTATTACTACTGCTGTGTGGTAGTCTTAGCAAAAGTAAGGCTTAAATGTAGTCTGCAGTGGGTGTTCAGAGCATCAGTGTGCGCAGGTTCCCTACTGTAAACATATTTCTGCCCTGAAATCACTTCATCAGGATCCACTTGATGGCAGGGAGGGTACCTGTGGGGGCGAACCGCTCGGCTGTTGCCATGGAGATGGAGGCCACCTTTGTCCAGAACCTGAAACATGCTGCAGATGTCCTCTCAAAGGTGACCCTCTGTTCGCGCTCACTTGCTCTCTCCACTGTTGGCAGAGAGCCAAGAAGGATGCTCAGGTGTTGATCAGCATTCCTCCGATTTTTTCATCTTACAGTTTTCAAAATTACACCCCCTCAACACACATACACACACACATCCTCTCCATACAACCTGAGCCTCTCCAGTGTATGTTTGGATGTAAATTTGATAGCAGAATAACAGAGTGGATATTTCAAACAGAGAAATTACTTCTGGTGTTACAAGGCAGGTTTTGAAGAGTTTGTGGTTTTTGATAGTACTGAGCGTAATAAGGTTTGCTCTGGCTGTCACAGTTTATGGGGTAGCCTGAAGAACACATCATGTGAAAACAAATGATTAGAGATTCATTTAGACTGCCATCTAATGATGCTCCGTCTTGCTTCAGTACACAAATATTATCTAATTGGCAGACACGTGGGAGGACCAGGACAGTTCAAATTTAGTTTCTAATTAACCCAAAGGCAGTTGGAGAAACGAGTTGTTTTCATAGTGCAACGGTGTAGTCTAAATGATGGCCATCGTGATGGAGGAAAGATTCACAAAGTAACTATTCGCAATACTGTTTCAGTATAGTTTTTGAGTACATGGTTTAGCTTTTATCCTATTAGTATATACTTTAGTTCATACAAGTGCATACATAAATAGATATAAATATGAATAAGTTAATTAATAAAATAATATTTTAAGTTTTGATCTAGAATAAAGAAACATGAACTTCTTAACAGAGCGTGCTGTTTGATGAAGACTTATGTGGCATTATGGTTGCTCTTCTGCTGACAGGAAGGAATCCTGGGCCTGATTGAGCCTATCAACACCAGGATAACAGACCCACAGTATTTTCTGAACTCTCCACATCAGGGTAAAAATGTACTGATTGCAGAAATTGCCTCAGGCTGAACCCGAGTATCTTAGTAGATTGTTTGCTTTTTTCCCAGTGTCAAGTATTCCCTTGCTTTCCTTCGAAGCACTGTATGACTGCTTACATTTTTATTTATTCATTTTCTTTCCAGCGGCTGATATCCTGCAGAAAGTTGGCCACTCAAGCATTAAACTGCAGATGGTGAGCATGCTGCACCACATGCAAAGCAGTCAAGAAAAAACAACATTCAGGGCTCATACACACACACACACACACACACACTCACGGAGCTGTATGGAGACATGATCAGAGAACAACAAAACTGGATAACACGATGTACTTTTTAACATCTGTGCTTGCAATGATTGTTGTAAAAAGCTTTGCTCCAGATTAGTAAGGTAAGTGGAAGGTAATAATGTGCCCTCCTTTGAGCGCATGGCATTATTGATTACCTGTGTCAGTAGATAATAAAGACATTTTATATCAAGTGGGCCCACAAATGGCTTCCTTGAGGCATAGTAACAAGGACATGATAAGTGTGTAACTTGTGTGTGTAATGCTGCATCCTACAGGACATAGCATCTATCTCTGCAAAGGTATCTTTTGTCTGTTAAACATCTCTCTCTAAGGAGAGCACACAAACAGGCAGACTAATTTTAACAGCAGTTCCAGTGCAGTCATTAACAGATAAGGATGTTGACACTATTTTTGTTCCTTGTTATTTCCCTTATTACCTTACTTTTCACAGACACACACACAGACACACATAGAGAGAGAGAGAGAGAGAGACAGACAGAGACAGACAGATGCAATAAAAGTGATTCCTCTCGGGTGAGTTGCTGACGGAGCAGCAGAGTCCATTAGCCATCCTGCAGCTCATAGGTCTGTTGACAGGTGGCAGGGTTAAGGCAGCGGAGCAGCGTTTCTGTGAATGGCCGCTCGGAGCATCTTTGAGCTGTCACCTAGCACATAAAAGCCAGAAACTGCAGTGAAGTATGATTAAACACAATCCAGGGCCAGGCACCGCAGCAGCCGTAGCTGAAACAGAAGCAGGAGGAAGTGGTGGAGGGTGGGAAATGGTTTAAATCACCACAAAATTCTGCTGGGGAACCAGACTCTGCTGACAGGAGCCATTTTGTTTTCCACCGTTTCCACCTCCACCTCCACCCCCATGCCCCCCCTCTCCCCTCTCGCCTTTCCCCACCCACCTCCCAATACAGGATGTCTATCACTGGCAAATAATGGATGGAAACTTGACGCAGAACATCCGGAAGTATTTCCCCCTCATAGGCAAGTGTGTGTGTGTGTGTGTGTGTATGTATGTATACAAGCAAGAGAATATCACATATTTGTATGGAAATGTAAGGTATGTACTGTGTATCTATAAAATACTGGGTATTGTGTGGAATAACTGTGGTCAGAGAGCTACCTATTGCATCACTAGCAGGTGGCGACCAATGACAGCTGTTGAGACATCCACAGAATAAAAAATGTTGATATTTGTCATACAATACATCCAGAGTTTTTCAACGCTGCTTTTATAAGCATACTTTCAATTTTGTGGTGCTCCTTTTAAAGCCATATTCCAGTCAGCATAAACACATCTTGGATGGATGGATGGATGAAATTATGGCATGGGGTGAATCTGAAGATGTCAGATTGAGAGATTACTTACTTGATATTTCAGCTAGCTTAATTGCAGCCATTTTGGAAGCTGCACCATCGACTGACTGGTCTGCACAGACCAATGTTCTTTTTCTTTAATAAGGAGCAATAAGTCAGCAATCACTGCAACATTATCATCACAACATCACCACCCCCACCCCTCTAGTCAGGCTGAGGTGCTCTCTAAAAGGATATCAATAATCCCCATCCTCACAACGACCCCGGAGGAGTGTCTGTGGCCACACATACATCAAGAAATGATCTGTGTTGACATTGCTGAAAGCCTCTAAAAGCCTGTGTCTGTGCCTGTGTGTGTGTGTAAGTACATGAGTATGGCCAATCCATTACTAATAGCTTTTGAAGAGGATGAGTAACAGGCCGTGTATACCAATGCTTGTGCCACAGGTCACATCCAGATCGCACAGGTGCCGGGCCGGAACGAACCAGACAGTGCTGGAGAGCTAAACTTCCCTTACCTCTTCAGCTTACTGGAGGAGCTCGGCTACCAGGGCTACGTCGGCTGTGAATACAAACCAGCAGGTTAGTGCAGCAAAGTGCAGCACTACACGACGCCATTTCAACCCAATGTAACCTTCATCAACGTTTCATTTCCATCCATCTTAGCCAAGGTTTCTCCTACCTCCATCTATCTCTGTCTGTCCAGTGCTTTTACACCTGAGTGTTTAGGAGTAGCACTTCTGATCAGCTGAACAAACCAGATTCAGATGATCAAGAGCCTTGTAATTACACAGAGGGCTTTCGGGTGTTTAACACAGACATGGATTACAAGTGAGTGCAGGGTGTAGGGGCTGATGGATTGAGAACTCCTGTGAGTAGCTGATTTTAGGTACAAGCACGATTGGGGGGATTTCTCCTGCTCTCTTTCTCGTTGTGAAGTAAGATTTCTATTTCTGCTTTTCTGTTTGCAAGATTTTCTCTCTAACGCCTGAAAGAATAATGAGAGGAGGAGAAAGTGCTTATTACAGCCTAAAAGTCTGTCTGCTGGAATAGTTCCCCTAAAACTATTAATGATACAACAATGAAAGTAATTTAAACGAAAGTGGGTCATTTCATTTTAAGCGACCCTACACTGTGTATCCCATAGGGATTTTGTGTTCAAGGTTGTTAATCTATTTGAAAGAGCGTGAAACTGAAAGCTCCTCTAACTGCTTCTGACTTGTGTTTTTAGGCTCCACGGTGGATGGCTTGAAATGGGTTCGGGATTATTGGAATCGTCACAAGTGAAATGCTGGCAGCCACATTTGAGCTTAACCTGAGGAAAAACTTCAGCAGCAGACATCTTTTTAAGGTGTATGGAAAATGACAATGGTGTGAAAATGGTGTACCATAAATGACTGTAAACAATTAGGATGTTTGTTATAATTGTACCTCAGTCCCAGTCAGATCTTTCATTGATACTCTTCATATACTTTACTAAACAAGGGTTGCATCAAACTGATTCAGGATTGTTATATATTTTCGATTGATGATTATTTCACCAGCAATGCAGCACTCATTCTGGTTAGGACATGTGGCAATGGACAAACAAGTAAAAGAACTACAAAATATTGATCACTGCCTGGTTTGGCTAAACGTTGAAACATTCCTCTTCTGAAATCTGCTCAGATCTTGCAAATGAGAAATAAACAATGCTTTTTACACAGTGATGTTTTGTGCTGGTGGTGGGGGGCTTCATGTGACAGTATTAGCACTGACAGTTAACTGCTTAAGAATTGTATTAGCGTTGGCAGATATGGAAATCTCTGCCAATGTTCCTGGCAAATAAATTAGCAAGACTATGACTTGTCATGATGATTTTAAAAGGAAAAATCATAAATCTGTCCAAATAGGGTGAGACCAACCATTGTATCTGACAATGTCATATTAAATTATATCTTGTAAACACTTGCAATGGTACATACTTGCCTTGTTGGTTTGTTTCCTTATTTTCATGTGTGGATGGCTACATTTCATACTGTCCATTAAAGGTAGAATGAAATGCCTGCATGTGCAACAATAGCCCATTTCAATAGGAGTTAATAGCGTAATTCTAGAGTAGGGAAGATTTTTAGGCTAATAGGTTAATAAATAGCCTAATTCTAGAATAGGGAAGATTCTTAAAGGGAATTAAAAAAGATGGGTAAGAATCTGTAAGGCCTATCTCATCCGTAAAAAATCAGGATCAGCATGCTGAATCTAGCTTGCATCCCTATTATCTCCTGTTTCCTCTGCATGGTTTAAAGTATACCGTGCGCTGATGTGTTGACCTGATGGCCAAACTCCAGGTCCTTTCCAACAAGTTCTAGTGTGGTTGCCAAGCACCATTAGAACAGAAAAGAATTTGGCAGCGGAATCCCTTGCTTAAATTTCTTCCAGTGATGGAGTCTGTTCCCTCTCCACATCACATTTTAATGAAGACCCCGGTCTTCAAAATGCTCTTGGAAGAGTTTCAGTACTACAGTGCAGGGGGAGAGATGTGTGGGAGCATTTATTTACTCTGAGGAAAAAAGGGGAATTTAAAATGTCCAAGTCATAAACTGACCATTTGGTTTTTATTCCTGTTTGCCGTTTATAGTTACAAATGTATTTGTAAGTACATAATATACATTTACAACAGTTCCAGACCTATTTTAATCACTGATTATAGCACTGCTTCAAAATACTATTGTATGAACTGCCAACCATTAGCACTTTGCCATGTTATTCATTAGATTACATTAAATATCCAGTGTCTCATCTTCATGGAACAAAATCTTAAAATGTACATTGTCTTGCTTAAAAGCCCACAATCAGTTCTTAATTGTTTTATCCCCCTTAAAATGAGGAACTCTTACAAAAGAAAAACAGCCAAAAAAAAAAAAAAAAAAGCCATCCAATTATTTTTGGTTTCCTTCAAGTGAACTTAAGGTCGTGAACACTCTGTATTGCAATAAATGGCAGCTCCAGTGTTCTTTTTTTCTCCTGTCCAAGAATGTGTGTGTGTGTGTGTGTGTGTGGGGGGGGGGAGGTAACAGTGCCGAATTAGGATGTGAGGACTAATTGATAAATCAGACCCCTTTCTTTCCTTCACCCCCCCCTTTCTTTTTCCCCCTCCATCATCATTCCTGTCTTTTTTGTAAACTGGGGTCTAGTGGCCTGTTCAGCTTGGCTCAGCCTGCCACTGTGCCAGAATTAATCAGAAGCCTAATTGGATTTTCAGAGATTCTCCTTGCAAGGTCGACACAATAATAACACTGCTTGTGTCGCGTCATTAAGGAATGGCAGAGCAAGAGCAGAGAAGAGGGGAGAGGAGAGGAGAGGAGAGGAGAAGAGAAGAAGGTAGGTAGGCACTTCTGGGATGAAGAGATGGCAGTGAGGGGGGAATTAGGTAGCACGTCTTGACATTGTACAAATACAAACGGTGGGCGGAAATCAATTACCCGCCACTGCCAGCTGTTATGGCCGTGGTCTCACTTGCTCACCTCGGCAGAAGAGGATAACGAAATAAAAAAGGGAATTGTGCCCTGGCCAAGAATAGGCAGGCAGACACAGAAGCTGACTGTAAGAGCAGCCATATTTCATAGGATACCCCCTCGTGGTGGTGGTTGCGCCTGTATGACTTGCCTTCTCTTCTGCAAAATAAGGTGTACACAGGAAGTTAATGTATAGAGTTTATACATGCTGACTGACAACACCACACCATTCTGTTATAGCTCTGTTGCCAGGGTCTATGAAAGCAGAATCCAATGCATCAGTAAAATTCATCAGCTCTGCATAAGGTCTGTGCCATAATAGCCTGTCCCTGCTACATGTTTTATTAAAGAACCTCCATACTGAGGTCTGAGGTGAACCTAGTTTATCTGAGTGCACATAGGGTGGGGTGGAGGGGACATATTTAAATGTAACACCTTGTGTTTACATCTTGAAAGTTTCACCGTGTTGACAGAGGAAATGTAATGTTAACAGTTATTCAACACATTCATACCCACCTCTCCCAACACTTTGATCGCTTGGGGTTGAGATAAAGGCTGCAGTTCTGCTTCACATTCAAACGCACTCAAGTACATTGTTGTGTGTGTGTGTGTGTATATATATGTTACAAAAGTAATGACTCAAGAAGGAACACAGTGAAGGAGAAGTGTGTGTGTGTATGTGTGTGAAAGAGTGAGATGAAAAACTGCTTCAGCAAACAAGTGCAGTCCTTAAATGTTCTCAAGGCCGATGCAGCATAATCGCGCCCTCTCTCTCTCTCTCTGCAATGGAGAATGGCAAGCATTCTGTGGCAAACAGCCCGAGTGTTTTTTTTTTTTTTCCTTTCTTTCTTTTTGTAAAGGCAACAAAATTGCATAAACAGGAAGCCTGTGTCGCGCAGGCCCCCGTACAATAAGCACTTCAGATCTGAGAGTTCTTCAGTCAGGAAAAAAAAAACAACAAAAAAAGACCTTCGAGATGAGGTAGTGTTCGACCTTGGCCTCACTGTTTGCCAGTACCGTGCCCAGTGTAAGGGCCAAATACCCACTTCAGTGGCGAGAGGCCAGTGAGTCAACAGGCCGACCCCTCTGCTTCCCACTGGTGAGCATCTGGCAGGCATCCTGACCACCATGAGTGCGAGTGCCAGCGCGAGCGCAAAGCTTGAGCTCGACGCGACACGCCGTGGCTTGGCTCTGGAGAGAGAGGCCTCTTTCAGGCAAAAAAATTCAGGCGACTGTAGTTGTTAGCGTAGTGCAGTTCAGCTGCTCCACCTGTACGGCAGTCAGTGACTGTGTCGTCCATCCGTCCACTCCCGGGGCTGTTGAGAGTGATGGAGATCAATGGATCCCCATGAGAGGAGAGGAGAGGAGAGGAGAGGAGAGGAGAGGGGGGAAGTGGGGCTGGGTGAGAGGTTAAGGGTGTGGGGGGATAAAGTGGGAATGGCTGGAGGCTTTATGGAGGATGTGTCAGTCAATTTGGCACTACATGGCAACAGCAGTATCCTCCTCCTTTCCACACACATGCACCTACCTCTCACTCTCTCACACACACACACACCCGAGGCATGCAGTTTAAACATCTGACAGCAGCGCATAGCCAATCACAATCACCTCTCCAGCTCACTCCCCCTCCTCTCCTCTACCCCCTCACCATCTCCCCCTCCATCTTGTCCCTCTCTGCCTCTTCACAGGAGGCCGGTCCAGAGGTTATAGCAGGCGGTGTTCACCACCGACTCCAGGTGGTGGTACATGGACACCAGCTGAGGTGGGGGACTGCTGCTGGGTGGATGGTGGGTGGGGAGGGGTTCCCGGAATACCACCTTCAGACTCTGGAATGGAGAAGGTGGAGGAGGGAGTTGAGTTGGGTGGGGTGGAGGGGTGGGGGGGGTGGGGGGTAGAAGAGGTTGGGGTTGAAGTGAGAGTCAGAAAAGAGGGTGAAGGGGGGTGAAAAATAATTAAAATCCTATCATGCTGCTGCAGGAGTCGTTGCAAGGATGCCTTTACGGATATGTTAAACACGGGGGTGAATTAATGTTATCGGGGAGAGGGGAACAAGTCAGTCGGTTTTGGATAAGGATCTGTCTGTGTGCAATTGGTGCTTACCGTTTTGCCTGCCTGGGCGTCAAGAAAAACCAGCACAAAGCAGTCGGTGAACTTTTGATTCAGAACAGCCTGAGAAGCAGGAAGTGAGAGAGAGGGCGGGGGATGTGTTGGGGGCAGAGAGAGAGAGAGAGAGAGAAGTGGAGAGATAAAAGAGAAGAAAAGAAAAAGAGAGAGAAAGAGAGCAATGTAAATGGCACATAATAAAAGTTCTTTTTTTAAGTCAGGATTTTTCACTTTTTTCCAGCATTTAAACTGAACTCCAGCCTCCACAATTCATTAGCAGTGTTCTACAGTGTGCCATTTAAAAAAAAGAAAAAAACACCATCGGTGCTTTCCCACTGCATGGAACAAAGCAAGTTTTTGTTTGTGCTGTGCCTCTCCTGCGGGTGGAGCAGTCAGGAAGGTGGAGGGAAGACGGGTAGAGAGAGAGAGAGAATCAGGCCAGGCTCCTGTCATCAGCCCAGGCAATCTCCAGCCTAGCACTGCACCGCACCTCTCAGCCCCGTCCCTTTTGATCTCCTGCCTGGCAATTACAAAATTAAGCAGGGACTAACCTTCTGACACTCATGAGGAGCTGACAATTATTCCCCTTAAGATTCCCATAATCCCCCACGAGAGCCTCTTCACCATTTTTTTCTTCCTTTCTTTTCTTTTTCCTTTTTTTTCCTTCTTTCACAAGACGCCAACACTCACTTCAAAACCACAGAGGTCTTGGAATTTGTTGAATTGATTATTTCTTTTTTTTCCTCTTTCTTTTTCTTTTTTAGAAAACTTTCTGGAAAGTTCTTCCCTTCTGATTTGAGCTGTGGTGGTTTCATTTCAGTAAAGTTCAAGGTGACTCTGAGCGGAGCTGTTGCAGAGGTGCTTTTGGCCCTGAACTTTAATTTGAGGAAAAAGTATCCTTTGGAAAAAAAGCACAATGCCACAGAGAACAAAATGGAGCAGAATTAATTAAAGGACCCTACTTGTGGATGCTGGTCGGTGCTAACCTTAGACTGAATTAAAGGCCTTCTTGCAACACACACACACACACACATACACACACACACGCGCAAGCACAAATACATATGCCCATTGTGACTATACTCACAGGCACCAACACTCACACATGCATGCACACAGACAAACACACACACACACACACTAACCTTAGACTGAATTTAATGTTCTCTCATAACACACACACACATGCCCCAAACTTACAAAACTCACACACCACACAATCACACACAAATGCAAACACACACACAAGCATGCTACATGCTACATGCTTGTATACGCACATACACACACACACACACACACACACACACACAAACAAACACAAACACTGGTGTCCTACAGAGTAGGTGGGGACTCTTGGATCAGTTCTAGCACTTAGGCCCTGAGCTAAATATGACAGTTTTGATGTTGGGAGCTCGCTGCTTTGAGTCAGCCCCGACTCGGGTGAAGCAAGAAAGACATCGGTGACTTTTAATTTGCTTGGAGCCATTTTCGCACGCACGCCTTCTTCCTTTACCACACACTGGGTCGCAGTGAGGGATAAGCTTCTTGGCTGGAGGCTTTTTAATCAAGGCAGTTTGTTTGGCTGGGTGGGTTGGTCCTCAGGCATGGCAAGGAACATCTTCACTTTCTTAGACAGATAATGGCAGAATAGTAATCCCCCCTAGACTTAACTTGCAGTGTACCGCCCAATCATGAAATCGATTCATGCCAGCTACATTTTAGAGGGTTCAACATTTAGGGTGGCGGGCACTGGGATTTAGCTAATGGAAGAGTTAGTCCTTTCACTCAGCGATGGCTCTTGGTGACGCCTTCGGACAGTTATTTTGGATAACAAGTGCAAGCCCCATCTCCATGAATGGGGAGATATCCATATCTCCAGATCAGCAGGTTATATTCACTTAGAAGGTGTATGGTGTGAATCCTTGTTTAAATCTGAATTGAACAATATAAATATTTTCACTGAGGGTTGCCCAAATAATGCTTTAAAAGGTGTTACTCTAAACATGAATTTCCTCTCTGCATCTGTGCCAGCATTCACCACATGACTATGATGTAGAGACTGAAGAAAAGGTTAACCGTCAATCATGCCAAACAACGTGACTGGCTACTTTAACTGCGGGCCAGGCCTTTCAGTTTCTCAATTCTGCCATCTTTGCATTACGAACTGTCGTAACACATTTCTATAGAGGGTTTCTTTAAGTGATTAAGTGGTGTCTCCTCCTATAAAACTGTCGGGCTAAAAACAAACATCAAGACCACAATTTGTGGGTTCATGGCTGTAAAAAGCTGAGAACTTACTTCATTCTCCATAATACAACCATTTCAGAGAAGTTATCCATCAAGACATTTGGGTGGCACATCTGTGCCACAGAGGTAAGCCTTCCCCTAAACGCCTAGAGTGCACCTGTGTTACACAACAACGCTTTGGCACTCAATCATCCAACAACAGTTTGAAGCATTTCTGCACGCAGAAATAGTCAAAACACGCTCAAAATTTTAAATGCTTTTTCATGATGGGTGTCTCTGACAGCTTAGAAGCTGCACCTGATTTTTTGTACACAAATGCCATTACAGCTTTCTTGCATCATTCCACTTGAGGTAGAAAACTACTACCTCAATGTGTGATGACTATGATAGGACTCAAACATAGAAAGCAGAGTTATCAGGGAATCAGGTTGTTTTTGTGAGAGTGATTTCTGTGAGTGCATGTGTGTGTTTTTCTTTATGTGTATGAGCGTGTATAGGCTTGTATCTGAATCTGTGTATATGTATGTATGTGTGTGTCCATGAATGTGCATGTACTTCTCTGTACATGTGTGACTGAGTGTGTATGGTTGTGTCTGTGAGTGTCTGTGAGAGTGTGCGTTGGGACTTTACCAGGTACTGGATGCCACTGTCATCCACAAAGTGCCTGCAGCTCTGGGGAAAACGAGAGAGCAGCACTTTGATCAGGCTTTGGTACCAGCTGGGGCTCATGGTCAGGAAGCAGTCCTGTAGACAGACAGACAGACAGCAGAAACAACCAATCACATCCCATCCAAAGGAACACTGCCAATGACTGAAAAATAGTACCTACTTTTTAAACAATAAACTTAATCATCTTTCCTAAAGACTATCAGATTATATGATAACAACAGATCATTACTGAAGTCACTTGACGAATGTCACGTAGCAAAATACAATGCAAAAATGTTGTAATTTACAGTGCAGACATTGCATACTCTGGATATCAATTCAAGTTCATCTGGAGTTTGTTGTCGTGATCAAGATGTGTGTTCATTTACTTGCGTTTCACAGTGAAAGCAATATTGGACTAAAACTTGTTATAGAACTAGGTGGCGTTTTATAATTTGACAATTTGTTGCTGGGGCGTTAAAACCATCAGCTCTGCAACATCTGTCGACAACAATTAATTTCTGTGTGTTGCCACTTGTCACCCAGACTATAAATGACTTTTTCTGGACATGATATATTTCTGCTCATTAAAGCTTGTTTCAACGTTAAAAGGAAAAACAATGCCTGAACATTCTATTTCGTTCATTAAGTTTCTTCTGCTACGTTTATACAACGTCAAACAGCCATATGGACCACCGAAAAATGGTCCCTTTTCGGGTATTAACACAAAAAGCAGGAGGAAACAGCTATGACGCTAATAATCGAACTCTCTTCAAACGGTTTGCACACATCCTCACAGATGAAGCTCTTTTATTGTGGTGAGGCACCCCGGGCCCCAGTCTGCTTAAAGTGAAGCCGCTCTCTCTGCTCTACTCAGCTCTGCTCTTGGCTCCCATCCTCCTGTCCTGAATAAAACCACATGCACCAGAAGTCTCCAGGACAATGAGAGCACCCTTATTGAATTTTTAAAGTCGTTTAAAATAGGAGGAGACATTCTGGCCCAAAATACTGAATTATCAGGCAAATTCTGCATTCCGTACGTGGCCCCAAATCTGATTTGGAGAGGGAGGGGTGGACAGGGACAAGGGAGGGTAAGGGGGATGGGGTGAAATGAGAAATGTGTGTTTGTGTGTGTGTGTGTGTGTGTGTGTGTGTGTGTGTGTGTGTGTGTGTGTGTGTGTGTGTATGGGAGGGGAGGGTGAATCTAATTTGAAGGAATTTTCTTGATATGCGTATCGCGCGTATCCAGACCCCCCACCTCTGCTGGGGGTTACATCTCTCCTTGCGTTGAGTGAGAGGACAGGCTGGCAGGCAGGCAGATAGACAGATAGACGCAGCAATGATCATCACCGGGACGCACAGATTAATATTAGCATTCACACAGAGACTTCAGATAAAGCTCACTGACATCCACTCAGTGGTTACATTTCCAGGGGAAAGAGGGTGTGTGTGTGTGTGTGTGTGTGTGCGTGTGTGTGTGTGTGTGTGCGTGTGTGTGTGTGCATCAGAGGGTGTGTGTGGGGGGTGGAGGGGGCAAGGGGAGGGAGGGGCGATGAGGAGAGAGAGAGAGCAAAAGCTGGATGTAAATGCTGCTGGGGAAATCAAAAGACATTTATATTCTGACTGTGAGGGGACTGGCACTCAAGAGCCACTCGGCCCCCTGGGAACTCAGACTCCCCATGGCTCAACGAAGGACGGGGGGGTGGGGGGGCAGGAAGAGAGGATATGAGAGATGACAGAGAGAGTGAGGACACGTAGAAACACACACACACGGTCAACTGTGACATACTGCGACTCAGGATGACGTGTGTGTGTGTAGGTGTGTGTGTGTGTGTGTGTGTTCATGCATGCATGTGTTTGTGTGTGTGTGTGTGTGGCCACTGGGACACTATGACAATTGTGACACACAAGTCAGGGGCCCATTTACTACCTCCCTACTGAGAACATTGGGGATCATCTGATAGGAGACTGGGGGGGCCAGCCTGAAGCTACATTCTAAAGCAGAGTACACACTCAACACGCTACAACACTCAAGTAAAAATGGTGAACAATCTGTCACACACACACACACACACACACACACACACACACAGACAGACAGATGGAGAGAAATGTTGACAAAAAAGTGATCCTGTTAGGTTTGGAGTTTGGATGATCCACTTGAGGGCCCTCTCAACAAAGCAGCCTATTTGAACGCCTGTTCCACCGCTAAGAGCCACTGATGGTTCTCTGTGGAGTAGAACGTCTGCTGGTGTCACTAGCAGCCTCAGTGTGTGGAGTGGAGATGTTCTGTGACACGGGGCGGGTTGGAGGGGAACCGATCTCACAGACACCTCAATTAGAACCGAAGCCGGCGCAATGTATAATTGGAGCTGAGGCTCTTAAAACCTGGCATAATGAGGGAAAATTGAGATGATTACTCTCTCAAGAACAAGCTAACAGGGACCTTTATTTGAACAAAAGCAAGGGTGTGTTTGTGTGCGTGTGTGTGTGTGTGTGTGTGTGTGTGTGTGTGTACGTGTGTGTGGTGGGGAATTGCAGTGATGCTGCAGGAAGTGGCCAACTTGTGCGTTGAAATAGACGTTTTAAAGCCAGCGGATCCATTTAAGCCCTCTCTGCCTCCTGGAGTGTCATGGCGTGATGAACGAGAGGATTGTGCACATGTGTGTACGGGAGTGACAGCCAGGGATAAGGAGAAGAAAGGGAATAAAAAAGGAAAGAGAGAAAGAGAAAGAGAGAGAGAGAGAGAGATAGGAGTGGAAGAGAGGGTAAAATGCAGAGAGGATTGATGGAGTGTGGGAATTAAATGCCTGACTTGTGGCTCTCTCATTATGTGACAGTGACTGTGGTGTGTGTGTGTGTGTATGTGGATTGCAGAGGTGACATGTGCTGAAACTCTGTTTCCCCAACAGGGCTGCCTGCCACTGAGCCTGGTGCTGTCAACCATCTCTCTCTCTCTTTCTCTCTCTCACACACACACACACACACACACACACACACACACACACACACACACACAATTATATCCAAACAAACACACTGTCACAGATAAACACAAGCCACACAAACATAGTTGTGAATACACACACGTGTGGGTGCTTGTGAGCACACACACACACGCACACACACACAGACTCTTGGGAAGCTTTGTGATTTCCACATTCCATTCAGAAACAAGCACACGCAGACAGAGTGAATGTCTATATAAAACTAAGGAAGAGACAGGTGCTTTTTCATTGACTCAATATGTGAAATCGAAACTCGGAATAAACAAGGAGGAATTCTGTATTTACATATAGACCACACAGAGGTGTGTTTGCACATACACACACACACACACACACAGTTGCCGTTTCCAAAATAGCATACAGCTATACAACATTCAACCTGGAATGTACCATTGCTAGATCATTTATTTTATTCTATATTGAGAAAATGCTCTTCAAAATTTGACTAAATACTGTGCTAATGTTACAGAATAGTGACTTAATTTCAGTAAACAACTTCAAGTTAGCGCACAATTTCGTAGAACGAGCACACATTCTCTTGATCTCAAACGACATCTCCCTGGCCCCATATGTGTTGCATGCAGGGTATCATGCAGCAGTATGCCATTTCAGCTAGTGTCAAAAAAGAGTCTGAGTAATGAGCGCATATGTGTATAAATGTGTATGAGTGTGCACCTTTGTGTCTGTAAGTTTAAATGCATGCATGTCTTTCCACTACTGAGAATGCATTCCTGTGTGTGTGTGTGTGTGTGTGTGTGTGTGTGTGTGTGTGTGTGTTTATGTGTATGGCACTTTGATGTTTGCATGTTTAGGTGAGAGAGAGAGAGAGAGACTGTGTGTGTGTGTGTGTGTGTGTGTGTGTGTTTGCATGAATAAGTGTGCATGTGTGCTGTGTAGACACCTGCATGGTTATGCTTGTCAGTAAAATCTGCATGAGTTTGTATTTCTCCAGGTGTGTGGACACCTGCATGTCAGCTTTTATGTATGTATGTATGTATGTCGACAGGTGACTTTGCATTGGCCAAGGTGTGCAGACACCTGCACACTGCTCTGAGTAAATATGACACAAATGCTTCAGGACAAGTGGGTCTGCTTAGGTAAACCTATGCTAATGTCTACTGTCTGTGTATATAAACCGTGTGAGTCTATATCTATCTATATATATATATATATATATATATATATATGTATGTGTGTGTGTGTGTGTGTGTTTCTGTGTGTGTGAGTGACAGCATGTTTTTCATGTGTTTACAGGTCTGTCTGTTTAGACTGTGCTAGTGTACCCAGTGGGTCTGTGTGTTCAGACTGTGCTAGTGTACCCAGTGGGTCTGTGTGTTTAGACTGTGCTAGTGTACCCAGTGGGTCTGTGTGTTTAGACTGTGCTAGTGTACCCAGTGGGTCTGTGTGTTTAGACTGTGCTAGTGTGCCTTCCTGTGGGCTTCAGTCCTTCTGTACTACTTCTGCCTTGTCTGCGTGTCCTGCAGGGTGCTGAGCACATGGAGGGAGGGGCTGTATGTAGGGGTGGGAATCGAGAACCGGGTTCAAAGCAGAACCGAGAATCTAATGCATCAATCTACTGGAATCATATGTCTCTGCCCTTATCAGTTCCTGGTGTTCTTGAGATCATGGGCAGCTGGTCTCTCTGAAAGTAGATCTGAAATAGACAACACAGTTCTACACAGTTTTCCTCATTCTCAAAAGCCGTTAGGGCCGCCACAGTAATACAGGCTACATTGGAGGTTCATGTGTTGAGACTGAAAACCAATGAAGTACTGTAAGGAATTGACGAGAGAATTGATAAAGATTCGGACGATAAGCAGAATCGACAGTGGCATCAATACTGATAAAATCCTATCAATTCCCACCCCTAGCTGTAAGTGGGTCGGCTCTGGCCCTGTGTCGCTCTCTCGCTCATTCTCTTGCCTGCTCTAAAGAGGGAAAGCTTGTAGGGAGCCCAACCCTGACAGGCAACCTCTTTGGGGACCCCCCCTTCCCCCCCGGTCTCGTTGAGTTATAATTTTGTTAACTCTGCATCATTGGTAATATGTCCAGAACCTCTTTATGAAACAAAAGTGTGGAACGAGGGTCTGGTTTTATTACCTGGCTACCCCTAGACATACAATGCACTACATTGTACTTTTATACACTGTACTGACCTTTTCTACTTATGCACATTCATAAAATGTCTTTACATTGACACCACGGTGTGGTTTCCCTTATGTAGGGTCTGCTTTTTGAACCAGGCAGTCTTAACAAGTGTATCTACGTGTGCATATGTATAATGTAAATACATACTGTATATGTGTATATATATGTGTGTGTGTCTTTTGTGTGTGCTTGTCTCTGTGTGTATGTGTGTGTGCTTGCATGTCTGTGTGTGTGTGTGTGTGTGTATGTTTGTGTGTGCTTGTCTCTGTGTGTATGTGTGTGTGCTTGCATGTCTCTGTCTGTGTGTGTGTGTGTGTGTGTGTGTTAGCGTGTGCGTGCCTGTCCTCACCAGCTGCGGGTCCACCTCGCCCACCGAGCGGCTCTGCACGGCCTGTAGCAGCTCCTCGAGCTCGGCGAAGGCCAGCTTGCTCAGCTTGAGCTTGTCGGAGGCCAGGTGTTCACCGTGGAAGAGTCGCCGCCACAGGTTGTCCCTACGGCAGTGGCCCATGGCCTGCTCCACACTGCTCTGGATTTTGCCGTGCGCTGCGCTCACCTCCGAGTTCAGCAGGGGAAACAGGGGCGACGGGTACATCGTGCCCGCAGCCGAGCCTCCATCCTGGGCAGCTGTAGTGGCGGCGGTGGGGTCTGTGGCGACAGCTCCAGGGCTGGCAGCAAAGGAGGGAGGGGACAGGGCAGGGGTGTTGGGGATGGCAGAGGAGGAGGAAGAGGCCTCTTCCCAGAGGTCGGAGTCTGAGTCGCGAGCTCCCCGGGCAGACTGGGGGCAATCGGGGGGCAGGCGGGGGTCGGGGCTGGTTGTGTTTGTGCCAACGGCAGTGGTGGTGGTGCTGTTCCCAGAGCCGGGGTCGCGGTGGATCTGCGTGAGCTTTTTGAAGCGCCGCATGTCGGCTGTCAGCCGCGGGAAAAGCTCCCGCTGGCTGGTCATGATCACATAGTAGCGTAGCCTGTGTACACGTGTACACACACACACACACACACACACACACACACACACACACACAAACAAACACACACAAATGACAGAGCATCATATAGGTGTCACTTATTCCCAACACACACACACACACACAACACACACACACACACAAGCCTAGCATATACTTTGTTTGCACAAACTATTTCAGCAGTGCATAACTTGAGCATTTCTGTATCAAACTGAAGTCAAGTGAA
>PYXC01002775.1:5285000-5297500 GCA_015244755.2 Tenualosa ilisha | reverse complement strand
AATTATTATAATGACTTGCTAGGCTAACTACAGTCTACAGGTGGAGGCAGGGAAATGTGCACATTCAGGATTGTACCCTACTGACAATCAACGATGGGGCTTTGCAATTGATCCGGAAAAGTGTAAGTAAACATGCACCGCATCATGTACGTAGGCTACATAACTTAACTGGCCATTTTGGGGGTTAATTTAACAAGTTGTACAGCTCAATATTACCACATATTTATTGGCATAACTAGCTTTACTTTGCATGCCAGTCACCCATGAAAATCTACGTTGTTCCTTACTAAGACGAGCCTTTTCAAGACGAACTCAGTTCATTGTTGCAAATACCCTGCTTTAACGGCGACATTCTTTTTTTATCACGATCAAGAGAAGTTGCGTTAATGCACTATTAACGCATTACCTTTTTACCATTATTGACAGCCTTAATGAAAAATAAAAATTCAATGTCATGTAAATAAATAGCATGAAAAGTACCTACAAAGTTGAGAAATAATTGCAATCAAGTGCCAGAATGAGAAAAAAAATCCATAATTCTCTAATGTCTTCACAGCCTGTGGGGAATAGCCTCAAACCCCTCCCCCTAAAAAAACACCCAAACATACTAATTTTCCTCCCCTTCCTCAGATGGGACACCTACCCTGGAAGACATGGTTTCGTCCAAACTTGGGGATGTCTGGGTGGTGTCGGATGAAGTCCTCCAGGAAGCCGGTGAGCTGGTAGCCCTGGCGCAAGGTCATGTTGGATCCCAGCAGGTACTGGTGTACCACGCGCAGGTGGAAGTCATAGCTGAACGAGTGGACGTGCATCAGGTCACGCACCTTGTCACATTCCTCTGTGAAGAGCATGGAGAGCTGGGGAGAGGAGAGGAAACGCAACACACAAACACACACACACACACACACAGAAACACAGAAACACACACAAACACACACACACACACACACACAAATACAGATGAACAACCAAAATCATACACACACCACGTAGGCAGACACACACACACACACACACACACACACACACACACACACACAATAACAGAGTGTAAGAGCCAGTGGTCATTCAGCACCCTGACAAGCCCTCCTCTCCTACAGAGATACAGGCCTGCAGAAATGACCCAGCTCTCCAATCCGTTTCATTTCCCAACCCGACAAGGCTCTGAAGCGCTCCAATCCCCCCAAGGGGCCGACCGTGGCGGAAGCGACCCCTACACGGTCACGTCGGCCCTGCAGCAACGCGGCCCAAAATCCCCCTCAGCCCTGTCAGCCGTTGTAAAGCCAACTTGAGAAGGACTCTTTTTCCAGCCTTTGATGGAGAAAATGCCCCACCACTGTATCGCCTTCACCCCCTTACAACCCCCCCCCCCCCCCCCCCCCCCCAAACAACACCATATAGCACCCCCCCCCCCCCTCCCCCCACAAATCCCATTCTTCATCTCTCCGTGAGGCACAATCCATCAGTGGAGTTCACTTTAAGTAGTTGCCAAAGACTATCCCTCCACCCCCACTGATACAAATCCCTCCCAAACTCCTATAATCACCCCCACCCCCCCCCCCAAGCACAAACAGTACCCCCCCCACACACACCTTGCCCCAAGCCCCCTATAGCACGACCCTTTGTGTAGGCATCTGTGATATCAATCAGCTTCATAATTGTATCTTATTTAATTAAGGCCAACATCAAAGCCTGACTTCCAAAAGCATTACTGGCAATGCAAATGACTGTATTGAGAGGCCGAGCCAGGGACTCATTACAGCACAATCAGGTGTGTGTGTGTGTGTGTGTGTGCGCGCGTGTGTGTGTGCACGCTGGGAGGTGGGGTAGTATGCGTGCGTGTGCGTGTGTGTGTGTAAGCTCTAAATGCTATTACTGCTGATGCTTTCATCTTGACCGATTGCCTGGAACAAACGCAAATAGGCCTTATCAAATCAAAGAGCGCGATAGTTTATGTATATATATTTACATGCTGTACATTAAATGCCAGCTGACCCACAGCGCTATTTGTTGTCCTTTGATTTCTTTTGTTTGATGGGGAACAGTGGGTTCCTCTCAGTCAAACCCTTCATCGACGTTTTTATTTTGTTTTGTTTTTGAGTGAGAAGTTCAGTCCAACTTTCCAACTTTCAGATCAGCTGCTGGCAGCCAATTTACGAGTCGAATGAAAAAGGGAGGGAGAGAGAGAGAGAGAAAGAGTGAGAAAGAGAAGGAGAGAGGGAGGGTGAGAGAGAGAGAAGAGGAAGAGAGAGAGAAAGAGAGAGAGGGGGGAGAGAGAGACTGGAAGATAGGAAAAGAGGGGGAGGAGGAGAGAAAGAGGAGAAGAGATAGAAGAGGAAGAGAGATGAGAGGGGTCTGTAATAAAGAGACAGGAAGAGAGAGAGAGATGGAGAGAATCAAAGAGAAAGATCGTTTCCCTCTTTTCCTCGAACAAATGGAGCCGTGGGACTCGCGGGTGGTGGCTTTTGGAACGTGGTTGTAAACTGTGAGTAAGAATCTAATTTGGATCTTGGCAGCACCGCTCTGTGGGGCTGGGTTGACCCGCTGGTGTCGGCCCCCTGGCCGCAGTGCTCAGGGAAAACCTGGAACCCAATTAAATCCGACCTCCGAACCCGCTTTGGCTCACGGCTGGCAGACTCGAAGAGCACAAAGCCCTCCATCGTGGGAGCACCAAAAACCACACTTTGCATAACACGGTGGTGTGCTGGGATCACACCCAGCCAGTTAACTGCACTGCATTTATTTTTTTCAGTGAGGCCCCTTTACTGTGATGTGTCAGGTTAGATGTGTCTGCGGGCTAACACACACACACACACACACACACACACACACACACACACTCTCTCTGCCCTCTGACATAAACTAACGTTCATCCTCAGAGAGCTTTGTCTCATAACAGTCGAGCATGGAAACAGCTTGGGCCATGCACTGGCTCTACATCTGACCCAGACCCGCGCCAGAGTCGGCAGCCATGTGGCTGGGTTATTAGGCCCAACACCAGGCCCGTTTTTCCCATACGCTTTTCTACAAAGCAGCCTGATTTCAGAACACATGTTGCAGTATATGGGCATGAGTCAGTGTTGTCTTGCTACGGGCAAAGAGCCCCTCCCCCACCCCCCCAGGAAGGGGAAAGGAGTCGGAAAAAGGAGCTACTGAGCTGAGAAGGTGAGAATGAGTGTTAGTGTGTGTGTGTGTGTGTGTGTGTGTGTGTGTGTGTGTGTGTGTGTGAGTGCGAGAGAGAGAAAGAGAGAGAGATGGAGAGTATTTCGGGAGGTGTTGAAACACCCTAAGGACTGGAGACAGAATGCATTAGAACCATTATGGGTTTTCATATTAAATTTCATTACACATTTCTACTATTATCTTCATCATGTCCATATTGAGAGCGTTCCTTTTGAGTGTAATCATCATCATCATCATCATCATCATCACCACAGCCATCATAATCTGTGTCAGGCCGAAGGCTACATACACAACAGGGATCCAGAAACCCTTTTCACAAAGATATTTGGATTTTGGTCACCTGATCCGAGCATGGTGTAAAAAGCTGTCAAAAGCTCACAAACCTTTTTTGGCCGACAAGAGTTGTGTGCGTGGGAGGGGGGGGAGGGGAAAGGGAGGAAGAAGAGAGCACCAAGAAAACAAAGAAGCTAAGCCTCACTTCACAAATGACACAACAGAAGAGCAACACAAGTAGGTACAAAGTACGCCGGGGGGGGGGGGGCGGGAGACAAGAGCTGTGAGGGACCGCTCTGTAGAAAGACGGCATCAGAGCGCCTCATGGTAAGACAAAGGATGGAAATGGGCCGTGTCGGCCTCCAAAGCGATACCCCCCAACCCTGCAAACAGTGAGAGGATGGAAAGTAAGAGACCAGAGACCATGCCCACCCCCCTCCACCCAAACCCCCTCTGTTTGTCTGAAGCAACAGTGCAAAGACCGACAGAGAGAGAGAGAGAGAGAAAGACAGAGACAGAGAGAGAGAGAGAGAGAGAGAGAGAGGGTCTGCAGTGCTGATGAGCCCATAGCGGTTCTTCACTTGTCATTGAGTTTGCCACAGACACCCCTGGACATCGGAAGCCATCTTAAGAAATCTCACAGGAGTCGGAGGAAGCCATCTTAGATTCGCAGCGGTGCATTTTGGGATATTGGGGGGTGGGTGGGAGGGTGGTTGTTCGGGCAGCAAGCAGAAGGAGGGGAGGCAGCATACTTAAGGTTCTGGGCAGGTGGGGAGTGGGGGGGTGGGGGTGGAGGGGTGAGAGAGGAGGAACAGGATGGAGGGGGGTCAGGGGAGTAAAGCCTGATTGGTGGCAGGCGACCCTTGATCCCCCACCTCCCCCTGCTAGGCGTGTTGTAACATACCGCAGAGTCTGAGCCAGAGCTGGAGTCTGGGAAGGGTCGGCTACGCACTTTGGAGAGGAGGGAGCCCTGATGGAGAGAATACATGAGATGGGACTGGGTACACACACACACACACACACACACACACACACACACACACACACACACACACACACACGTGCGCGCAAATGCACTCACACACACACACTCACACACAGACACATGTCCGCGCACAGACAGACACACACAGACACAAACACACACACGTGGCACGCACTCACACGCAACAGACACACATGCACGCATGCCCGCACAGACAGATGCACGCACACACACACACATGCACACAGTCTTTTTGTCACGTGTGTGCATACATACAGTACAGTACATACACACAAAGATACAGTCAGCCTTGTGCCAGCATACATAGGCAACCACCCACACACACACACACACACACACACACACACAGACAATCTCTTAAAAACGTACACCCATGTTGAGACATACAACCGTGACAGAGACACAGAGCAACTTGTCACAGGTCAGTCAATTACACATGAAAAGAGCGAGTGTGGGAACGAGCACACTCACACACAGACACACACCGACACACAGACTCTCTCTCTCTCACGCACACACACACACACACACACAGAAGGACACCTGGGAGCGCACAATGGATCTGCTGAGGAGAGGGGTGAGGAGAGGTGACGGAGGAGTGGAGTGTGAGTGTGAGTCTGTGTGTGTGTGTGTGTGCACATACTATGTATGTGTGTATGTGGTAATGTGGGAGGACGTGTGTGTGTGTGTGTGTGTGTGTGTGTGTGTGTGTGTGTGTGTGTGTGTGTGTGTGGTTGGGGGTGGGGGGGCAGTAAAACAGCAAGCAAGGAAGGTCAGAGTCTCATGTGATGGGACCAAGAGAACCATGTGATTGGTTCATTTGTAATGAGCTAACAGCACTGCACCATTTCACTGGAGACACAGAGAGAGGCACAGAGGGAGAAAGAGAAAGAGGGAGAGAGAGACAGAGAGGGGTACAGACAGATAGATAGACAGACAAAGGAGAGAGAGAGGATTGAGAGACAGAGAGCGATATGTACAGATAGACAAAGGAGGGAGAGAGTGAGAGTGAGAGAGAGAGAGAGAGAAAGAGAGAGAGCGATTCAGTAGAGAGAAAGGTCAGGGTAATAATAATGCATGGGCCTTTCTCTCCCTCTTCATCTCTCTATCTATCTCTCTCTGCTTCCTTCTCTCTCTCTCCCCCTCATCCATTCTGGCTCCCCTGCCAACTTGTTTACTCATTCACTCACTCACTCACCCACTCAAATACATACACAGAAACGTACACTAAAACCTCATTCAAATACACATTCATTGACATACACACACACGCACACACAAACCCTACCTTGTTCATTCTTTCTATTTCTGAACACACACCTCCATTTAGTTTGCATGCATGTGTGCATGTGTGTGTGTGTGTGTGTGTGTGTGTGTGTGTGTGTGTGTGATTCTGGTGTAGGGCTGCATATCATCTGTAACTGTCATCACTGTCATGTAAAAGACAGCTCGGTGAGTGTCTGCTTAAACATTTTGGATAGCTCACATAACAGCACAGTCTGGAGAGATGGAGGAGGAGGGAAAAAGAACTACATTTGTCACACATTGTGTCTCTCTCTCTCACTCTCTCTCAGTATTTCAGAGTGAATGTGTGTAGACGTGGGTGCTTGTCTGCATATCCATGCATGTTTTTGTCAGTAATGGTTCGTGGGCGCGTCTTTGCATGTGTAGGCTATATGTGTGTGTGCACAAATATTTGTGTCTGTAATACAAAACCGCAGACCAAGCTGAAGGTCGAACGTCTGATACTGTCTGGCTGATCGATGGCATCTGTGGCTTTGAACAGTGTAAGGTGTGCAACTTCACCAACACCGATGTCGACTGTTTTCCAGCAGTCAGTAAAAAGGGTGTGGCCTAATGGCAGTTTGGCTTGTCTGCAGTACTTAACCTATTACAAACCTCAGTCAATATATGAACTTTGCAAAATAACAGCAGCTCTGCAGTTAATACTCGGGAAGGGCCTATCTAAAGGAATTTTTTCCATTATCGTCACTAATCAATAACGTTTAATTCCTTCTTTAGGGAACGTGACGGAACCTCTACTCTGACCACAGAACTGCTCCGGGCTCTGTGTATTGGGTGAAAGCAAGCATGTTCTTCCAATTTTGAACTACAGTGCTGATAGAAACCAGCTAATAAAATACAAACATGTTGCTCTGTAAAACACAGGATGTTATGACCAATTACAATAAATGAAAGTGATAACTATAGACGAGAATTTAGGCAGTTTTTATATGGGCATGCTGAACGCTAACAGAACCTAATGTAAATATAGTCAAGCTAATGCTAGCAGATAACGCCCTTGATGACAGGATTTATGCTAACAAATTTGCTTATCCAGGTCAATTGGCAAATATGTTACATGCCCATACGATTGCATGAACCAATCTGTCTCTTGACTGTGATGCTTACTTGCAAGTGACAGCTTGTAGAAGCTGGCTATAAGCTATGTCTCCGAGTAGTTAATGTTACAGCTCACTAAAGTTCATCTATTTAAAACATCTGTGCGTGTCTGGCTCATTTAGTGTCAGTGTTTGTTTCAAGAAATTATAATCTTCTTACTTTCAATTAATATATGGACTTTATAAATAAATGCACGAGCAATGTCATGTTCTCATTACTGGTTTCATACAGGTTTCATACTTAGTTCTTAAACATCACAAGAGTGTTCTATTCGGCATTCTAACCTTTTTTATAATTCTCTACGCAGTGTGGCATTTAGCTTCATCTGAAAAGGGGCAATGTACCCTCTGTAAATTATAGTATCAGCCTATGTGGGACTTCAGATGGCCTGTCTTTCTGTAAGGAAGATGTGATAGTGAAGAAATAGAGCTCTGAGCAACTTAGAGTGCCAGCACTGCAGCCGGGCGACTACTGTAAACTTATTAGTAGCAGAGCTTAGCAGAAATTATGCTAATAACCACTTCCTTGGAACGATGTTTTCTTCAACGAACTTAACATTTTTTAAGTGCGATTTTTAAGTGCGAATACACAATTGTGGTTAATATGCAATTATATTTTTTATATTTACATTAAAAAAACTGTTTTGCGGCTTATTCACTGTGCGTCTAATATTCAGGAAATTACGGTATTTGCTACTAAGATGCACAGAGTATCAAATATTTCCATATAAAGATACAAATCCTCCTACTTTTTAGATCCTGCTCAAGATCTTAAAATGGTTTCAGCATGTTTTAAATCTTCCAAGTGCAAATACCTAGGAATTACTTTAGATCCTACACTTAGTTTTAAAAAATACATTAAAAAGTGTGTCATTAACTGACATACAACTTAGCCAATTTTAGATTTATTAGAAATGTCTTGACAGCAGACACATCGAAGACATATCTCAATGCACTGTTTTTTTTTCGTACCTCCATTACTGCATACCAGTACGGCCACAGGCAAACACGACTGCTCTGAAACCAATTACATCTATTCACAAACAAGCTACTACAATCTTAGGCAAAAAAAAAACACTCCAGTCTCATGTTTGTGGCACTCATTCAACACAGTCTGCTTAATTTTGATAATTTAGCTAGAACTACTAGGTCCACTACAAGGGGGGACTGTAGTGTACTTGAGCCACAGCATTTGCTCAATCAGCCTTCTCTTTTAAAGTAATAAAAACACACTCCCAATCAATCTGAAAACCTGTTTAGACCACATGCCTTTTCACGTGAGGTGAAAAGGTGGTTAAAGTGGTTTCTGGGCACTCAATCTTGCCAACATGAATGCAAATTAATAACAATTTGCTGTCTTGCCTTTTCATTTTCTTTGTAGGTGTGTGTGTGTGTGTGTGTGACAATACTTTTCAGTCTATGCTATGCTTGTTAGTGGTGTGTGTGTGTTGGATAATACTAGTTGTCTACTGCTTTGTTTTTTCCTGTTTGTTTGTTTTTTGAGGTGTGAGTGGGTGTTTATATTTGTGTATGCACATGTGTGTGTGTGCCATTATTATGTTTGCTTTAGAATCCTACCTGCCCAGGGACTTGCAGATTGAAATTAGCTAGAAATTAGCCAGGTACAATGCACCTTCTCTCTTTTAAAGTGATTAATCTATTTTGCACATGGTCCCTGTATGAAACTAAACAAATAACCCAGCACAGGCAACACCAGTGTTAATTTGCAACTTGTTATCAAATGGCCCTGCACAGACAATACCAGTGTTAAATTGCACCTTGTTATCAAATGACCCTGCACAGACAATACCAGTACTATTTGCAACTTGCCATTAACTACATGCTTGCCTAGAAGTACATAAAGGACAAGGCTATTAGCCTACACACTATAGGGAAGGAGCAGAGCAGTGTGGAAATGCTAAGCTAGTACTGCTTTGTTAATCTACATCCTTACATCCATGTATGACCCTAGCAGCGGATGTAGCCCACGTGCTAGCTGATGGAGGGTAGTCATTGCTGTGCGTGTAGTACAACCTTTTCCCCCACCCACACGGGCAACACAAAGCGACTCGACAGGACTCAACACAGTCAGCATCACAGCGTGTGCTTTGAAGTCAGCTAGGTGTGCACTCGCCCTGAGTCAGAGGGAGAGAGACAGTGTGAGTGAGTGTGTGTGTGTGTGTGTGTGTGTGTGTGTGTGTGTGTGTGTGTGTGTGTGTGTGTCTTTCAGCATTCAATGTGTGTGCATGTTTGTCAATAATTCTGTGTTTTTGTCAGTATGAGGTGTGTGTTTGTGTGTGTGTGTGTGTTGTGTGTTTGTGTGTGTCTGCTGCCAGTGTACTGCTGCAGTGAGTTGGCCCTCCTCAGTATGCGGTGGGTGCAGAACAGCATGACCAGTGGAAGCATGAGACACATCCCCTGCCACCCCTCGCCTCTCTTGCTCTCTTTCTACCTCTGAGCATCGCTCCATCTCTCTCCACCTCCCCGTCACATACAACCACTGTGAATGTCTTTCGGCTCTCCTCCCCTTCTCATATTCCAGCACTGTGCATCTCTCCCTCTCTCTCTTCCTCTCTCTCTCTCTCTCACTCTTTCCATCACATAGTGTGCATTTCTCTCCCTCGCTAATCTCATTCAACCACTGTGCATCTCTCCCTCTCACTCACTCTCTCTTTCTGTCTTTCCACTACATAGTGTGAATTTCTGTCTCTCTCTCTAATCACATACAACCACTTGCATCTCTCTCTCTCTCTTCCCCCCCCCCCCCCCCCACATACTGTGCATCTCATTCTCTCCATCACATACTACCACTCTGTATCTCAAAATGAAATGAAATCAATTCAAATGAATCTTAATCGGCATTGCTGCCAAAGCTACAGGTTTAACACGGCATCAATGTTACACTACATCACTACATCAAGAGAAAATAATTAAAAAAAGAAATTACCCCCCCCCGCCCCCACCTCTCCAACAGGTAATACTTCTGTGCTGCTTTGTGGCCACCTTTCTTCTGCATGCTTTTATGCACTACTTACAATATCTTTCCACCCTTTTTTCTACCAAATGCAGTAAAAAAATGGACCAAATGCAAAGGAGGATGATAAGGCAGCACACTCTGTTCCAATAGAACATCACTGTATTGAGGCCGCATATTCAATTTAGTGATATACGGTAGGCTACACTGATATTAAGCATAAGTATTAGCTGTATAGTGTAGTCATACCAGTTTACTATCCAAACTAGCCTAACTGATAAGATCAATAACAGCTCTCGATGTTCCTCAGATCACCAGTTTAGGGTTTCTTTCTAATTGTCATCATAATTACAATTGTTTACCAATCTAACATCATAATTGGTCATGTTCCTGAAGTGGCTTTGTGCATATGGATAAATTTCACTTCATAGGGCTACAGTGCCATGACCGTTAAAGTTACAATATTGCCAAAGGAGTATGGTGTGCATATGTTCCCTCTCTCTCTCTCTCTCTCAAATTCAAATTCAATTCTGCTTTATTGGCATGACAATTCACATGTTGTACTGCCAAAGCTTTTACAGGAATAATAGAAAAGGCAAACATCAAAGAAAAGAAAAACAAACAAGCAAACAACAAACATACTTTGTGTGTAAGTGCTGTACATTATAGGTATAAAAGCATATGTACATTGTACATGGCACATTTAGGTATGTGTATTTCTGCATGTGTGTGTGTGTGTGTGTGTGTGTGTGTGTGTAAAAGAGTTTGTGTGTAGAATGTGTGAATTCTCTCTCTCTCTTTCTCTCTCTCCTTTCAATCATTCGTTCCCTTTCTGCCTCCATGCATCACTCAATACCAGTGCTAACTCTCCTTTCATCACTCTCATCTAACATCTCTTTCTGTCTCTCTCTCTCTCTCTCTCCATTTCCTCTTCCCCAACTCCTGTGAATTGAAGCTCTTTCCCTATCTGGCTTAAGTTCTATCTTTCCTCACTCACCGATAGCCATCACTCATAATCCTCTACGAGAACAAAAACACTCGCTGAGACACTCTTTGGCTATGTCCTGGTGGTGGACTTTCAACCAATATAATCAAGGAGCTTCAAAGGAGACATCTCTACCCGTCAATTATTTTGTGCACAAAACACAACACAGAGATTACTCACACAGAGAGAGTTTTCACTGACAGGTGCTCCATGTAAGTGGTTCATCTGTGGAACAATTCAACTGGGGAATAATTTTAGGGCATAATTTCAACTTTTAAGGCTGTGTTTTCACAATGAGTCATCCTAAAACTACATATCTAGGATATGTCAAAGAGCTGTAAGGAGAGAAGTCCAAGCAGTGAGAAAAGTCAGAGATATAATGGCAAACACACACACACACACACATATACATACACACATCAACTCACATATTTTGGAATACTAGCCACATGCTAAAAAACGTGTGTTCATGTGAACACAGCCTTGCTTGGCAAGACCAACTAACATCTCTCATTGCAGTTAGATGACGCCCCCTCCCTCCCCCCCGTCTCTCTCTCAGCTGGTCACATGGTTCTTGCTTTGCTCTTGCACCTCTCCATTTCCCCATCAGTTCTCTATTTTCTGAGCCCAGCATGGAGTTGTCCAAAACCCTGAGCCCTGTCCTCCTGTGGTCCAGGCCCTGAGAGAGGTTAACACAGGTGTTTCTGTGCGTGTGTGTGTATGGTGTGTGTGGGGTGTGTGTGTGTGTGTATACAGTGGGAGGCAGAGGCCATTCTCATTAACAGAAGGCTACTCTCCAGCAGAGGGGAAATTGGTGCTGTGGCGGGAGACATCCGCACAGTGGCACAGGAAGGCAAAGCAAAAGGCCCTGTGGCAACTGACACACACACACACACACACACACACACACACACACACACACACACACACACACACACACACAGACATAGACACACACACCAGACTATGCACCAGCTGTACCTGGGCAGTAGCTCTGTATTATGTTGCATACAGACATGCCCACTGTGGAAGCCTTACTGATGAAACATAAGCTGTGATTGGGCCATCCTGACTCCCTGCTGCCAGTGTATTGATGTGGTTTGAGGGGAGCAGATGTGCGTGTGCGTGCATGTGTGTGTGTGCGTGTGTGTATGTGTGTGTGTGGGTGGGGGGATTTATGTGTGTATGTGGGGTCAGTGTGAGTAAGGTTGATGTTTAAGGTGTTTTGCCTTGCGGCACAAAACACACTATAGGACGCAGTCACCTCAGCAAGGAATCAACAGCACACCGCAGAAAACACACACACACACACACACACACACACACACACACACACACACACACACACACACACACACACACATAAATGCACACGCACACACACACACACAAAAACACGTGCGTGCGCACACACACACACACACACACACACACACACACACACAGGCAGAGGAAAAGAAGTGATCACAGTCATTGTCCCTGTTACATGTTTGTCTCTTCTGCAAGCATTGCACCAGAACACCAAAATCAAGAGAAGGAAAGGAAAACCATAACCAACCCCCCCCCCCCCCCCCCCCCCAAACACACACACACACACACACACACACACACACACACCTGAAACCATAGACTTTTTTACCAGGCAACTCCAGCAGCTGGAGAAGAAAGACACATCTT
>PYXC01002775.1:5167500-5275000 GCA_015244755.2 Tenualosa ilisha | reverse complement strand
CTTCCCACAGCATGCGAATGAAGGGATGGGTGGAGGGAAACAGACAGAGAGAGAGAGAGAGAGAGAGAGAGAGAGAGAGAGAGAGAGAGAGAGAGAGAGTGTGTGTGTGTGTGCTAAATGCAGAGTTTACACGGGACAAAGTCAATTTAGCAGCTCTGAAACCCACGAGACCAAATGCGAGGAAGAGACATATTTAAAGGTGTGAGTGTGAGTGTGTGTCTGAGTTTGTTAAGATAGGACAGATGAGATATTCCTGTGTGTATGTCTGCGCACGTGCGCACACCGTGTGTGTGTGTGTGTGTGTGTGTGTGTGTGTGTGTGTGTTTGTGTGCACAGCTGTACATTGTTTTGGATCTGAGTGAGTGAGTGAATGAATGAATGAATGTATGCATGACAGCACTGTGGCCTTTGTGAGAGTGAATGCGTGATGATGGAAACGGGTTGTGTTGACTTGCCTGAATAGTAGAACGCATTTACATTTAGATGTGTTTCTCATTGTGCAACAGATACATGAGAAGTATGGGTCTGCATTGATATATTTGTGTGTGTGTGCGTGTGTGTTGACAGATAAAATACAAGTAAGTGAGTGAGTCAGTCTATCGGTAAGTGTGTGTGTATTTGTGTGTGGTCAAAAACAAATGGGGGGGCGGGGACTGAGTACAGGACATGTGTCTCCTCTGATGAGATGGACTGATTTGAATGTGTGACTGTGTGTATGTGTGTGTATGTGTGTGTGTGTGTGTGTGTGTGGAAGGATAGAGACTCACCGATATGGGCATATTGGACTGGGCAGACCTCTGCTGCCACGTTACAAACAGGTTCTCGATTTTACACTGCTTCTCCATCTCTGTGTGAGACAAGACAAGAGGTCTGAGTGACTGGCAGCCACACACACACACACACACACCCACATCTGTCTCCCGCGAGTGTTGAGTACCATCTAAAACAGATGAGTGACAGGTCTAGTCTGATCTTGCATCAGCCTTTAGTCCACATAGAACACAGATCTGATCCCATGTGCAGAATCAGATCTGGGAACCTCAATATAGACCATAGACTACGCATCTAGTACAGACCCTTTCAACGGTAAAAACAAACACAGCACGTGAACATTCTATTTCAATTACATCCCATACATTTGGGGCACATCAAACAGCCGTATGGAATGTTGTCACGGAAACAGAAGCCCTTTGACACGAATAATCAAACTCTCTTGAAATGAGTGAGATTTGAAATGAGCTGAGATTTGTTGGTGATTGTAAACAGTACATTTACATTTATGCATTTGAGCAGACACTTTTATCCAAAGTCACTTATTGTACATTAGTAACAGTCTCCCCTTGAGCAACTTAGGGTTAAGTTGCCTTGCTCAAGGGCACAGTAGTGGCTGTCTGGATTTGAACCCACAATTTCCAGGCTACTAGCATGCTAGCCAGGTTCCTTAACCACTGTGCTTCCACCACCCTAGACCTTAGATTTGAGATTGGTTTGCTTGGTTGGCAATCAGCCTCAATGCAGTGGTAACACATGTTATAAAGTGAGGGAGTGCTTTCACCAATCCTGGCTGCAGTCCATTTTACAGCCTGCATCAGCCACAAGGCAATTTTGTAATATGTTGGTTTGTGTCTGGTTACTGTGGATGGACCCCTGCCCCTAGCCTAAGACATTTAGCAACTTTCTTACGTTGGCTAGTCAAAGACCATCACACTCATCTGAGTTAGAAAAGAGCTGCCCAACTTCTGAATACAGCTGGGTAGAAAGCCACAACAGTGTTTTTCTGAGCAATAAAATAAATGGCCCATCTCACACTGAACACACTGAAGTCGATTTTCAAAACCACAATCTTGTCCATTGAGATCATTACAAACAGACTCATCCTTTCTACTTCACTAGGATCAGATGGGAAAGAGCTGCATCATCATCATCTGAAGCAGAGAGCACTTTCCCAGAAACAGGCCAGAAACAAATCTAATTGACGCCAAAGAAAAACACATCTCGGGTGAGCGTGTTGACGGATTGAGGCAGGGGAGAAGCAATGTGCCACAGCAGATATCTGCCGGAATTGTGAAAACATTAAATTGATGTCATAATAGCCATTCAAATGCTCTGGGGCGAGCCAATTAAGCCATAATGGGGTCTCATGCTACTTGTTTTCTTCTCTCCAGAGGTAATGAGAAATTGGTGGTTCAAGGGCACGGAACACGAACAGGTTTTAAAAGCCATGCTGGTGTGTTTGTATATGTCTGTGTTTGGTAGTGTGTGCGTGTGTGTATCCAAGGGTGACAGACATCTGGCCTTTGTGACCTCGACCTATTTGTGAGTGTGAGTGTGTGTGTGTGTGTACTGTACACGCAATTTGTGTTGATGCACATATTTGCAACCATGTAAAAGTACCGCAAGCTTGCAATTGCTTATGTGCATTTGTGGAGCACAGGTGTGAGTGAGGACTGAAGGTGTTTGTGCACGAACTAACATGGATACATAAATGTATACGTATGTATTTGTAAGTGGAAAATGAATGTGCTACCACGTGTTTTTTTGAATGGGCGATTGAGTGTATGTGCCTGTGGTCATGTATGGAATATTAAATTAAATAGTTATGTGCGGTAGATGTATGTCTAGGTGCAAACGTGATCATGTGTTTTATCATCCCAACACTGCTGTGCATTTAGACAGTGATCACAGACATGTGTTAATCCTGTACATTGTGATTTACTCACTAGACACAGTGATCTAGTAATCCAGTCAAACGCTAGCCTCTACTTACAAATATCAGTGTGCTGTGTTGTATATGTATGATGTTGATACTGCTTTTTGGCAGCCTTTGGCACGTTTACAAAATAACAATTACTGTGTTCAGATAGGCAGGACTGCCTGAGGAAAAAAAAATAATGGTAATCTTGAGAGCTGTGAAAATTCTGTTCTACCTCAGCAATAATGGGCAGTCTTGCTGTGCGGCACTGACCATGTTGTGAGAGTGTAAAAGGCTGTGTTTCACTTGCCTGTTAGCAGTTTTGCACCTGGGTTTGAGTTGAGAAAGTGTGTGTGTGTGTATGTGTGTGTGTGTTTCTCTGTGCATGTTTCTCTCTCTCTTTGTTTTTTTTTTATTTTGGTGTTTGTTTGTCATTTATTCAATAAATATATTTTTTTGCGGAGAAATTCCAACCTCGACTCCCTCTTTTGGTGTGGCCCTTACCCAAAAGTCATAACAGTAGTGTTTGTGCATATGTATGTCTGACTGCATAAAGCCCATAGTTCATTTCGATTTGTGTATAAGTGTGGTTATGTGTATGCATGTGTGTGTGTGATATGCATGCTTGTCTGTCTGACCTCTGCGCTTGGCTACCTAGACCTCAAGATGCTTGTATGTTACGCTGTCTAGGTGAGTTAATTTCTATTTGTGTATGAATGTGGTTGAGTGTGTGTGTGTGTGTGTGTGTGTGTGTGAGTGAGCGCATGTCTGCCTGCATATATAATATGTACTGCATGGTCTGCTGTCTGACCTCTGCGCTCCGCTGCTTTGACCTCCAGCAGTTGTGATCCGTGTCGGGCCACCACATCAGCTCCGTCCTGCGAGCTGGCCAGTGGCCGGAGGGCCCCAACATCGCGGAGGGCCTCGTCGAAGGGCATCAGGTCGGCAGGGAAGTGCAATGAGGGGAGCACGCGGGCTGAGCTCCCCAGTCGCCCCTGCTCCTTACTGGGCACTGGTGGCACAGGGCTCCGCAACAGGGCCTCGGCATCCATGGTGGGGTTCAGGAATGGGTTGGGCTCCTAGGGAGAGAGAGAGGAGAGAGGGGTGAACACAGAGACAGATGAAAAAAAAGAGAAAGAATGAGTGAGACATAGACATGGTGTGTAAATGTAAGGGATTGAAAGAAAGAAAGAAAGAGAGAAAAAGGGCAGAATGGTGGTGAAGACAGAGGGACAAGTGCATGAAGGAGTGAAACAGAGAGAAAGAAACAAAGGAGTGGATTTCAAACGACTTCAATGTCATTAACTGAAAAACCACCAACATACAAAGGGCTCAATGTTTTGTGACAAACATTGGATTTGCATATGAGGCATTTGCATATGCAAAACAATCCAAGTCCATTTGCAGAAATATATTTATGTAATAAAGATCACTTGGAAATTAGAATAAAAACAACTTCATTTTGGCATATTTCTGAAGATGGACTTAAAAGGTTTTGCATCTGAAGTCCTCATATAAACAAAGGGGTTACAAAAGCTTATTCTACCCACAGTAGACCATTAACTTGAATTTCTCCAATATAAACACCTAATTACTTCTTATTCATAGTGAGTAAGGAGTTGTTGTATATGAATTATGATCGCTATATGCTTTGCTCATTGAGGGGCTTATACGATGGTAGTACAACAGGAACAGTTATTCTTAGGAGCAGTTATTCTTAATCAAAGACGTAATTAGGACTTATTTGTTTCTATAAACAGGCCATCTTTACTATTGAAGGAGAATAACTGTTCCTGTTGTACTACTGTACTACTGTTCATAATCTCCATACCAACCAAGGCATATTAAGATCATAATTCATACACAACAACTAACTTACTTGCTATGAATAAACAGCAATTAGGAGTTTTGTGAAAATTCTTTGTTAATGGTCTATTATGGGTAGAATAGTCATGTGGAATAAGGTATTAATAAATGACTTGTAATGACTACCCAATGGCTAGTATGTTACTAATGGTAATGGCATGGTAAGGCATGACATGGCATGACAGGGAGTAAGTGAGAAAGAGAGAGTATAAGCAGGTAAGTAAATTAACATTTGCAACTTGAAATAGCTGATCATCAGGAATGTTCTTGACTCCCCCTCAACCAACTCACACCCTATCACTCTACATCACCACCATCATAACCACACCAACCACACACACACACACACACAGACCACCACGACCACCACTACCACCACCAGCACCATCATCTTCAACATCATCTTCTCTGTTCTTTTTAAAGTACAGGACTTCCAGAAAGAATGGCTCCAGGGAGCTCCCCGCTTCACTCACCACTTACACTCACACACTCACACACACACACACACACACACACTCCCCTTGCCTTTCATGTGAGGAGCCTGGAGTCTGCCCCCTCCTCTCATCTCAAAGAGCCGCAAAGAAAAGAGACGGGAAGAAGAAAAAAAGGGAAACAAAGCCTTTCCTTCATGAACCCTCCTGTGTGTCCACGTTTAACATGACAGCAGGAAAGGCTGAGGAATTCAATTAGGGCTCTGTTGATGAATCGCAGGGAGGAGGATTCATTAACAAACTTCTGAGAACAGACAAACACACACACACACACACACACACACACACACACACACACACACACAGAAACACCCAGACACAAACACACTAGAAAACCAGATGAAGCTTTTTCTCTTTTTTTTCTATTTCTCTTTCCTTGGTTTTTTTTTTTTTTTTTTTTTTTCATGGCTCAATTACGAGAGCCCTGATCCCCTGACAGAGCAAGCAAGGGCTTTGGGGATTAAATGTTGGCTCTAAATGAGCTCCAGAGTCCCAGCACCATCACTGCATCCAACAGGCCATCTCTCTCTCTCTCTATGTGTGTGTGTGTGTGTGTGAGTGAGTGAGTGCAACTCAGCGTGCCGAGCGTTAAGACCACACTAGGCTAACATGCCCCAACCTCTGCTCCTCTCCACTTACGGGTGCCCCTGACTTAGTACCCAGTGGAGCGGGGGGCAGTTACTGCAGGGCAAATGCAGTAAGGGGGGGAGTAGATAGTGGTAAAGAACATACAACGAAGGGTTCGAGTGGATGAGGGAGTGATGGGAGAAGTTGGAAGTTGGAGTCCAGATGTCCACACTGCCCGTTCATGGCGCAGCGGGCCGGACGAACGCCTGAAGGGGCGTGGGATGGAGTGGGGAGGCGGGTGGTGTGTGTGTGTGTGTGTGTGTGTGTGTTTGGGGGGGGAGTGTTGGCGAGAGTGGGCACTGGTGCCCAATGCTCTTCCTCGCAGGCCGCTCAGGGCCTGGCAGATGATTGGCGGCGGGGGCAAATTTTCTGCCGTGCTGAGTCTGCCTTCTGTCCACGCTCGTTAGCGGAAGAGTAGCTAAAGAGAGGAGCCAGGGCCAGAGAGAGAGGGATAGAAATAGAGAGAGAGAGAGAGAGAGAGGGAGAGAGAGAGGGATAGAGAGAGAGAAGACAGAAGGTGAGAGGAAGAGAAAGAAAGGCGAGAAAATAAGGGAACGAATGAGAATGAAAGAGAGAGAGAGAGAGAGAGAGAGAGAGAGAGAGAGAGAGAGAGAGAGAGAGAGAGAGAGATGAGACAGTAAAGAAAAAGTTTCTTTAGTCAGTTTTGATGGTGGTAGCAGTGTGTGTGTGTGTGTGTGTGTGTGCGCGTGTGTGTGTTGGGGGGGGGGGGGGGTATTTGGAGGGGGTAGTTGTTTCCTGTCTTCAGGCTGGTTGAGTATTTGTGCGCTGGACTGTCCCATAAAGGTACTAAGGGCAAAGCAGCTCTCAGGGGGGTGTGGGCAAGTCTGCATGAGGGATTTGGAGCGCTCTGCGCTCTCTGCTCCTAATGCAGGCTAAAGCAGACGAGTCAAAGGACAAGCCTCCCTGTTGAGAGCTGCCTGCTGAGGACCATCTCCGTGTGCGCTGAATGATGAGTTGCCTCTCTCGGAGTTCAGCTCTGGTCAGACACTCCACACTCTTGCTGCAGGGTAAGCAGGACGACCCAGCACTCTCCTTACCTTCCTGCATCCTAACCCAACTTCTGGGTTAATATCACACTGTTCAGGTAAATAAAATGCAGTCAGCTGAATCAAGAGGTACAGAGTGATGATCGCTGTAAAAACTCAAGTTTATTTGCAACAAAGTTGCTTCTAGACAAGGATGTTGAAGTGGTGCCAAACATTTCTGCTTATCCTTCACAACTAGCTATTTTAGTTTCAGCCATTTTATTGCCTTTATTTACCTTTCTTTGGCATGGAATATAGACTCATGATGCAAACCAGGAAGAAGCAATACTCCTTAAGAATTGCATCACTATGGCCAGATTTTTGACCCTTCTTAATTCATTTCTACTCTACTGTAAAAAAAAAAAAAAAAAAAAAGAAAAAAAAAAAACACAGTATTTTTCCAGTCAGGACAGGGGTGAAAAAAAAAGAGCCCTTCCTCTCTCTCTCTCTCTCTCTCTCTCCATCTCTTTCACTCTATCCTCCTCTTTCCCCACCCAGCCCCTTACAGCGTATCAAACCGAGTCAGAAAATACATGAGGGCAGGCTGCAAAGGTGGGGGGAAGAGAGCAAAAGAGAGGATCAAAAGAGAAGTGAGGCGTGGAGGCGCGCAGGAGCGAGGGAGCGCAGGCCTCAGCACAGACATGTCACAGGCAGCAGGGGTGGGGTTGGTGGGGTTAGTGGGGGGTGGGGGGATTGAGGGGTGGGGGGGTAGAGGGAATGATCAGAGAGAGGGAATAATCTAGGTCACCCGGAACCATCAAAGCCCAAAACACGAGCAACTTGGCATGGTAAAACCTAGCATGTTGGAATTAAGCCAGTTGTGGACACACAAATGTAGACACTGTACACATGCACCCACATACATATTAATGTATAGAACACTAACACAGACAGAATGAGAGACTAACAGAGGGAGAGAAAGACAGACAGAGAAAGAGAGAGAGAGAGAGAGAGAGAGATAGAGATAGAGAGAGAGTGGGAGAGTGAGTGAGAGCGAGCGCAGATATCACCTAAAACCTCCCACAATCCATGTGGATGTCACACTGATCTGACTACTGTGCTATCAGAAATGCTGCACGGACACACCACGGCTACACAGAAAATTGTGAGTGAGCGCGTTTCCATGGCGACAAGCCAGCACGACGGATTAGGTCATGCCGACTGATGTTATGACCCGTTCAAAGGACTCCGCGGGGAACACGGGCATTTATTACAGTGGAGCCATCACAGATGGACTGCTTGAAGGATGGTGGTGGTGGTGGTGGTGGTGGTGGGGGAAGGTGGGGGGGTTTCAACGGGGGACAAACATTTAACATCAAACAAGCCACACTTAAAGGCAGTCTGTCCTCAAAGTGGTCACAGATAGTGGTCATAGATCTGCTGACTCAACAGCTTTCTTGTGCACCAAAAGAAAAAAAAACACACAAAGAAAGAAAGAAAGAAAGAAAATAACATCATAAAAACAGAAAGTCTAGGAGCCGTAGTTCAAGACGCCTGACACACACAATCAATAACCAAACAGATGAAAAACGGCCAAGACTAAAGGCCTCCGGAGAGACCCTTCACGTCAAACCAGCAGGAGGGGGTTTAACACTGAACAGAGACCCTAAACAAGCTAAGACAGGATTCTGATCAAATCAGATCTCTGCAAGAGAAGGAAAAGGAAAAAAAAAGGGAAAAAAACATGCCTGCGCCATCCCTACGCTCAACATCTGTCTTTTTTCAATCTTAACAGACAGGAAACAGATGTTGAGGGCTCCTCAGAGCATGTCATGCTTCTGCGCAGACCAAAACACTAATAGCCGAATGGCCCTTCAGAAATGGAAAAATACAAGTGTATTTCTAAGTGTATCTGACTTCATGTTGACACCAACTGATACACTGGCTGATATGCTGTACTATGTGCTGGTCATCCACACTTACGTCATCCATACGAAACAATCTGAATGATTACACCCCATCGCTCGTGACTCACCAGTCGCTGTCCATCTGGTTCAGCACTATCGTACACATACAGCTCGTAAATTACTCTTCACTGGAAAGAACTACTTTGCAGTCAAGATCAGTATGCGAGCAGTGTGTGGTATGAAGGTACTTTTCAGGCATTTCAGACACAGTTTATGTGTGTTTGCATGCTGGTGCATAATCTGCACAGGTGGTAACAATAGTAATATCTATATAATAATACAGACAATAAATGACTGACCATGGGAAAAGAGCTGCAGTGACTGTTAATGTGTGTGTTGAGGGCACTAGCCCTTTCGGGGCACGACGAAGAGTGTCATGGTTTTTGGGTTTTTGACTTCATTCACTGCATTTTACTCAAAAATCTCTGCACTGTTTTACACTTTTATACAGGATTTTGCTTGTTTTGTCTATCCATTTGTGTGTGTTTGTGCGTGTGTGTGTGTGTGTGTGTGTGTGTGTGTGTGTGTGCGCGTGTGTGTGCTTACTTGTTTGAGGTCTTCGTGGGCCGGTATGTCTGCAAAGCAGTAATGGTGGAAGAGGCCCATTTTCTGGTTGAGCAGGCAGTTGACCACGTGGGCACGGGCATTCTGCCACTGCACCAGCCGCACCAGGCCACGGCTCAGGGACGCACCCAGATCCACAGACCAGTTATACGCATACAGGGTCACCTGAGGAACCAGTGAGAGACAGAGACAGAGACAAAGAGAGAGAGAGAGGGAGAGAGAGAGGGAGAGAGGAGAGAGAGAGAGAGGGAGAGAGAGAACAAACAAGGGAAAAAGTATAAGAGTGTGAGTGAGAAAGGAGAAAATTGAACGAGGTAGCAAGGGAGCAGGGAGTGAGAGGAGTGAGTATGAGAGAGAGAGAGAGAGAGAGAGAAAGGAGAGAGAGAGAGAGAACAAGGAGAAAGAGAGAGAGCAAAGGAGAGAGGGCAAGTAAAGGAAGGAGAGAGAGAGAGAGAGAAACGGAGAAAGAAAGCAACGGGGAGAAAGAGAGACAGTGCAGAAGAAGAGAGGAGAAAGTGCGAGAAAGAGAGAAACGGCATTGCAGAGAAATAGAGAGAGCACAAAGAAAAGAAGAAAACAAAGATGAATAAGATGAGCACGGAGGAGAGAAAGAAGTGTCTTTGTTTATGCAGTACACAACGCCAGTCACAGTCAGCAGCAATCAAAACATTGCAAAGAACAAAATTAAAAAGGCAGAAAAACAGAGAAACAAAAGAAAATCGACCAAGGACATTTGTGAGCGGCAGAAAGGTAATGAATGTGCAATGAGCTCAGTCAAATGCGCTGGAGAAACGCGCGACGCTGAAATCTGAAATCAGCTGCGCCTCCGCTAAAGCAGTTCAGGGAGATGCACAGCGCACTCCTCCAGGGTCTACTGGGGGACGTGCCATCTGATGCAGAGAAATGGGGTTGCCAGCCACAGCACACTGTGATGCAGAGGCAGGCTTGAGGACTGTGAGACCATCCCTCCTTTAACTTTTCCAGTAACCTTGTTGTATCTTCTCTTGCCATGAACAGAGTCACAGCCAGGTGCATGTATGGAACAGAGTCACAGCCAGGTGCATGTATGGAACAGAGTCACAGCCAGGTGCATGTATGGAACAGAGTCACAGCCAGGTGCATGTATGGAACAGAGTCACAGCCAGGTGCATGTATGGAACAGAGTCACAGCCAGGTGCATGTATGGTGTCATTAAGCCAATTTCACCTGCCTACCTATTTCACATTTTCCGAACTCTCTCTCATCCTACTTCCCCAGCTTATACTATAAGTATGTTACTTGCCACACTTAGGATAGATAAGAACACCAATACCCTACACTACTCCATTTTGTCTTGTCTGGCACTTTAATGTTTGTGAAATGGTTAATGTCTAACTCAGTTGTCTTAAATGTTCAATGTTCAATGTCTATCTTTGTTTAAGCATGGGATAGTAAGAACGCAATTTCGATTCCTCGTATGTCTTGCACATGTGAAGAATTGACATTAAAGCTGACTTTGACTTTGACTTTCACCTGCCCACCTCCCCACCATCGGCCCCATCCCCTCCGTCTCCATCTGTCTCACCTTCTTCTCCTGGACGTGGATGTGGAGGAACCTCTGTCGCGGCGCCACCCCCCTGGCGGTCTGCCCAGGGCTGTACCAGTCACTCTGTTCCAAAGCCTCGAAGCGCTGCAGGCCCTTATGAGCTGCGGGGGGGGAGGGGGAAGAAGTTGAGATGGGGGGAGAGAGAGCGAAAAAGAAAGAGGAGAAAGACAGAGAAGAGGAAGAGTAAGAGAGAGAGAGAGAGAGAAAGGAGGGAGAGGAATAGAGAGAAAGAGAGAGAGAGGAGGAAGAGAGAGAAAGAGAGAGAGAGAGAATAGAGAGAGAGAGAGAGAGAGAGACAGAGAAAGGAGGGGATGAATAAAGAGAAAGAGAGAGAGAGAGAGAGAGAGAGGAGAAGGAAGAGAGAGAAAGAGAGAGAGAGAGATAGAGAGAGAGAGAGAGAGAGAGAGAAAGGAGGGGGATGAATAGAGAGAAAGAGAGAGAGAGGAGGAAGAGAGAGAAAGAGAGAGAGAGAGAAATAGAGAGAGAGAGAGAGAGAGAGAGACAGAGAAAGGAGGGGGATGAATAGAGAGAGAGAGAGAGAGAGAGGAGAAGGAAGAGAGAGAAATAGAGAGAGAGAGAGAGAGAGAGAGAGATAGAGAGAGAGAGAGAGATAGAGAAAGGAGGGGGATGAATAGAGAGAAAGAGAGAGAGAGGAGGAAGAGAGAGAAAGAGAGAGAGAGAGAAATAGAGAGAGAGAGAGAGACAGAGAAAGGAGGGGGATGAATAGAGAGAAAAAGAGAGAGAGAGAGGAGCAGGAAGAGAGAGAAAGACAGAGAGAGAAATAGAGAGAGAGATAGAGAGATAGAGAGAGGAGGAAGAGAGAGAAAGAGAGAGAGAGAGAAATAGAGAGAGAGAGAGATAGAGAGAGAGAGAAAGGAGGGGGATGAATAGAGAGAAAGAGAGAGAGAGAGAGAGAGGAGGAGGAAGAGAGAGAAAGAGAGAGAGAGATAGAGAGAGAGAGAGAGAGAGGAGGAGGAAGAGAGAGAAAGAGAGAGATAGAGAGAGAGAGAGAGATAGAGAGAACGGTTAGGGCAGGCTTCCATGCAGACTCCCGGTATCTCTCACTAGAGAAAAAATAAATATATATAGAAGAAGACAAAACCCTCATAAGTGTGACAGGCAGGGAGGCCTCCAGCAGCATAAGCCCTGGCTCTTAATTCACACACTAAGCCCCTCTGGTTCTGGATATTTAATATTTACAGAGGGTGGGCAAGATTAAACTCTACAGGGCCTTGCAATGGAAAGACCTAATTTTTGGATGATGAGAAGAAAAAAAAAAAGGATAAATGCAAATACAGCTATTAAGATTAAAATCATAAATGGAGCCCATTACGTAAACACAGAGAAACGGCCCAGTGGTGGGTCCCTGATGCCCCATGGCCAAACTCTCAACAGTTACTTAAAGACTCTGACACCGACGGTCGGGTTATTCATCTCTGGGCCGGTTTGAAGAGAGTGCAGTAAGGACAAGCATTCCTTGCTTATTGTGCATATTTTCTACCCCCCCCCAAAAAAGAAAAGATTCGATTTTGTCCCTTCTCTTTCCTCAAGACTATAAATCAGAGCAGAGCTCAATCTGTGGCAGTCATGTGAAAGAGCTTCACGCACGTAGAAGAAATAACAAATGCACAGATGTATTGTACTGCTCTTTGTTCTGTTCTAACAGTTTGCACAGGCAAAAGCAAAACAAATGGGATCATTTTTATTTTTTATATCTTTTTTTTCCTTTTTCTTAATCTTGTTTTTTCTTTTTTAAATCTGAGCCAAGACAAGCCAAGTGTCTCAAGGAGTCTAAAAAATAACATCTGTCCCGATGTTCTAAATATACACGAGGAAAAGCTAAGTTTATCCATCTTCAGACGGGTAGCTCATGCACTGTTTTATTTTCACTGGGTTTCGGTTTGGGTATGATGGCTATGAGCTCGTGAGGAGACCAGTGCTCACTGCACCAATAAAGTGCCATCACAAGGCCCTTCCAGACAGTCCCCGCAATAACCCACCTTAACTGGGACCAGAAAACAAAACAAAAAAAAAACCACAACGGGCACAAAAACACACAACAGAGTCATATCCTAGGGCCAAAAATAAGAGGAGATAAATAAACAAGTGAATAAATAAACAACGAAACTACACTGTTAAAAAAGGAATGTCCCATTTCTTGGCTCTCCTGACAGGAAACACTGAACGGTTTAATCTCAGCAGGAGATTTAAGCTTTCATGAATGTGTCCCCATGTTAGCAAATGACTGTGTTGGGAGCGATTGTGTCAAATGTTTCTGCAATGCAGGGGAAAAGTGAAAACAGCAAGGAGACTTGCAATAATTATGGCCACTGTTACATAAGGTTATGAACAAACATTTGCTAAAACTAAGGCATCGTCGACAAGAGAGTCCCCGAGGTTTGCTTGCTGATTTCTATTTTCTACTTGTGTTTGAACACAAGCACACAATAATTTGCCAAGCTGTCCACTTCAGGATACAATAACGAGTTTGGACAATTCAATTACATTCAGAAGACATGATATAATAAAATATTTATAAAATTATATATAACATAATTACATAACACTCCCAGCAGCAAGACATAGAGAACACAAATAATCGAGAGTATGGCAATCCCATCTTCCTATGTGTAATAGTTAGTTAGTGAGTGTTTATTTTGATAGGACAAACAAACAAACAGACATATCCCCATCACCAGCGCTGGGGGGCCAGACTTACGTGTGAACCTATTTAGCACTGGAGGGGTTTCCTCATCTGAACTGTCGTCTGTGGGCAAACAGAGATCAGCACACACAGCATGGCAGGAACTGACGGTGAGACGTAGTCAGGCGCAAACACACACACACACACACGCGCACACTCTCTCTCTTGCACTCACTCAATTGTAAGAGCATGCATGCACGCACACAAACAGAAGTGGAAAGACACAGAGATACACTCACACTTAAATAACTCAGACAAACATAACACACACGCACGTACGCACGCTTTCTCTCTCTCTCAAACACTCACACACACACTCACACACAAACAGGCATCCAACATACAAGCAGACACGCTAACACACACAAAGGCACACAAACACCCACACATTCTCACACTCCCTCACTTGTAAGAGCATGCATGCACACACACAAACAAAAGTAGAAAGACTCATACACACACAGAGATACACTCACACATAAATAACACACACAGTGTACACACACACACACAGTGCACACACACAGTTCTCTCTCTCTCTTTCACACACATACACACACACGCACGCTGTTTTCTCCCTCTTTCTCTCTTTCTCAAACACTCACACACACACACAAACAGGCATCCAACATACAAGCAGACACGCTAACTCACACACACAGGCACACAAACACACACACATTCTCACACTCTCTCACTTGTAAGAGCATGCATGCACACACACAAACAGAAGTAGAAAGACTCATACACACAGAGATACACTCACACATAAATAACACACACAGTGAACACACACACACACACAGTTCTCTCTCTCTCTCTCTCTCTCTTTCACACACACACACAAACACACACAAAGTTCTCTCTCTCTCACACACAAAAAAAAACAGGCATCAAGCGTACACGCAGAGACACTAACACACACACGCAGGCACACACGCGCACACACAGAGGCGCACACGCACAAACACACTCACACACACAGGCACACACACTCACACACACACACACACACACACACGGCTAATGCCAGGCACAGATAGAGAGAACAAGATATTCTAGCCAAAAGATAAACAGATCTGTTAGAAGAGCAGATGAAGAAGACGACACAGAGCAAGCATGGCAGCAGATAGCAGAGAGCATCGGATCCTATCACTTCACGTTCATTTTACACTACTCTTATCTGACTTCAGCCAAAAGCTAATACCCAAGGCTTAGCAGATGACAGTGCAGTTTTAGTCTACATTTCAATAAGGCTTTAGGATGAGGGGAAATGAGTAAGTGGAGTCAAAGGTCTTGCTATTGTAAAATAAATTAGGATTAATTAATGCAATAAGTTAAAGGAGTTGCAAAGTCATTAGTACTTCCTGTTGCCAAATGGTTAGCGAAGCATGCCAAACTGTTGACCACAGAGTCCAGAGCTGCATAACTATGGGAAAAAAAATGTATTTGTGTGTGCATACGTGTGTGATTCTGTGTGTGTGGTGAGGTGATTAAGAATTTATAAAATCGGTTCATAATTTAATACTTTTGGATGTGACTAAGACCACAGCAACAGGAGGGGGGTTTCTCTAAGGCAAACACAATCACTGTGAAATCTGGTGTCAAATAGATGATGTTGGACTACTTTAACAGCAACAAGAGCAGACAAACATAACACTTGGGGGGGAATAAGAAGTACAGGGAGATGGGGCTCAGCGCCACTCACCCTGGAAGGAACCTTGTAACTCTGTGCTACAATGCCATTGGTGGAAATTCCGGCCAATGAGAATGAAGCTCCTGGAAGACGCAGGTGTCTGACTAGTGTGCTGGATGTGAGGCAAGGGAACAAAGATGTCTCCCTGGGGACAACTGGAGGCAAAACAAACACAAACAAACAATAAATAACAATAAATAAATCCGCTCCACACCACACCACACCACACCACACCACAGCCGGTCATTTGGAAGACTAATTCTATTCTATCACACTGAGCCTGAATTCCAATGTCCTCTCTGAGTCAAAAGCCCTGAACCATTGAAGTAATAGTCGAGTTCGATCAAGTTCGATCTACTATCAAAGTAACTAGCATGAACTGACCTCATGATTGGCCAGCTCATCTCGGTTCAATGTTTCAGAGGACATCGGGATTCAGGAATAAGAGCTGCTTCAACACGATCAAGACATTCTAACAACCAACTAGAGAACTCCGAGGCATTGATATTTAGAAGGTGTATTTTCTATGGAGAGAAATGAGACACAGGCCGGTCACCTTGTTCTCTCAAACACCTTCACAACAGTGTCGTTGGCCAGGGAGCTAACCAGGCCTGCAATCTCGGTCAGGATGGAGGGAAGCAGGAAGTGGGAGCTGATCTCAGCCGTGCACTGCTGTATCGATGGACAGCCTGAGGGGGAAGAACACAGAGAGAGAGAGAGAGAGAGAGAGAGAGAGAAGAAAGAGAGAGAGAGAGAGAGAGAGAGAGAGAGAGAGAGAGAGAGAAAGAGAGGGAATAAGGTGGGGGTAAAGAGAGGAACAAATCAAAAGGAGAATGAGAAGGAATGAGCTGAAGTGTTCAGTCAGTCAGACTCTGTCTCACACACATGTATTAAAGGGGCACATAAAGTACATAAAAGAAAGACATAAAGAGGACCATTAAACATGAGGTCATTAAACACACGGGCATTAGGTGGACGACTGTGAGGAAAGGGCAGTGCTGGATGACTGCGGATCAAGGGTTTCACACAGACAGGAGTGGAGTTCAGTGGAGCTAGAACTCACCCAGCTTGGCCATGTATATGACCCAGGGCAAATAGGTGTGCTGGTACATGGGGTGAAGTGTCCCCACATCCCCCTCCTCCAGGTGAACCACATGCCTCCTGAGGGGGGCAGAATGACGTGCGAGTCAGACACTTTGCATCTCAACATCATCAGATCCAAAAAGCAAAGTATTCAATTACAATAAGCGCAGTCTATATAGAGATACGGTGTGGATGAGGATGTTATATATGGAGAATGTTCAATAACTGCTCAGCAGATGTGACAATTCAACAGTGATGGTTTCACATTTCAACTCATAGTCCTGTTGTTCGAGGTCACTGAGTGCTATCAGTAGGAAAAGAATGAGAAAATTTGGTACATTATAGACCGAATTGCGTTTGTGTTGAAATGTACCAGAATATCACTTTCAAGATTCTTCATTTCATTTTTTATTTATGTATAAAAGAATTTGAGAGATCACTAGTCAATAAGATGGCAATAGATATTTGTAAATTTAAATAAATTTATCAAAATATGGAGTATTTAATGGGTGTAGAAGTGTTCTAGATATATGGTTTGAATTTTGTGCGTGAGGGCAGGGAGGTTGTGTGGGACCTCTGGGCCTGTTCCAGCTCTACAGCCATGTTCCGCTCCTGGCTCCATTGCTGCTTGACCATCTCTGTCTTGTGACGGCGGCGCCCAGCCCGGGTGTCCTCCACACGCTCCGGCATGATGTCATCTGTCGTCTTTGGGCTGCTCAACTCTGACGAGTCCGGTTTGCTCTGGAGGGGGAGAGAGAGGAAGAGAAGAGTGGATGGATGGATAGAGGGATAAACAGATAGATGAAAGAGAAGAGAATGACAAAAGAATGAGAGAGAGAAAAGAGAGAGAAGAGAGAGAAGGAGAGCTTGGGCAACCTGGCAGCACAGCGGAAAGCATCCAAGCGAGCCCAAATCATTTCATCACTCATTTTCCCCATAAACATTTGGCTCCAACGCCCAAAAGGACCCGGATTGGGCCTGACCTGTCAATGAAGTTATCCGAAAGAGGAAATGCTGCTGACAGAGCTAATTAATGAGACCAATTTGCCTCTAATGAGGCGTTTTCAACACCCCCCTCTCCCTACACACACCACACACACACATTTTTCACATGCTTAATGTCTCTAATGGTGTCTACAGTGATGTCTAAAAATATCTAGAGATTATTATGCTAGTTTGTCTAGTTCTATAGTTTACTTTAGTTATTATCATAATTTTATTTCTGTATTGTTGTTTCTTGATTCTTCTTTTTCTTCTTCTTCTCCTTCTGGTGTTTATTGAGTACTCCTAGAAGCGAACACCCACACTGTGCTGCCAGCTTCACACTGCTAGGCCTTGCCTATACTGTATGTGTAGGAAAAATTGTAATATCCTAGAAATGAATATCAGCAAAAGAGAATAGTAATGTGATACAAATGTATGCCATGTGTAAAGGGGTAAGACAATCAACCTAGCAAAATATAGTTAGGAATGTGGGTAACAGAGTGTGCTGGTGAAAACCAGGCAGATATCTGGCTCCACCAGGAATTTAGAAGAAGTGGACATGGAACCTAGACAAATTAGAACAACAGAAGGGCAAGAAGTCAAATAAAGGAAGGGCAGGGAGGTCTGCAATTTGTTTTACAAAATGTGATATGTATTCTGGGAGGTATAAAAGGGAATCCTAGTCTTCAAGAAGATGGGCCGGTTACTCGGCACACCTTGTGTAGGTTTTGTGAGGGTAACTTGTCTCCGACGTCGTGATTAAAGACTGCAGTGATCCACCAAGTTGCCTGCCTAGAATTTTTAACCACACATGCCTGGCCTGATATTGCCAGGCTTTAAACCGCCAATCTGTTGGGAGGTTTGTAAAAGTGTGTATTTCCCATACTTCAACACAGTGATTTTCCTCACAGTGCATTGTTCAAATGTACTACTACTACTACTACTACTACTATTACATTTATATGCCATAGTGCATTGTTTAAATGTACTACTACTATTCCATCCATATGCCACTTTTCAAACATACTCAAAACACTTACAGTGGAAGGAGGACCTCACTAGCCACCACCAATGTAACAAGGAGACTCACCAAGATTTCCCAGAAGCTGCGTCGGGTGGTCTTCCCTGTGGGGGTGGTGGACTCAGGCGTGCTGGTGCCCGTGCTGGGGGTCGGTGTGTTGGTGAGGGGGTTGAGGGTGAGTGGCGAGGGGCTGCTCCTCAAACTCTGGGTGCCACTGAGGCGGCGAGGACTGTCCCGAACATCCCTTACTTCCTTAGCGGCGGCCTGGGGTAGAGTCAGCAGCCCTGAGGGGTGGAGTGTCAGGAGAGTGGGGAGGCAGACATGGGGGTGGGTGAAGAGGGTGGGGGGTTGGTTGTTAGACAGTTTTATTTCTGGAAGATCACAATGTCTGAGGCTGATGGCTCACTAAAAAAAAAAAATATCCAATATCCAGCTTGTCTAGACATTGGCTCGTACGAAATTCAAACACAAGATCCAAGATCTCTGATTCAACAGGCTGTGTCCACAATATAGAAACATCACCTCAACAACCTGCTAAAAAGAAAAACAAAAACCCTGAGGCAAGTTTAGTACTGCCAAGACAAGGTGAAAGAGAGCAGGCGGTGCTGCTGAAACTGTGGAAACAACTAAGTGACTGAAAAAAACTGAAGGGGATAGAGGGATGAATGTACTATATAAGCAAAAGAAAGAAAGCAGATGAGAAAAAAGGGATAGAAAAAAAACTGTTATACAGCTTCTATACTGTGACGCAGCACTGAATATGTTTATGGCTATTATGTTCATGTTTACTGACCTCACCAGACACTTTTATCCAAAGTAACACAATATAATATAAACACCAGGCGCTTAAAGATGAAAATAGTTTAACTTTTGAAGCTGAGTTCTCTTCAACAATGGGCCATTGCTTAGCTGCCAGTCATAGCTAAGTCAGGGAGCTAGCTGTTTAGCCAAATCTGTGATGTCATAGCAACAACATGTGTATATTCAGTTTCGACTTTGCATGATTTTGTCGCTCACTATTTTAGAACACTTGCGTTTTTGGAGGTGAAACTCTTGTTTGGTCTGACCAGCACTTAAAGTTAAGATAAGGCACAGCAAGAATAGGGCAAGAGTGGAGATTCAGAGCAGTTCAGCCTTCATAGCAAACCCTTTAGTGGTAAAGACCCTAGGCTTCCTTCTTACCATTGGTCTCGTCCCTGGGAGAGCCAGCGGGCAGGCAGAAGGTCTCCTGGCACAGGGGGTTGGGCAGCACCCGCAGCTCCATGATCACGTCACACAGGGCGTGGCGCAAGGCACCGCGCAGCTTGTCAGTTAGCTGAAGTGGACTGACGTTCCCCTGTTCCCACACGTCGAAACGCACACGCACGTATGGACCTGGAGACATACAGGGAAAGTTATGGAAAGAAACAAGAAGAAAGAAAGAGAGAAATACAGGAGAAGGAATGAAGGAAAGAAAGAAAAATGAAAGAAAAAAGAAAGAAAGAGAACGAGGGAGCAAATGAGGTCATGAGAGAGGATAAATCAGGAATCAGGGAAAAACTTGTAAGAAACTGCACCATAAGACAAAGGAGAACACTACATTACTGTCGAAACTCCTCCTTTGCCACCCACCAACCCTCCCCCCTTTCTATTTTCCCCTGATGAATTGAGACCCAAAGGGGCACCTCTCGGCTCAGGTAGGGCACTAATTACAATCTCACACCCCACCAGCGGCCCCTGTAATAAGTCTACTCAAGAATTTGGGCTATTTTCAGCGCAATATTTCCCCTCACTGTTTGCCAATTAGCGCCAAAACTTTTCTTTATTAATCTGATGCATCCCCGTGGACTGTGTAATGCGCAAACAGAACAAGATTAATACTATTTTAATGCCTTTTAAAAGTAGAAGGAAAAAGTGCTTATTAATCTTGTTGGCATCTACATACATCATTGTGATGTGCTCAGAAATAAGTACGCCTTATTTCACACATCCATTTCACAATAATTACTATTGATGCTTTCATATCAAAACATATGAGTGGCCAAATAAATCAGGAGTAAATGAAGCTGACTGATTAACACAATCAACTTCATGCTGCTTTATAGGGTTGCTGACAGGATCCTTTCTTGTCTTCTAAAGATTGCTTCCTGAAGTAAGTAAGTGTCTATAGGAAACTGGTACTGACAGAAATCTGTGCCAATAGCTCTTTCATAGCAATAGCTCTCTTAGGTATCAATCAATCAATCAATCTATCAATCTATCTATCAATCTACCTATTTATCTATTTATGAATCCATCTATCTTTCTATGACTCAATCAATGAATCCATTTATCCAATTTATCCATCTCTGAATCTATCTATTTCTCTATCTATCTAACCATCTAATCTATGAATCTATCTAACTATGAGTCAGTCTATCAATCTATCAATCTATCTATCTATCTATCTATCTATCTATCTATCCGTCTCTCTCTCCGTGAATTCCATTTACATCATGGCTCTGGGAACTGAATCACCCCAGTGTTTTATTTTTTTCACTCAAACTGCGGAGCAACAACAACTCTTTAGGTTTGGGAAGAGAAAAAAACACACACACAAACTCAAATGCTTTAACAATAAGACACAATAAATCTTAATTCAGGACCATTAAATGCTTAGTAATTACAAAACTGTGGCCAATTTAAGTCAATTTAGTTGGATTAATTTGATCATTAAGGAAGGGAATCTCATTTCCATCCCTAAAAGCAATTTAACAGGTAAAACAGTAACTAATACGATGACTTGCAAGTGCTATTCTCCTTCTTGTCATCAGCTGACCACTGAAACTCACCTGGGACTTGGCTGTGGGAGGGTCCCACCTTGACCACTGTGGTCAGCGACTCAAACTGGTCAGGCTCGAGAGAGAAGGCCGAGGAGTATCCTCCTTTGAGGGGAGACGTGCCATCCTGTGCGGGGACCTGTAGGGGGCGCCCCTCAGTGTCGACAAAGGACAGGGCAATGCAGGCAATACCTGGGACAGACACAGAGACAAGGTCAGAGATCAAGTATCAGGGTCAGAGTCAGAGTTCTGCACGGGTCCACTTTTGGAGACCGGCACGGTACAGCACCACAGGCGCCCGATCACCCGTGATTACATCAAAGTTTAATCTGCACTATATCCACACGTACCCGTTAATAGACCACCGCTTAGCCACCCGTGCCAATTATAAATCACACACAAATGAAAAGCATTTTATTTTAAATGTGCTTTATTATTTTTTTTTAGCATGACGGGCCTGTACGCGCGAAAATAATGCAAGCTTTTACAAGTGGATTGAATGGGCTATGAGTGGCTACACAATCTAAACATGCAGCCTATACATTTCGCTTGAGCATTTCGCATTAAGCGGACCTATGCTTTTCATATAATGAACGGTATCGCTGAGGTTTGAGCTCTATCAGAGCCCTACGTGGAACACTAGCCTGTAAGGATGGAAAAAAACAACCTGAGTCCGCTGAACACAAAATAAAATCAGATAGGCTATCAATAGGTTGTCTGCCAAAATATAACCTAACCAAAGTTACAGTGCAGGAGCAGTATATCAATTCCAGCAGAGGCGAAACCTTTCTCACCGGCAGCCCTCGATGCAGGGTTGAGGGGAGGCTACATTCTGTGGGGTCACTGGCAGGTTGGAGAAGGTCTTTTCATGATCTTTACAAAGGCTACACAGATATTTTCACTTAACTGTTATTTTTGCAGGCTACCATACTGTTTTGATTCCCCTTTACCTGCCCATATGTAATTAATTACCCGCCCCCATATCTGCACGTAAAATTCCAGAGCATTAAAATCCACCCGTTTCAGCAATATTGTGCGGGTACCTTTACTTCAGAAGACTAACGTCATCAAATCATTATTTTGCAATGATAGATCTAGTTAAACAAAAACACACAACACTAAGTAACAATCAGTGTACTTGACGTCATGTCACTTGTCATTATTGCACTGGGTTATGGCAACTTAATGATGTGAAATTAATCCTGTTATGGCATGCGCAATTCAGAGAGCCGTCATGACAATTACTAATTCTGATAACATGCCGTTCAAGTCAGTGGACAGCTGATGCACATAACATCTGCGATAACACGCGTTTACAACATAAATAAATATGTGAGTCTTATGAACTGAAGCAATCATTGCATCTCACAACCAAAGAATTAGCCCAATACAGTCAACCAAACCTGCCATCGCATGCAGTAAAAGTGTGATTGAAACCTGTAAACTGCCTTCATCGTAATGCCACATTCATTTGAGACTGAAACAAAAAGCCTGGGATGCAGAGAAAGTTATGTCACTGAAAAACGAATTGCGTCCTTAGATTGTGTGCCATATTGTGCCATCTTAAATTGGGCTTTCAGACGGAATGGCAAACAACGGAGAGTGCCAGAGGGTGAGAGAACTGTGAACTCCTTCATTATGTCAAAAAATGCAACGGCTTTTTCTCGCTGTTTTGTTAGGAGGGTCTGATGAAAATGTCGAACATCATCAGGCAGAAAAGGCACAGCCCATTTCGAGCCATTCGGTGATTGCACTCCTTCAAATCTTCTCACAATCAATGCTCCACCACGCCTCAATAACTCATCTTATAAACACACAGCCACACGGAAACTGTTTGCCTGATGGCAAAGCCACACACACACACACCACACACACACACAATGTCATTAACACATGCGCGCGCACACACACACACATCATTAACACATGCACACACACACACACACCTGCTTGCATATACTCGTTCATAAACGCACACAAACACACACACACACACACACGCACAAATGCACAGACACACTTATGCACTACATGATCGATGTCTGCTGCCAACAGAAACACAGGTGGACACCGATGCGTGGCACCACATCACCTAACATGAATCACACAACAGCCATTTAGACCGAAGCCAAAGCCCAAACTGGAGCAAACAGAAGTGCTACGGCTCACAGTCACACTACGGTAGTGACCCGCAGCCACCGCCAGAGTCAACGCACACACACACACACACACACACACACACACACACACACACACACACACACACACACACACACACACACACACACACACACACACTAAAGTGAAGGAGAGTCTACAGTGGAGGGCCAGATGTCGAGTGTGACTTCATTAGCCTGTGCGAGGGGTCTGTTGTTTCAGAGTGTGTGTGAGTGAGTGTGTGCATAAAAACTTCGAGGTGAGACCGCAACTCCCCACTCCCGTGGCCTTGTTTGCTTGCTTGTTTGCACTCCCATGCCCTTGTTTGCTTCTCATGTGTGTGGATAAAAAAATGTCTGTGTGTGTGTGTGTGTGTGTGTCTGTGTGCGCTAGCCAGTTTTAGCTAGTGAAAGTGAGTGTGCGGGGAATGTGTGTTTGTCCCTGTCTTGTCATGTGCTGTGGCCTCTGAATTTGTGAGCAATATTGTTTATGTATGTGTGCATGTGCAATACATTTGCACATGTTTCAGTGTGTTAGTGTGTGTGTGTGTGTGTGTGTGTGTGTTTGTCTCCCACAAGCTGCCAATGTGGCAATCAGTCAGCTTAGGTTAATGAGTTGATGCAAAACTGTCCCTTTTCCCCTGAACAGAAATTTGTGTGTGTACGCCTATTTCGTCGGCAAGTTTGTGTGTGTGTGTGTGTGTGTGTGTGAGTGTGTGTGATGAACTGTGACAGCCGGTCGGGTGACCCCATGGCTCAGGATGGCTTTTTGAAGTCCTCAGAAATGGACACAGAAGGTCTCTCTCTCTCTCTCTGCCCTTCCTTTCTTTCCTTTTTCATTTCCCCCTCTCTTTCTTCCCCCCTCTCCTCTTCCTCCTCCTCCTCCTCTCTCTCTCTCTCTCTCTCTGCAGTCTCAGAGTGGCTTATCCTGACAGGCTGGCCGTGACGGGCGCGTGCAGGGTGGCCGAGGGCAATGAGGCCGCTGATTGCTACAGCCGTCACTTTAATGGTTGCAGCCGTACAGGGAGCAGGCTGCAGGGAGTGTGTTTGTGTGTGCTTTGCGCGTGTGTGTGTGTGTGTGTGTGTTGCGTGTGTAGAGTGTGTGTGTGTGTGCGTGTAGAGTATGTGTTTGTGTGAGTGTGTGTGGTATGTATGTTTGAGACTGTGTGTGTGTGCGTGTGTGTGTGTGTGAGACAGAGAGAGAAGAGATAGCAGTGGATAGACAGAGCTGGATGTGGAGCTGACGGGTCTCGATCTACAAGACAAGACCTGTGTTGTGCGGTGGAGGCACGGGGCTATCAGTCAATTACAACGCCAGAGATGGAGACCCACAGAACCCCACCAAGGGAGTAGGAGGGCAGGAGAGCAGTCATGCAGAGACCTGACTACTGACAGATAGAAACACAGACACACACACACACACACACACACACACACACACCACTTCATTTTCTTTCTCTCTCACTCTCTCGCACACATACACTGGCATGCACACACACACACACTCTTCTTTTTTCACTCTCTCTACATATATATATATATATATATTTTTTTTTTTTTTCTCCCTACTCTCTACACATATTTTTTTTCTCTACACAAATGTTGGCATCGACACAAACACTCAAAGATTCACAAGTAATGGAATGCATTTAACCACCCAGACTTGTAAATATTCCACACTACCATCACAAGCCTTGCCATAATTTTCCAGATAAAAAAAAAAAAAAAAAAAAAAAAAACTCATCTTATACAAAAGATAGATGTTTATTTTTTTGCCACAGACGATGCTGCTTCTCTTTTCTTTGCCAGCTTGCTTCCAACTGCAGCACGTATAGTACACTATCTACACAGAGACAGCTGCAAATGAGGAAGCGACTAGCAAACACACTCCAACCAGCATGCCTGACTCATGCAGACAGTGAGAAGAGGTAGTGGTGGTGGTGGGTGGGGAGGGGCTGGGGTTGGTGGTCCGACGAGGGTGGGGGTGGGGGTGAGGGTGGGGTGGGTGAGGCCTGGCGAGTGGATGAGCTTCAAAACACAGCAAAAAAGACAACTCCACAACCACGGGCCAAACTCAAATGAATGCAGCTCTGCAAAAGGCTCTGGGTAGGCTGGTAGCGCAACCAACACACGTCCAGCAGGGGGCAGTGTGGAGATCAGGGCTGGGTCTGGGGCAGGTACAGGATAGTAGTGAAGGGGAGGAAGTGGGGGGGGGGGGGCAGAAGCTCAGGCTGGTTCACAGGGGGGGGGGGGGTGGAGGGGTGGGGGGCTGGGCGGTTGGGGGAGATACCTTGAAACTGGGAGGGTGGGAAGAGGTTCTGTACAAGCTCCGACATGGTACCTGAGTCAACAACAACAATAACAACAACAACAAAACAAACAATAGAGACACCCACAAACAAGAGAGCGGGGTTCAGATGACCACAAGAAGAAGGACAGAAACACACAGACACACACACACACACACACACAAAAAATGCACAAACTGACTTTCACAACATGCACACCACAGTGGGAGAAAAAATGGTGTACTTGGAATGGAATGCAAGCTAAAAATGTGTGTGTGTGTGTGTGAGAGAGAGACAGAGAGAGAGACAGAGAGAGAGAGAGAGAGAGAGAGAGAGAGAGAGAAAGAGAAACAGACAAAGACAAAAGGAGTGTGTGTGTGTCTCTGCGAGTGTGTGTGTGTGTGTGCTGAGAGTGTCTAATGTCACCGCCATGCAATGGATAGTCTCTAGTTCTCTATCTTATCTCTAGTAAGGATCTAGAGCACTTTCAGTGCAATAACAAAAATGGCGCCATCTCCTACATACAGAAGCCTTGCTGTTCCCACAACATATGGGCTAGTCGGGTTGTGGTAAATCCCGAGACGCATGGGTGGGCTAGTCGGGTTGTGGTAAATCCCAACGCATGGGCTAGTCGGGTTGTGGTAAATCCAAACGCTTGGGCTAGTCGGGTTGTGGTAAATCCCGACGCATGGGCTAGTCAGGATTGGGTCAGGGAGGGAAAGATGGTGTTCCTCGGTCCTTAGCTGAGGAAAAAGTTCCTTTCCTACAGAAGCACCTGAGAGCTAAATGGAGTTTGAGACCTAATCACATGCAATTGCATGGAGGTAAGTAAGACACCAAATTAGCAAACTCTCATCATTTTACTATGAGGTTTCTTAGGAGCCAACACACACACACACACACACACGCACACGCACGCACACACACGCACACACGTCCACGCACTTAAAATTTCAATTAGCATATTCTCTAATTTGGCACCCTAAAAGATTCATGTGACAACTACCTGGGAATGGGGGATTGGGTAATTAGCTAGTTGGTTGTGTGTGTATGTGTGCTCTGCGCGTGCGTGTGTATATGTGTGTGTACGTGTGTGTGTGTGTGTGTGTGTGTCACTCCCCCCAGCAGCCCAAAGCACTTTTTGCAGCCCTGCCAACGGATGCTTAAAGCCGTTGGTACCTGACACAATTACCCCCCTGGCAGACGGACGACAGGCAGGCAGGCAAACGGGCAGGTGGGTAGGCAGGCATGTGGGGAGGCAGGAATGGGTCGAGGGATATTAAATAACTTCAATGCCTTGTTGGGAGACACTTCGAATTAATGAGTCGTGGGTAGTGTGTGTGTATGTGTGTGTGTGTGTGTGTGTGTGTGTCTCTGTGTGTGTGTGTGTGTGTGTGTGTGTGTGGGGGGGGGGTCCTCTGCTCCAGCTCAGCAATTAGCAGGCAATTAGACCTCATGAAGGAATGAAGCGGAAGTCTGGGAAGGAGGACACGCACGCACACACACACAGACACACACCTAATGACACACTAGAACCCCCTCAGCTCTGATTCAATACAGCAGGAGCCTGAGGGAGTGGCCATTCGGCTGCTCTTAAAAAGTCTCGCATAGAAAGTCTCAAATACATAAATATTAGCCTAGCCTAGCGCCAATAGCAGGGCTGAGATGTTTCCTCCATGAGGGGGGACTCGTTAAACGATTAAAAAAAAAAAAAAAAAAAAAAAAAAAAAAAAGAGGCACATTTATATTGGAGATTTAGGCTGTCGTGAATCGCCTGACAGGTATTGATAATAACGGGGGAGAAGAGGCGAGGAGCAGCGTACAGCAGAGCAGAGCGGACGCATCAACGAGCGGTTAGTGACGGGTCATTATTTCATGCAGCCGCTAACCCCCAGGGACTGTGTTCAACAAAGCTGTAAAGCCACTGACAGCACATCAACACGAGGAGCACCACGCACCGGAGCAGGGAGAGGAATATGTGTGTGTGTGTGTATGCTTTTGTGTGTTTATGCGTACGTGTGTATCTATATGTGTGTGTTTGTTTACATTTACATTTATGCATTTAGCAGACGCTTTTATCCAAAGCGACTTACAACTCATCAACTATCAATTGTTCAGGGCCAGTCTCCCCTAGAGCAACTTAGGGTTAAGTGCCTTGCTCAAGGGCACAACTGTGGCAGCCGGGATTCGAACCCACAACTTTTCAGGCTACTTACACGCTAGCCAGGTTCCTTAACCACTACGCTACCACCACCCCGCCGTTTGTGTGTGTGTGTGCGTGCATGTGTGTATGTGTGAGGGAGGAGCTATGTTCTCTGCTGCCAGGCGGGTCGCATCAACAGGTGCAGAAAGGGCTGAGTGTTTATTAGCAACGCTAGGCGCTTCATCATCTGCCTGGTCATTTTAATATGGGCAGCAGCCACTGCAGAAGTGACCAGTCAGCACAACCAACGTGATGACTCTCTCTCTTTCTCTCCCTCCCTCTCATTCTCTTTTACTCTCTCTATAGTTCTTTCTCTCTCTTTCCCTGACTCTCACTCTCACACTCCCAAATCAGCAGCTTAAAATAAAATAATAATCAACATAAAAAACATTCTGATGTCTGCAGGAGAGAAGATGGAGGAGAGGGGGAAAAAAAGAGAAGAGGAGGAAAGGAAGAAGAAGAAAAAGGAGCGGGAGAAGGAGAAAAGGAGAAGTTAGGGATGGAGGGAGCAGAAGAAGATGAGGAGGAGGAGAAGGAAAAGCAGACGGTAAATTACTGGAGGAAAGTAAACAAGCTCAGGGTGTAATTACAGAGGAGCAAAGAAGCTTTCAGGTGGCGAGTGAGATTTAGGGCGTGTAATGCAGGGTGTGGAGAAACAAATCACAACCTAGGAGACGCCAGGGGAGGAGGTGGGGGGCACACAGGTAAGGGTGGTGTTTGTCAGCATGTGTCAGTGTCTGTGTGTGTGTGTGTGTGTGTGTGAGTGTGTGAGTGTGTTGTTGCTGTTGGTAAGAGCTGCAAGAACAGGTGAGAGAAGAGAAGATGTAGAGAAGAGTTGGAGGTTCACAGGAAAAGATGCGTGTGTGTGTGTGTGTGTGTATGTTTGTTGTGTGTGGGTGTGTATGCGCATGTAGAGAAGACCAATAGACAATAGAGAAACAACAAAAGAAGAAAAAGAGAGAAAGAGAGAGTTACCTTTCCCTCCAGTTCCTTGGCCCCCAGGCTTGTTGTAGAGGTAGAGGTCAGAGTCTGGCAGCTCACTGCTCAGGTGGAAGTAGTGCTGTGGACCAACGACACAAGGCATTGTCAGACATGGAGAGAGAGAGAGAGATAATGAAGAGTAAGAGAGAGAGAAAGAGATGGTGTAAAGCAGAGAGAAAGAGTGGATGCACAAGAGTGAAAAGCAAGAGAATACAGAGAGGGGCAGAAAATGGAAAGAGGGCAAAGGAGAGAGAGAGAAAATTGTGAGAGAAAGAGAGCGAGAATTCAAGACAGAGAGAAAGAGAACAAAGGGAGAAAGAGAGAGAGAGAGAGAGCAGGAGAATGAGGGCGAGAAGAAGAGGCAGAGAGCGAGAGAGCATGCATAAGCACACATCAGCACATCCATATAAAAGGAAGTCTTGTCAAAGTGCCCTCAGACTCTGCATATCGCTTGCATATATTAGCACCTGAATTACGTGCATATGAAATCTCAGGGCCTCCTGGAGCGGTGGACTCCAGCAGGACTTTAACCCACAGAGTAGCTCCTCATTGCCCAGTAGTGCTGTATGCATTAAGACCATGACTCCTTGCTTAACGTGGGCAGTCGCCAAACCTCAATTAAACGCATTCAAGACTGTCTAGGTCTGTCTAACGGTAAATTCATATACAGAGTTACGTCTGGGGAAAATCCACTGGAGAGATTGGCCTGGGTGTGGATGTTAGCGATAGCAATTAGCAGGTTTCTACACCGATTCAATGCCTCATTGAAGTCAAGGGTCTCGACAGTGATGCATTTGGAAATGCAACACACAGCAAATGTGAGTGTGAGTGAGTGTGTGGTGTCAGTGCAAACCAGCCTGAGGAGGATGTGAAGACTAGCTAAGCAGAATTTTGCTATTTTAAGAGGTATGTTTTGACAAATCCCTCGTTCTGCAATTCATCCACCAAGGAGGTCAGGTTTTCAGTGTTTGTCTGTCTGTCTGTCTGTCTGTCTGTCTGTCTGTGTTTGTAGAACTCTGTATAAAAAAATACAAATATGAAAATGCATGCAAAAAAAAAAAGATTTTATTTTCATCTTTAGTGGACGGTTGGTGAAAACAAAAGAAAGAACACAATAAATTTTGGAGGAGCTCCGACTCACTAGGACAACCTGGCAAATTTTCACTCACTTTTGCTAACGTTGCTAAATACAGCACTTGGCCTTGGCAGAGGTTGGCACTCTCTGAGTGCTCCAGTCCAGTTTTGATATATGATCGTGTGCCCCGAACTGTGGCGCACAACTCACCTGACACTCTTTCTGGCTCTCGATGCTGTATTTTTTATTTTTTTATTTTTGCTGCGGCTCACAAACTTTGTGAAAATTTAATAACAGCCTTTTACCACAGGTCATCAACAAATACGTTGCAAATACGTTGCAAAAAATGCGTCGGGCTACAAGCCCCATTTGTAGCAGTAGTCACAGTATCAGTAAGTGGGCGAAGTCCTGTCTATCTTACTGGGAAACTACTAAGGCAAGTGACAGCACTGACAGGACTAAGGGGAATTCTGGAAGGGATGCTAGTCAGCTGCTGTCAAAACAGACTGACAGGGTGAGTGTGTGTGTGTGTGTGCGTGTGTGTGTGTGTGTGTGTGTGTGTGTGCCATGTGTCGGATGGAAAGTTTAGTTGTTGGAGTTGCAGGTAGGATGGGCACTAGAGTATTTTCCTAAAGTGGTACTCGATGTGCGTGTGTGTGCGTGTGTTTGTGTTTGTGTTTGTGCTGTATACTTGTTAAGACAGCAAAAACAGAAACAGCCACTAGGGTGCTACCTATATTGCTGTTGCACATGGTGCAAGTGTGTGTGTGTGTGTGCGTGTGTGTGTGTGTGTGTGTGTGTGAGAGAGGATGGAAAGTTTAAATATTGGAGAACTGCAGGTAAGATGGGCACCAGGGCACTTTCTTAAAGTGGTACTCCATAATGCCCCATGTGGTGCAAGTACAGGAAATGTGTGTGAGTTTGTGTGTGTGTGTGTGTGTGCCTGTGCCTGTGTTTTAGTTGTTTAGAGAAACAGGAGCACTAGAGTGCTTCCTTGAAGTGGTGCTCTATATTGCTGTTACACATGGTGCAAGTAGAGGAAAGAAGTGTGTGTGTGGTACAGCACTGCGGAGACAGACACTACCTTGAAGTGGTGCTCCATGTTGCTGTCGGTGTACTTTGGGATGTGGAGGAAAATGAGCAGGTTCTGCCTGAGGTAGTGGGCCACAGCCGGTAGCCAGGCCAAGGAGTACTGGGGCAGGAAGAACTCCATCACCTCTGTGGCCGGTGAACCCGGAGGCTGGATGAACTACAGAGATTGAGACAGACAGAAGAGAGGGAGAGAGAAAGAAAGAAAAAAGAAAGAGGGAAAGAGAGAGAGAGAGAGAGGTGTTAACACTGTTATTATACTGTACTTGTATATCAGGGTTTACACTGGTTTCAAGGTTGTAAATTTAAGACTTTTTAAGACCTTTTTATGACCATTATGATCATTGCAATTCTTAACCAACATGATGCCCTTTCCGGCACAGGTTTCCATTGCAGAGGTTATACTTTTTAACGGTGCTATTGATTACAACTACCAACTTCACATGAAAAAAAACTTCATACTTCCCTCCAATAGAAAACACACTTCAAGCAGCTAAATGGCATGGTCCACATGAAATGCACTGCACTGGTGCATCTCCAACAATAATTCACTACTCAGACCAATTTAAGACCTAAACTAAAACTATTTTAGACTTACTCAACAATATTTTACTACTTTCAAGACTATGTTTAAATTTAAGACTTTTTAAGACTGCACAGAAATCACTGCATATTCTGATTTTGATAATGTCATAAACATAACATTGAAAATGTTACTGATTCTACTGACATGAGTTTTGATTACTAGTATCTTTCAATGTTATTATGTCGTATAACGCTGTATCTATAAATGTCCTGATTTATTGTCCAGTATGAGAATCTTGCTTTGGCAGAGTAAGTGCCTTTTCAGCAGGATCTTGCAACTCCAAAGTGGGGTGGACGGGTGTGGAAAACAGCATGGCTAACGGAGGAGGCAGGCAGGCTGAGATAGAGAGAGGCAGCACTAATGAGACCTGCTTACCTACTTCCTCCCGGCCCAACACCACAACACAGCAACAACACAACGCAGCACAACACAGCACAGCACAAGATAACACAACACAGCACAGCACAGCACAACACAGCACAACACAACACAACACAACACAACACAACACAACACAAACAAAACACAACACACAACACAACACAACACAACACAAACAACACAACACAACACAACACAACACAGCCCAGCCCAGCCTCAGACAAGGGTATTCAGGTATAAGCCTACAGGGACTGTACACCAAAGTTTCTCTGATTCGAGGGTTGGGACAACAGAATGCCGTTCATTTTTGTGGTTTTAATCAGTTTAAAATGTCCTCAGTTTTAATGGATGTCTAATAGGTGCCTGCCTATGCAAAATCTACAACTGACTTGTCTTTCACTTGTACAACTTGAAAAACTACATGCATAGTTTGCAATTGCCATTGACAATAAAGAATGCATAGTCATAAATTTATAAATATAGTGCAATAGGTCTACACAAGTAGGTCCAATAGGTCTGGGTCCCAATGAACCGTCTCCAAACCGGGGTCCACCTATTGAATACCCCAGGTCTAGGGCAACAAAACAGCACCACATCCCAGCCCAGCCCAGCCTAGCTCAGCCCAGCCAAGCACAACAGTGCAGCACAGCAGGGCACAGGAGAACGCCACGGCACAGTAAAATACTCAGCCCAGCCGCGGTGGATCTGAGACTCATGAGTCATGGCATCAGACAGCCTGCTGCTTAAGATGCTGCCTGCGTTTAGGGCTGATTACAACCAGAGCAGGGGCAGTGACAGAGCACACAGAGACAGAGACAGAGACAGAGAGGAGAGGGGGAGAAAGAGAGAGAAGGAAGAAAAGATATAAAGAGAGAACTGGAGGGGGTTAGATGGTGAAAGAGAGAGGGAGGGAGAGATCAAAAAGGAAAAAAAAAACACACAAGAAAAAGACAGAAACATACAGAGATGAGGGGATAGACAAAGATAGAAAGAGACAGCAAGAGAGCTAGGGATCTTGAGATGGGAAGGAGAGGGTTGCAGAGAGGAACTGCAGGTCACCTCCACATCGGCCGGGGTCAGTTTGCAGTTGCGGACGAGCATCACAGTGATGATGTCCAGTGTGGCCTCATCTAGACGCTTCCGCAGGACCTTCACCAGCTCATCTGTGATCTCAGGACCTGCAAGGAACACACACACACACACACACACAGATCAGCCCACAATGACCCAGTTCAACACCCTGACCACACAACCCCATCTATTTGTTGTTGCTAGGGCTCTCAGCTGTTTTTTTTTTCAATTTAAGTAACAAGCAGGGTTGAGTTTCTCATTCAAGCTCAAAATGGTGGGTCAAGTACACACATTGAGGCTATATAACAGATCCTACCATATACAGAAGGCTGTGAAATAACAGACTGAGTGTACAGTAATGTGTGAGAAATCCTCCATGGCTATCAAGCTCAGGGAGCACTTGGCATTGGAGTAGGCTTGACCACAACCTGGTGCAGATCTGGCCCTCTGTCGGAGCCAGAGCAGAGGAATGACAGAGACCTGAAGGGGAGTTGAGAGCACAGGCGCCACCAGGGGGAAAAAGTTAGGGATGATTCCAAGGGCCTGGCACTGACACGGGGCCCCTGAGAACATTTTAATATTATAATCAGTGTTTGAGGGGGGGCTTCAAAGTTATTTTGTCATAGGGCCCAACATTTCTAGCTGTGCCCCTGGTTGAGTGTATTCCCAGAAAGCCTGGTTGTACTGAGGTCGCGGTCAAATGACCACATAAGACTCATATTGAACTTTCATATGTCTCAGCTGTTGACACACAGTCAATTACTGTCATATCTCTTTCATCCTGTCTGACTACTGGAAAAGGCAATAAAGGCCCGAAAAACAATTCAAAAACCATTTTCCATTTGTCTGCAGTATTTTGAACCAAAACCCTGTTCCTGAGCTCATTGAAGGCAGTCAGTAGGAAGAAGAATGAGAGAATTTGGTACAACATAGACCAAACAGTGACCTGGCAGCTAACACCAACTGAATGGCACCATACATTTACTTTTATCTTCATCACCTATAGTATGGTAGCTATCGGTTCGCTATTCGGTGTAGGGTGTACCAAATTCTCTGGTTCTTCTTCCAACCGACAGTACTCAGTGAGCCAGAACTACAGGGCTGTGGTTGGAAACACTCCAGACTATAGCTTTAAGTTTCCCCATGAACACTTTAGATCGCTGTAAAATAGTTTGAGGAAGTGGTACTCTATGGACAGACACCACTGCATGTATGCAGTGTTTGGTGTCCGCTTCTGTTGGGTGAATTTGACCACAGATCTATCTGGTCTGATCTCATGAGGTATCAAGGGGTACCCGACTGGTGTGAGACAAGGTCTGGACACAGCACAGTGATGCTTCTGGGGAAACACACCGTCCAAGCACATCTGGATTGGATCGGAATTAAATCTAGACCAGGTTCACTGAATGTGCATCCAGATCAATGAACAACAGCATTCAGCATTGGCAGCTATCCGTGGGATCTCAATATTAGGGGTTTCACTATCAAGTGCTTTCCAGATAATAAGCTCTCTGGATAGTGTAAACCTGGCCAGATAGAATATTTCACAAAGCATTTTCTATGAACCAGTGAAAGAATAGACACGTGTTCAAACACCAGGGCAGGTAGCACAAAAAAATCATCCCATCCTTATCCTCCATTAAATTAACACTGATTATCTAGTGGTGCTGCAGCTCAACCTGACATCTACCCACAAGTCTTTCTTCTGCACCATCGCAACATGGGGCCCCATCATCTTTCACCGCCTTGCACAAAAGAGATACAGTTTAATTAACCATCGAGGAGGAGGGCCGCATCTCCATGGCTTCTTCCGTACCAGCTAAATTTATGCAAATCAATAGTCTGACAGGTGTCTGGAGCCTCGGAGCTCCACATATTAAAAACAACAACAACAAAAAAAAAAACACCAGCAACAACAACAAACAAACAAAAAACTTCAGATCCCTGGATACAAACGATGCCCATGAATTTAGAAGTTGTGTGGCGTGGCGTGCCATCGTTGCAGCAGAGAAACGAATTTGTGAAGAAAGTCTTTGGTTGCCAGGCTTCCTCGACTGCATAAGCACAAATCTCAAACGGCCATCACTGTTCTTGAAACACTGTCTCACACAATGCGCATCAATAGCTCATTTGCTGGAACTCTTCTAAACCTATTCTCATGGCTTCCACACAGAATTCAATCAAAACGCCAAGCCATATTTATGGAAAAAGGCTCAGGCTGGAACAGTCATGCATCATAGCAATCGATTACAATGGATTACATTGGCTGTTTTTTTTGTCAGATATTCTTCACTTTCACCCACACTTCTCAAGGGGCTCATTTGTAGATGTGTGCACAGACTGATTCTAAATAGTCTACACCGTAATGACCTGTCAAACATATAAACGACATAGATCATGTGCCGCTGTTGTTGTTATTTTTGTTGCAATGTCAAGTGAATTGACAACAGGTAAATCAGTGTGATTCCCTTCAGATGTTTTTTCCTCTACACAGGCTCTGCTGCAACCAATCACAAATGCTGTCAAAATGTAGTTCAGGAACTATCAGTTCTACAACACATTTCAGCCGCAGGGCTGACACTGAACTGCATGTACGGAGTTCCTGAATATGGAACAGACAGCCATCAAATGGGGTCAACAGGCTGCTCTTGCATAAGGCGTATATGCATATACACACACACACACCCCAGAATCAGAAAATACAAATGAAAAAGGCAGCAGAGAAAAGAACACTAGCGCAGAACTGTAATGCCTTGAAACATATAATATGAAAAAGCGGAAACGCACTTTGCATGATAGAATACAAACCTATAAATGCACAGTCAATAATACTTCACTAATTAACTATTTACTGTTCACAGTGTTCTGTGATTCCAATGTTCTGACAGCGATGTCCATGGAAGGCTGTGCATGATTGACTATCTGCCCCCATCAGTGGCAGGATGTCAGTCATAACCCACTGCCAGGAGGAAACACAGAGTATGATGGACAAGGACAGGTTCCAGTTTCAGTCAGAGAATGACAGGATCTTTGAAGACATCAGCATAGCAAAGGCCCCCATGTTTTATGTAAATGTGGAAACATTGGAGGGTACCCTCTATGGAATGACAAAGTCCTGACTAAGCATAGCGGCAGTCTTTTTGAGCATGTGAAAAGCACGACCAAGGTGTATCACCACCTCGAGTTCAGTCTCTGTGTACTCCTCTACACATGCTTTCCAGGTTAACCCTTCAAATTACAGGACACTTTTTTTAGGTAAGTATGCCAACCCCTACTGACATGTTTTTGTCTGATAGCACATCCTCTATGTTATCTATGTTAACTTCCATGTAACTAAATGGGCTACATGCTCAGCACTGCGCGTAGTTGGAATGACCAGCAGAATAGGTGATATAATAAGATGCAGATACAAATTAGCCTACAAAGTAAACTTTTGCAAGTGTCCATTACAAGATTAGCCAACATGGATCACCAGCCAGCTTGATTCAATGTACCAAGATAATGAGAAAGAAAATAGTGATGTGTACACAAACATCTCCTAAGGTGCATGATATTAGAATTGTGCATTATATGCAAGCATCTTACTCACAAAAAAGTGCATGCATGTCACCTTGCATGTGACTGTCTGTAAGTACTCATATGAACTATCAGCTGAGCTCTAACTGATAAACTTCATCCTGGGAAGTTTGATGGTGAAATGGCTGAACTGTTTCTTGCGTCTCTTCTGAGCTGTTTCCAACTCCTCATTTCAACTGTGGAATTTTTCCTACGCTGTTATGAAGGATGGACGGCAATTGAGTAAAGGATGACATGCCTCTTCTACCTGTAGTGGACACAGCCAGTAACATCACAGCAAGGGCAGGACATTTTTACTTTTTACTACATGATTTAACTTATATAACCTACATATGTGAATATATCCACATATATCTTCATATATATCTTTTTATTTAAAAAAAAATATTTTTTATACTAGTTTACCCATCCTAATGTTGCTCAGTCAGATCAACACTGCAAAAAATATATAGTACAAGGCAAAAAACCCAGAGTGGGTATTTTGTTGTAATTTGTGTTGGGTAGTACTGTTTTGACAGTGACGCAATCTAGCTGCACACAGCGAAAATGTGACCTCCGTGGTGCAGATGGTGACTGTATCAATCCCAATGAGGGATGAAGCACTCTCCAACCCGAGCTATTCTTGGGCGTCTTTTCATGAATGTATTTATTTCATTTGGAAATGTGTGTGGAGCTGGAGATTTTCAGCGAGTCACAGAAAGTGAAACACACAGTGATGCGGGAGGAACTGCATGGGGGCTGAAAAGGTGTTGTCCTGCACAGTGTAAACCAATACAGTGTCTGCAATTTCAAGTTCAGATTTAGGGGACGGTGAAAGGAAGGCTTCTGGAATACAAAAAAAAGTGCTTACGCAACTGAGGAGGCATTAAAAACGTCTGCATTAAAACAGTCTGTGCAGACCTGGTGGGAAGGGGGTGACGTCATGGCAATAGGGACTTGAAGAGGGGTTAGGGAGGAGCAACAGTGACCCCTTGTGGACAGGAGTGGAAATACAGCAAGGAGGCAGTAGGCATGCGCACTGAGCTGTGCTAAAATGAGTCAGCCATTTCATCTCCCCCACTTTCTTCCCCACTCTGGGAGAGACAGCTGGGACTTGCAGAGGAAGGGAGAGTGGGGGGTGGAGGGGTGGCGAGGGTGTAGCGTACGCTGAAAAAGAAAGGACTCCAAAACAGGAGGTGGGCGTAGCGAAGGGGGCGACAGATAGCAGGTGGCGCGGAGCTGAACATACTTCTTTGGCTGCCTATGGCACATTCGTTTGCTTTCATCCATCTCTCTCTCTCTCTCTCTCTCTCTCTCTATTTCCCTCTGCCTCCCATTCTTGCACTGTCTCACCTGCATTGCCAACACCATGCACCAGCAGGAGGATGTGTTTGTCCACTTGTCCAACCGGTCTGGAGCCTTCAAGCGAGGAGCGGGACCCCTAGAGAGTACAAAACCACAATGGGAAACAAGGACAAGTCCGTTTGCAAAGATTCACTCACACACATACACACAAACACACACACACACACACACGCACATGCATACAAACAAACACACGCGCACACGCACGCGCGCACACGTAAGGCCAGCTCAAGGCAGCATTTGAATGCGTGAGCTGGTGGGTCCATCCATCGTGAGTTTTGCATGGCCTCAGTGGCAATCCCTCATCCTCTCAGAAGTAATTACAGAAGCCGCTTGGCTCCAAAATAAGGGACACTTGTCATTTGCTACCCTATAAAGCCCAAGGACGCGTTCTTGCTTTGTAAGCAGCAGGTAAATCATGCAGTCGGCGGCCATTTGACTTTCCCATCACGAGCAGGAATCAGAGCCCTAATGGCTCTTCAGGGCCGCAGTTGCCGGCTGCCTAATGAAAAATGACACTGGGGGATGGATACCGTGAGGTCCTCGGAGTAGAGGGGCTCCTGGCTGCGGGCCAGGCCCATAGAACGCGCCGTGTGCAGGTTGCCATCCAGGTCGGAGTACTTCCCTGTCTGAGAGGTCTCTGAGAGTCTAGACAGGGAGAGAGGGAGAGAGGAAAAGAGAGAGATTGTAAAACAGGGAAAAGAAATGGAATGTCTATGGATAAAATACATACAAAAGACAATAATTAAGAAAGAAAAACACAAAGAAAAAACAAAAGAAAGAAACAAAGAAAGAAGGAAGCAAGGAAGGAAGAAAAAAAGGAAGAAACAAAAAGAAAGAAAGGATAGACAGAGAGAAAGAGTGTGTGTGAATGTGTGTATATGTGAGTGTGAGTGTGTGTGAGAGAGAGCGAGAGAGAGAAAAAGGATAAAAAATTGCATCTAGCTGAGACAGTGCTGCACTGCAGGGTCGAGGAGGGATTCAGACAGACGGAGGCGTCAGGGGACAGCATGGGAGAGGAGTGCTGACCTGAGGTAGAAAACTGATTTGGTGGTGCGTTCCTGGTAGACAAACATGTTCTTCCTGTTGACCACGCAGAAGGCACTGAGAACGGAGCGCAGAGCCTGGATAGCTACAGCAGAGAGAGAGAGAGAGAGAGAGAGAGAAAGAGAGAGAGAGAGGGGGAGAGAGGGAGAGAGAGTCAGACAGAGAGAGTGAGATGAGCTAATAGGCCACGAAGAATGGTGCAGAAGCTGAAAAACCCACTTTTTCAATTTTTAATGTGATTGAATAAGACATACACACAATTAGGACTAAGATGGCAGTCATCATCACACTAAAGTAACGTTCTGAGTTGTGGTTTCAGACTCATCAGAAGTTTGTGAGTGAGATAGTCTCATAGCCATTAGCTGCCCCCAAGCATTAGCGGTGGATTTCAGTTTGATAGCCCAACTTTAATTAAATCCTTTTAACTTTATACCCCACATGAGTGCTTTGCTTCTTTTTTTTGGAACTTAAGACCATTATCTTCCCTGATGTCAGTAGAGCTAACAGTCAAATATTTCAGAGATGGTTTGCTTTGGTGTTAATGAATGAATTAGGAGTTTAAAGTCTTCATAATGGCATGAGTGGGTGAGTTAGCAGTTAGCCTGATGCCTCCTGATTTGTCCCCCGTTCCACCAATCACCTCTGGATACACCCAAACTTGCTTGTCTGCATGTTTTCTCTTAGTGTTAATGCAGTTTGGGAGAATGGTCAGGGTATGAATGTACACAATGTTTGCTTGGCGCTTCGTGATTGGTCTCCTGTGCTGCCACTCACCTCGGGACACGCCCATGTTGGGCCCCATCTTCAGCCGGGGGTGAATGTGGATGACTGTGCTCCACATCACGTCACAGGCAAAATGGCCTGGGATAAACTGCATGGTGGCTGCCAGGTAGTCCCGCTGCTGGTAGCTCTCATCAGCATTATAGTCTACAGATGAAGGAAGAAACAGAGCAGAACCTAACATTTAATATTTCATCTTGTGTTATTATAATTTCATAAACACATTTTTTGATATTTAAACACTGCCGTTTATTCAAAACAACAAACACTAAATGCAATTTCATGGATACGTGTTCTTCATAATTCTGTGCGTCAAGCCCATGATATTGGTGGGGAATACTGTCTACCAGTTAAAACAGTCACAACAATAACACCACAAAAACAAAGGAACAAACAACAATAAAACAACAACAGACTAGAACCTAACAGGAGCCAGGAGGCTTGAATGGTTCCCCAGAGCCCTTGTTGTTCCTGGGGGACACATTTCACAGCACACGCCTTGCCATTATTGCTTTCCAAAACAAGTCTCGCCGCCATCTCCTGAATCCAATTCATTTATGGACAGTGAGGCGGAACAATCAGCGATATTAGGAAATTACCCCGCCGATTGGGCCCTAACGGCCTCCATAAAACAGTGCCGGCTCCAAAGAGCTGTCAGAGGGGCTCGGGGGGACATAACAGGACCAGAGGCTGGAGTCATACTTCACAACACCCTGTCATATGTACACACTCTCTCTCTCTCTCTCTCTCTCTTTTTCTTCCTCCTCCTTCCTCCTGGGGTTGGGGGCTTGAGTCTGAGAGATAATGAGAGACTCTGAGATTAAGGGACTGGGTCACAGTGGCCAAACAGTGGCTGTAGCCAAGGGCAGGTACACAACAAGGATAAGGAAACCAAAACACCACTGACCAACTCACAATCACGGTGACAGTAATTCTGAACAGCTTGCACTCGGATGTTTTTGTGATGTATTACGTTGCAACTGCGTTGTGTGAGCATTTGGGTGATTGGAATGGAGGCATACAGGTTGGTGTATGTGTAATGGATGCCAGCTAGCCTAGCTGTGCATGTACAGCGTTAGTAAACCTCCCTCCCGACACCTCAAGAGTCTCCTTATCAGTTGACAGGGAGCCTGGGCTTTTCCTCAGAGCCTCCCAATCTGAGGTTGCTGTGAGGTCGCGGATTCAAGCCACAGGCTGGACTGCGTGGGACGATTTTGGTTACATACACATGAGTACATACCGTCGGAGTTTGCCATCCTCTGTCTGTACAGGGACTCGTTCTTCCAGATGTCCTCCTCACTCTCAGCCACAAGAAGGGAATTACAGACATGGCTGTCATGCAGGTCCTGCAGCAGGAGGCGCTGTGGAGCAGAGAAGGACAGACCAGGGTGGCACCTCTCAAACCAATGACCAATACATGGACAAAGACAACAAATGAATAGTCACACATGGCACATGTAAAACTGCTAATGACTGCTAATGTAAAAATGAACAACAAAAGCCAAGCAGATCTAGCACTGTTCCAATCTACCACACACCACCACATTTACTGAGGCTAAACAGAGAGAGCCAAATAAACATACAGATAGCAAATCACAGAGACACCGGCCTCTGTGAATACAGCTAAAGTAGGGTAAGCTAAAGGGTTAACATTTCTAAACCCCATACGGGATAAAGAGGCATAACACCTTTACACTATAATGTTAGCAGCCTCTTCAAACCCAGAGAGTGCCGGGACTAGCGTCGACATCTTCCCATTTGCCCATGCCCTAAGGCCCTTATTTCCTGTTGTCTGATGCAGAGACAGCCTCCTGGTTACCTGATTGACGATGCGGCAGATCTCGCCGATCTTCCTCACGAGTAGCTGATGGAGCCGCAGGTACTCGGGGATCTCCTCCTCTTCCTCCTCCCCCGAGCCTCCTCTTCCTCCTCCTTCTCCTCCTCCCTCTTTCAGACTCCTGCAGACGGGGGGCCCGGGGCCGGGACGGGAGGAGAGAAAAGCAGACTCATTAAACTTGCATGTCAACACGATGAATAGTGATGAGAGGAGCGAGTCATTTTCATAATAAATGCATGATGAATCGTTAAAACAATTACACGTCGGCTCATTTCGCCCCCGTCTCGGGCACTCCCTGCACCTTGAGCATTAACCTGTCAAGCAAGATGGCAATAACACCGAGTTCACGGGTTCGTGTCTCACGGAGCTCAAGTACTGATCAAATGTAGAAAAAACTTTGTTTAAGGCTGTTTGCAAAATAAATGGAAGCAAAGTTAAAACTCAATTGAAGGTAACTTACAGCCTGTGATTTTTGCCAGAAGGTTGTTGTTTAACCTCAACAGCCAATCAAATGACAGACTTTTCTCCTACCAAGCACCTGAAGCAATGTATTGATTGGCTAGAATACTGTGTAGTTTGGTCAGACTCACTTTATTTCCCTGTTTACAGAGGCAGATCTGTCTGTGAGTGTACACAAAACAGGCAGCTAGAAACCATGAGGATCAATTACCAGACCAGTAAGTGTCTTAAGAGCCATTCAGACCAGAAACAACAACTATCAAGATAACGGCAACTATGACGGTAGCATCCACACTCACCAATGGTAACTCTCTCTGCATGTCAATGAGTGTCATATCTAAAAGTTTGTGTTGTTTGTTTGTGACAAGCTTTCAGCTTTTTATCATTGTCAAAATTGGTCTGAAATGAATCCCAACAATAATGTTTCACATGTCATTATTTTGATTGGAACAGCTGAACAAGAATGTAGCTTGTTTGACCCCAAGCATCAGTGCATTTCAGTCTATCTTCAAGCAGCAATCTGTTGCAGGACAAAACAGACAGACCAAAACAGCCTCGAGGAAGTGGTCTCGGCTTGTTTCCAAACAGGCTCTACTGTGGTACTTTCTGTCTGGAACGTCTGTCAAGCAAAAGAGGTCTGAATGCCCTAAAAGCCTTTCAGTGGAGAGTCTCTGTGTTCTAGGGCAAAGACAGACATGGATATGGCTATGAATGTACTATACCTTGAGTGGGAGAAAACCTCCACCCGGTCATGGTGGATCTTGAGGAGTAGCCAGAAGTCGGGCATGAGGCGACCGTGTGTCTCTTGCTCGTCCAGGGTGGGACTCTCGCACTCAGAGTCGCTGCTTCCGCCGTCATAGCCTGACGAGCACCAAAGGCATTACGCTCAGCCATTACCACAGTAATGAAGGTGGATTAGAGACACTTAAACACAGGCTCGCACACTCAGGTCTGAATGAGCAGAGAGAAGATGAAGTAGCTGCTGGCTTGGAAGTGGTGGCTCATTTTACGGGGGAGGTGAGAGAATCGTTCAGAGACCAAAATTTAATTTGCACAATTTTTCCCCACTTTCACCACACGAGCAATCACTGAAGTAAGACATTTAGTATGTGGTTTAGAAATCCTGCCTCGTCATTCGTGCTATTCATCCCTAACACGTAATGGGAACAAGAGGCAAAACACTTGTATATGGTGCGTAAATTGTGATATCACAAACTTATAACTATTTTTAAACTGGAACACTAAGATTGCTGAGCCCATGACATGGCAATTAGTTAGGGATAGAATGACTTTTGTTTAGTCCACTTTGGCCTGATTTGACTGGAGAGAATAATGACGAAATCAGTGGTTTAAAATAGCCTCCTTTATGTGCAGCTATTAGTGTCTGATTACTTTGCAAACCAGTCTTAGCTGCTAACTATGAAACACTCCTGTAAGACTGACATTGTAGACAGGCGATGACGAGCAAAACTAATAAATTGAAAAAAGAAAGGAAAAAAAGTTGATTGACATCTGAAAGTCCATAAAAACAGAGACTGGGTCCAAATTATGGGAGCAACACTGTTCATTCTAAACTTTAACTGAAACAAATGGATTTCAATAATGCCCAGAGCTCAGTAAGTGATAAGCATCTGACGATGTGGTAGAGACAGACTGTTTGAGCTGGAGGCTAAGCGGAGGTGGTTTTTTTCTTACCCAGCATGTCGGAGTCCAGGCTACCCTGACTGGACACCACGCTCTGCACGCGACTGGGCCTCAACTTTCCACTGCCTGTGGACACATGGTAGAAGACAAGACACAGGATTTCACTTTAGATTATACGCTCTACACCACTGACTGGGGCCAGCACTTAAAAGAGCACACAGTCCCACCAGATCTGTCTTCTCACTCAGAAAACCAGTCCCCCTACGCTGCTACGCCAGTCAGAACGCCACCAGGGCTAAAAAGTGGAGTTTAGCATGAGCGACCTGCGGTGTGTGTCAGAGACCATGAGGGCAGTGTGTTCTACCAAGGGAGGGGAAAGATAGTGATGTGAGAGAGAGAGGGATAGAGAGAGAGATGGAGTAGGAAAGGGGGCGGAAGAAATTTTGCAGGAGAGGAAGGTAAAGAGAGAGAGAAGAAAAAGAAAGAGGCAATGGGAGAACTAGAGAGACAAATTTAGTGACCTATAGAAAGGGTAAGAGAGTCACAGGAAGAGAAAGACATTAACAGACAGAGAGGGGGTTGAAGGAAAGATGATGGTGAGAGAGAGAGAGGAAGAGAGACAGAAAGGGAGAGAAAATAACAGAAACAGAGAGATAGAGACAGAAAGGAAGAGGGAATGAAAATATTTGAGAGAGTGAGAGAGAGAAAGAAAGAAAGAAAGAAAGAAAGAAAGACAGAAAAAGAGAAAGAGACAGAAAGAGAAAGAGAGACAGAGAGAATGAGGGAAGAGAGAGAGAGAGAGAAAGAGAAGCACGAAGAGCAGGAAGGCCTGGGAGGAGAGGAATGTGCGGTGCAGTGAACCCGAAAGCTCACACTCTCCCCGCGTGTCAACATCTGTTCCCATTTTGCCTCCTGCCAGCAGGTAATCCATACAGAGCACCCAGGAGAGCCGGCTGGCTCCCTCACAGCCGCCTCCGCCACCGCCACCGCTACTGATGCTGCTGATAGTGCCACGGCAACGGCTGCCATCACCGCCGCCGCCTCTACTGGGGTCTCAGGAGGCCGATGCTTTCAGGTAGTCGCCGGCTGGATGGAGCGCTAGCTGTCTCCGGCACGACTTGCTGCGTTTAAAAAGGGCACCGTGCCCTTTATGGAGGCATCCGGCAGTTTGTTTGGGGCATCGCGTTCTGCAGGGAGCGCCACTAACCCGCTGGCGCTCTGCCATGTGCGCCCAGCAACCAGGCGGCACGGTAACAGGCTCAGCTCATAAATAATATGACGGTATATAAGGGTTCTGCTTGAAATGGGCTTTCGCGTAGAGGGACTGCGCTTTCAGGAACGCACCGTCCTGAGGGATCTTTTTTTTTTTTCTGAGGAGAAGGACTAGAAGTCTTGATAGTGGAAATACTTAAGAGGGTAGAAACAGAAGTTGGGCATGACAGCTGGTTTATTTCCAGAGAGATACTGTTGTATATAACCTTCTGTTCTCACAGCATACCAGTTTAGCATAGTCATCCTACTATTATACAGCAACTGGCTCAAGGAAATAGTGAATTCAATTCAATTCAGTTTTATTCATACAGCGCCTTTCACAATAGTATTGTCTCGTGGCGCTTCACAGAAGAAGCACCCAAGAGCAACAGAAAAACTGCCTTATGTTTAGTTCGTCTAGGAAGAAACCTTGGGCAGATCCACGACTCAAGGGGCTAACCCAACTGCCAGGGGTCATGCAGGAAAATTACAATCAGTAGTAACCACGACAGACTACAAGTTGCCTATGGTTTTAGCTAAGGTTTATAATAGTTCCAGAGTATTATCCCACTTTACATTACATGGTAGTCAGTCCATAGGTGGTTATTAGGAATTATGGCTGGACAATTTAGCAGCGGCCAGACATAGTGTCAAACTCAAAGGAGTGATGGGGGTAACAATAACGGTCCATTTGACAGTGAATGAATTCTTTCCCCAAATTTCAAGTGTGATAGCTGTTAGTTTCTCATTATTGGTATAAACAGGCCTCTTCAAGAGCAGACAGAGTATAAAAACTGAAATGAAAACTTCAAGCCAAAGGATGTTTTCAGCAGGTCCACACCCTTGTGTTCTGGAGTCCTTGCGGTGACCGATACTCACTGTGTGTGGTAGACTGCACAGACTCGGCCAGGCTGATGGTGGAGGGGGTCTTGGGGGGAGAAGTGTGCTCAGAGGAGCGGTCCGTGCTGCTGCTGGCCTGGAGCTGCGCCGTGCTGCTATTGGCCGAGCTCTGGGAGCGCGCCTCCTCCGAGTCCGGGCGGCTCAGGGGCTTCGCCCGACCAGCTTCCCCGCCAACGGTCTCAGATGGGGGGATCTGCTCGCCTCCAACCTCCCCTCCTCCTCCAACTCCTCCAGCTCGGCCCTCCTCCTCCTCTTTCCTCTCCTCATTCTGAGTCTGAGGAAGCTACAAACAGGGATTTACAGGGTATAGCCGAAATGACTTTACACCATACTACACTACACTACATTCACTCTTAGCTCATTTCATCTCTTCAAAGCCACTTATAGCTCAGAATGTGTTCATTGTGTCTGTAAGTAATCCCTCTGTATTGAAACCACCTTCATGTTGAAAGAGGTTTACTTTACCAGGTAGGACCACGAATGCTAACACACTGCATATATGATTACATTAGAAACCATGCACTCTGGGAATAATGTAAAGCATATTCTTATAGTAATGATATCAATAATAAATAAATAATTATCTGTATTCCTTTGATCCTGTGAGGGAAATCGGAAATTCGGTGCCTTGCTCAAGGGCACTTCAGCCACGGCTCACTGGTCAGGGATCAAAGCGGCAACCCTTCGGTCACAAGCCTGAAGCCCTAACCAGTAGGCCATGGATGCCCCCAGTGGTGCACTATGGTGAATTTCAATATCATGAATGAATTCATTACAAAAAAAAAAAAAGGTTCCTACGTTGTGTTCTAAGAATGAAAGTTATAAGGTTGATTAACACTATTAAGTGTATCTCTATCAGTAGTTGTGAAGGGGCCTACCTCAGCCTCCACCTCCCTGGTCTCAGCCTCAGCTTTGCCCTCTTGACCTTTGCGTGGGGAGCTGTGACTGGCTGAGGTATTCACAGACTCCTCTGGCTCCGGGCAGTGATTGGTCTGCTCCCTGGAGTAGGCGGTGCTCTCAGAGAGACGCTTGACTGCTTGCAGTCTTTGGGGGTGGAGCCGACTCAGGGACATGTAGTGGAAGTTGTCCTTGTCCCCGTTCAGCACGTAACCTGTGAAGGACAGCCGTCTGAACTCCTGCGCACGCACACACACACACACACACATACACAAATGAGATGAACACACAGCCATAACACTATACACACAGAAGCATACCCATAAACTCCAATCAATATAAGTAAAACTAAAAATGCTCAATGCAAGTGCATCTTCATTAGGTTTGGTATGTTGTTTTTTGATCACAGTGAATGTGAGGTAGATGAGCTGCGGTCTGGTGCACAGCAGACCTCTTTGAACTTCTCCAGCGACTGCTCGGGCCCAAACACAAACTGCAGAGGCACCACCTCGTAGTGGCATCGCGGGCGCCCGCTGGAGTGGCACACGTGATTGGCCACCTTCTGCAGCGTGGAGGTGTTGATGATGCGAGAGTGGCGTAACGCTGACACGATCTCATCCTGCAGCAGCCAGCGGATCTGTGGAGACCAGGAGACAGAGAGAAAAAAGAGAGAGAGAGAGAGAAACAGAGAAAGAGAAACAGAGAGAAAAAAAGACAGAGAGAGACAGAGAGAGAGAGGGAAAGAAAGGGCAAAAATGAGAAAGCAAGAGAGCGATGGAGAAAGAGATGGAGACAAGATGGAGAGAAGGCAAGAAAGAGAGTGTGATGAAGGGCAAATGGTAAGGAAGAAACAGATAGAGATTGAAGATGATTGACTAAAATAATTATCCTGATGGGATTTGTAGATCTACATGAGTCAATAAGGCATAAGGATCACTGCCATATGTTGACTTTTATTTAGCCATAATTAGCCATAAGCAATTGTGATCCCACTCTCACTCATGTGCATGCACCCACACATGCACGCACATGCACACGCACGCACACACACGTGCACACACAAACATACACCCACATACCCTCACACACACTCACCTCATCCATGGTGTGCAATACTGCTTCTTTGTGTGGAGCAGGCAGTTTGGACAAGGGGTCACCTGAGACACTGGAGGACATGGAAATGAGACTCTGTTTAAATTCAGCCATGTCTACGTATGTGGCATCATAACACAATAAGCACTGAGCTCTGTCCGAACGCCCCTCACAGAGACCACAGCCTTGAGACATCAAAGCCTTTGAACCTCACCAATCAGAATACTGTATAATGTGGCTAATCTTGGCATGAGGCTCTTTCTCTCTCTCTGTCTCTCTCTCTCTCTCTCTCTCTCTCACACACACACACACACACACACACACACACACACACTTAACGGCCTGCCCCACCCTATTCATTTTTCATAGCAGCTCAACCTCTTCCCCAAACACTTGCACAGGAGCCTCGGGGCATCCTCATACACATGCACATCCTCATCCTCATCTTCCTCCTCCTCCTCCTCATCTCATCCCCCCGCTTCCCACCCCGAGCCGTTGCTTCTCAAGGCAACCCGTGACCTTTGACCTACCCGTCCATGCCAACGCCCCGCAGGTCCAACGCCCCCATGAGCTCCTCGTCGGAGCGGTAGGACGAGGGCTGGCCAGGAGAGCGGTTGAGAGACACGCTGGACTCCGACGTGTACCTGCACACAAAAAGCAAGGATGAATTGGGGGGTGAGGGGGTGGATGGGAAGAGACAGGAATAAAGAAGATATAATGAAAAAATGAAATGGCAAAATGGCAAAATGTGTGAAAAAAACGTAAGAAAGAAAGTGAGAGACAGACAGACAGACAAAGGTGGGGAAAAAGAAATATGGGGGAGAAAAGATTCAGTGCACTCATTCATGCCGTGCCGACCAAGCCCCTCTTAGCCAGGTCATGCGTGTTAAAAGTGGATAATTCTGCTCTATTGATTTTGGATTTCACCTGTTATGATGGAAGTCTGAAGGGATGACCTCTATCTCCAGGGGCAACGTCAGCACAAAGATGTCCAGGGTAACCGAAAGGTCGCCCAGGTCAACCGACTGAAGGGACTCTTTGTCCTCCAGGCAAGAAATAACCTCTCCTGTAAATAATGTAGGAGCCGAAAAGGCCAAATGAGAACAAAAAAAACAACATCTCCACGGCAACTCAGTGGCATGGTGGCACTGCGAACCGCTGACAAGAGACACTTGGCGAGAGAATGTTCACATAATCGGCACTTGAAAGAGTTCAAACTGTCAAACACTTGAAAGAGTTCAAACTGTCAAAACTTAAAAGACTCTCAAGAAAAAAAGCAATAAGATGTTAGCCCTGAAGGTGAAAGGGGTCCGGTGTTTGTTAATGAGGAGCGATCAAAATTGGATAATTAGCCGCTTCTGGAATAAAATGCCTCACACACACACACATACACACACACACACACACACACACACACACACACACACATACACACACACTCACACACATTAAAGCAGCCAAATTGATCTATCAATTCAAGCTCTTTTATAGAGCTCATTTTGAACGAACAAATGTGATATCAAATCAAATAATTTTAAAGCAGCTGAGGCAATTTAAATAAAGCACCAAAGGATGCAGTGTGTGTGTGTGTGTGTGTGTGTGTGTGTGTCTCACCCAGGCAGGTGGGCAGTGTGTGTACAGGCATGGATCCGTGGCTGTTCTTGATGTTGACAGAGCAGGTGAGATGGACAAACAGCGGAGGCATCTCTGGCTGCGGCCCCTCTGCCTCCAGCAGCGAATCCCCATCCAGGATGCTGAAGGAGTCCTCGTCCTGGTTCACAGTGTTGGAATCCGACAGAGACTCATCCTCGCCCGCACCACCACCACCACCACCTCTGCTCCCAGTACCAGTGCCCGTGGCACCGCCAGCGCCCGTCCCTTCCTCCTCCCCGCTGATGCTGCCCTGCACATCTGACCGCCGGCCGGCCTGCTCCAGGTACTCCACCTCCAGATCAGTGTCGCTCTCTGTCACGATGCGACAGCCAGACATGGTCTCTGGGGGACGGAAGGAATGAGATGAACTGTGACTGTGCCTAGCTTAAGATCCTGTAATGTCCAGACAGCCATGCCTGCATTCTCTTTCAGTATGAAATATGTCCATGGGAGAGCTTGTGGATGGATATCAATCTTGATTCAAAAGTGGGACTTAAAGGGATTGTGCAATTAGTAGGAATAAATAATAGTTCCACACAGACTTTATTTGCAAACCGACTGCTACAGCCACCTGAAACGGGGCACAGGAAAATGACACTTAAACAGAGTTTCCTTGCTCTCATCAGTTAGCGTTGGCTGCTGTTTTGCTATTTGGTCTACGCTGTACCAACATTTCTCAGACTTATTAGCAACAGCACCCAGTAACCTCGACCAACAGGGTTATGGGTTGATTCTAGAATTCTGCTTTAGACTTTAGAACTGTCAGGAAATGGAACATGAATGTAAGTAAAGGTGGAGCTCTTTTTGAAGGGAAGCTCTTTAGACAAGGTCCTTCTCCTCAGCTGAGAGTGATTCAGCTGCGAGCAATTCATCTTCTGCTTTTCCCTTTTCCTCCAGCGGGGTCAGTATACTGTAGGTGTGTTGCATTGACTCATGGATAAAGATAAATGCACTGCGTGAACACTGCTCTCAGTAGTCCAGAACAGAAGGTGAGGTGATGAGGAGGACTGTGTGTGTGTGTGTGTGTGTTTGTGTGTGTGTGAGAGAGAGAGTGTGTGTGTATGGGAGGAATGGGGGAGGGGGGTTTGAAACGTTTCTCACCATCCTCCGTGGCCAGCTCAGCTTCGGAGACCTCCATCTCTTCACTGGGTCTTCTCTCCTCCTCACACTCGACATCGTCCTTTGCACACACACACACACACACAAACTTCTGAATAGAAGCCAAAGGCCAAAGCAGCAACAGCAACAACAGCCAAGGAGAGGTTAACAACCACCACCACAAAGGAAACAAGGCCAAACTGTGATTGTAAACACACACCTCCTTCTTGGCTGATGGCAGGCAGTAGAAGAAATAGTGTGGGTTGGAAGGCACCGTCTTGAAGTACTGAGCTCCAATCTCCATGAATTTATCCTGTTCCAAACCATATGGAGAACACATATCAGCACTTGCACTTAATTATCAGTTAGCACTTAATTAACACTTAATTGTCTGCCATTTGTTACTGTATTCCAATTACATGCATTTCAAAAGTCAATCGTAACAATGCTGCAAGGCTCTAATTCAACTTTGGTCAAAAAAAAAAAAATTGCAGAGAGACCTTGACTAACATCCGTTTTCTAATACTATAGTTGGTTGGTAAGAGGCAAATTGCATTGCAACCAACGAAGTAGCTAACTTAGCAATTACGGCTTTGTGAAATGGACCTCAGCAAGGAGGACGTCTATGAGTGACAGTGAGCAACTCTGTAGACTCTGTAGTGAAATGAGAATCAGACAAAGGGAAAGGGAAAGTGTAGGACAGGAAAGAGGCAGTCTGGCCATTTTAGACATGGTGTTGAACACAGGCCTGATATTCACATCTGGCTAGTCAGGACTGCCGGATAATCATGTGATACAGGTTGGAACAAAAGATTCTTTTCACTCTTGATTCATTTGCTGGTTATTATAATTTGTTATATAAAGTGTCAGAAAATGGTGAAAAATGTGAATCAGTGTTTCCCAAATCCCAAAGTTAATGTCCTCATTTTTTTACCCCTGACTGATATTCAGTCAGAAAAACGAAATAAAAATCTAAGGATTTTACTTTTTTCAATAATCATATAGATGAATTGATTATCAAAATGATCATAGCCACCTGTATAATCTTGTGGAGATCTGGATACACCTCACATTTTTGCTGAGCGCTAAGCAGAGACAGAGGGAACTCTGGGACACTGGAGGACTTTTGCTCGTCTGCGGCGAGTGGGGAGGTGGGGTCTGACGACAGCTCTCTGCTTTCCGCCTCGCTTACATCCTCTTGTTCAACACTGTTGTCACAGAAGCACAAAATGTCAGTGTTATGGCAATCAGCAAAAAAACGCAAAAAAATCCTGCAAGCCTGGCCTAATTAAAAATGCCAATTATCTTTAAAAGGGACACACTGTCTGAGAAAGTAACTACATCCAGACAAGATGACAGGAACCGGATGAGCTTCTTTTTCACATCAATAACCAATGTGTCACTCAATTTAAACCTAATTTGATTTAAATCAACTGATAAGTTAACTGAAGCTTTATTAAAACTTTAATAGCTATGCAAAATGTGTTCACTGATTGAATGCCATGAGCAAGATTCTAGGTACAAACATACATGTGTCAGTGCAACGTTCACACACATCAATACAATAAGCGTACACTTTGCGTACACAATGTCCTCACAGCCTGACTCTGCAGTTTACTGACTGTTTAAAATGGGTGTATCTCTTGGTGTATGTCTCTGTATCTGACTAACAGGCTCATTCAATGCTTTTTTCAAATGCAGTGCTGCTTGAGTTGTAACTGATATGAAATGTAATTAACTCTTTGGTGCTATTAGCTTCAGCACGTTGTGTTTGTCTACACTGGTGACTTGGATGAGGATCAGATCACATTTTATGACCAAATAGTGCAGAAAACCTACTCTTGCGCAGGGTTCTCATGCTTTCGAGTCGCACTGTTTCAGTCCATGCATTTCTCCTATGATGCATTTTGCATATGCCCCACTTGTACAGCGAGGCCATTTCCAAACACTCAATCCAGTCCTATGATTTGATGCCACTTCTGGATACCTGAAGGAGGAGGAGGAGGCCATGGCAGCCCTCTCCCCAGTGCCATCCTCCTCTGTCTCGCCGATGATGAAGGTGGCGGTGCCGCCGAGGGGCGCTGGGGCCCCTGGCCCACCGGAGGAGCGGTGACGCTCTCGGAAGACACGCACATGACCGCAGAGCGTCTGCAGGAAAGACGTGATGTCGATCTCCTGCAGCGACTCCTCGCAGTAGTCCATGGCCGTCAGCACGTCCTGGGAGCTGATACCATACAACTGCTGTAGGCTCCGGTACACGCCTAGGGGAGGGTGAAAGGCACAAACACACATAAGAATATATACAAAAAAAGACACACACACACAAACGCACGCACACACACAAACACAAGAATACATAAAGACCCACAGGCAGACAGACATAACCCCAGAAAAACACACACACACACACACACACATATATATTTATATAAAAACAGAGCAAAAAATGTAGATTTGACTGAACAATTTTCCTCAATGGAAAATTGCTATTGTTCCATCAACAGCATGGACCAGACATTTTAAAGTCCACTACTATTGACTGAGTAATCTGATCAGACATGAACTTCTTCTATGCAGTTGCTTACCTGTGCTTTGTGACAATACAAACATCCAAGTCAAAACATCACCATCCTGAATTTGACACTTTTGGCATTTTGCTCCCTTTGTGCATTTCCTGTCCCTTGTGTGTGTGTGTGTGTGTGTGTGTGTGTGTGTGTGTGTGTGTGTGTGTGTGTGTCTGCACCCGTTTCCCTGAAAGCTGCTCAGTGAACAGAAAAAGCTGCTCAGCTTGCTCTGCCGTGAGACCGCACACTTGCTAGGTGCCGTCGATGCGGTGCACTTTGAATAGGGGGATCTGTCAGACTCTCTCTGTCAGCGGCATCGGCTGTTTTGGCCCGTTTGTCTCCTGACTGACATTTACACAAGCGGCTTTGTCACACACACATGCACACGCATGCGCGCGCGCACACACACACACACACACACACACGCATACACACACACACACACACACACACACACACACACACACAAAGAGAACAACAGCGCCTGCCATGACAGTTTAAAGACGTCTTTAATTGATTTGCCAGTCAGCAGAGAGGCGGAGGTGAGCGATGGGCTGTCGCTTCTTTTGAGGCCCGATGCCCAGCACTGGTGGGATTATCTCAAGGAGAGGGCGATAAACGAGACACACCAATGCACACGTACTCGAAGCGCACACACACACACACACACACACACACACACACACACACACACACACATACCAATATACAGACACACACAACCGCAAGAATAACCGGGCACACACTAACACAAACCCAAATATACTGTTCAAGCCTCTTTCTCTCTCTCTCACACACACATGCACACACACACACACACACACACAAACACAAACACACTCTCCCACCCATCTCACACACACACACACACACACACACGCACAAGCACAAACACAAACATACTCTCCCACCCATCTCATACATACACACACACACACACAAACACACACATACAAATTCCCCAGCTGCTCCCCAGAGGTTAATAATTATCTGGCTGCCTGTCTGCCCATCGAAGCAGTTGTGCTGTGCTGTTCTACTGTGCTGGCGCATGTGTGTGTGTGTGCGCGTGTCTGTGTGTGTGTGTGTGTGTTGTTTAGACCAGCTCCCAGCATCCCTGTCATTTATCTGTAATAGGCTCCTCCTGACTGTTCTGCCTTTAGCGGCTAACAGCTATGAGCATATGGCACTTTGCACCTGCATCACTTACTAACACCCTGCTCACAATCCTATAATAGACCACTGCCACACACACACACACACACACACACACACACACACACACACACAGAGATCCTCTAATGCACTTAAGCAGGCCACATCGACTCACACAAACGTATTCTGATACATTTAAGAATTTCATACGTGGTCGGCTAAGCGTGCAGCTTAATCCAAGACTAAAACTCCCTCCGTCTGCACCCAGAAAAATACCATTAAAAACTTCAGTGTTTTAAGCCGTAAAGGCACAAGTGGATTCTGGACAATGAGTGCCAGCATTAATCCTTGCTTGGCATGGCCTGGCACTGCTAGACTATAGCTCAGGCTCCAATTTTAACCCCAGGGCTACACTGGAGGCGTTACAGAAGTGTTAAGATAAGTCACGTCAAAAATACATTGAAGAGACTGGTCTATTTTTTCTGAACATTCGCTGCGCTACTGTGTATGTGTAGCCAGTTCCATTGGTTATAGTGGAGGCTAATTGTTACGGCAGATTCGTCTTAACGCATCCAGTGTAGCCTCCCTGTCACTGGGATGAAGTCCACAAGCCCTCAGCTAAGAGCAGTTTGAAGTGGCAGAACACAGGGCCTTTGGTCCATTACCTACACTACATTTTAAGTTATTGTAAACTCATAGCCTATATGGACAGACACCGTTCAGGAGTACCATAAGTGCATATTCATTTTCAATTTCAACCCAAAATCAACTGAATTCAAATGTTGGTCAATTTTATAATGCACCAATAAAAAATAGTTTTAAGTTCCAAGACCTAAAATCTCAAAGCCCTTCTAAGCTATTATTGTATATTAATACAGTCCTATTGTAGGCCATAGTCTAATCTACTGTATGTTACAACACATGAAGAGTTCAGATGCAAAACCCTCCATGTCCATTTTCAGAAATATGCAAAAATGTAATTAAATAATTTCCAAGTAATCTCTATATAATCAGCAATTTAAATAGTAATACCAAGCAAAACCAATCCAATTGGAAGTGGACTGATAATACAGTTTATCAAAATGATATCAATATAATTCTGTAAATTCATGGACAATTGGACTTAGAGGTTTTTCCATCTGAAGTCTTCATATGAATATATACTTGGTGTGTATGTGTGTAAGTGAGCCTGGCGATCTCACCTCTGACGTAGCTTTGGTGATAGTACTCCTGTAGCAGGCTGCAGTAGTTGGCCAGCTCTTTGTGCTTATGGGGGTGCATCAGCTCTGTCCATGAGGGGGCGCTACCACGTTCCTGAGACTGGGACCTGAGATGGGGTGGGAACAGAGGAAGCATATCCACAGATGCACACACAAACATGCATTCACGCGCGCGCACACACACACACACCCACACACACACAAACAAACACACACACAAACACACACACCATCGACCAGCATTAGCCCACACCTGCCAGGAAAGAAACTTTCTCCACCTCCACAAGGGAGATTTCAACTTCTGTGACCTCTTATGTAGGAGGGACACTTGGTTTAGCCAAGAAGCAGTTAGCTTACACAAAAACACACACCATTTCTCTCTTTCTCTCTCTCTCACGCACACAAAATGTTTCTCTCTCTTTTTCGCTCTCTCTCCCTCCCTCTCTCTCTCTCTCTCTCCTCTCACACACACACACACACACACACCACACACACACCACACACATCACTGAAAAAAGAACAAGCTGTGGTTTCACAGTCCACTTGCTCATCTCCCTTGCAAAAACACAATTCACCTCTGGGTTCCATGTGGACACCACGGCGTAACTCACCGAAAGCCCATTCGGCTGTGCATTACGCATTCATGACTATTTAATCAATTTGCAGCTGCCAGAGGTCAAGGGAAACGCAGTGGTAAGTTGAGCCAGAGGGGGCCAGTGTAAGGATCAGAAGCATGCAATTAGGTTTATAAGCCAAAGCACAAACAGAAAGCCACATTTTACCACTCCCAAAAATACATAATAATACACATTCGAATATACACACAAACTACATCCAAATTTAATGATTTGAAGATGAATGAAGATGGCTTCTACAACTGCATTTGCTAGTGTTTGTAGAATATTCATGCTAAAGGCTATTTGTCTGTCATGTCTATATGTGCTGTTTCTACTGTACAAGGGAACCACAGCCTCAGTAAGACCCAAAGAATCAGAAGAGCAGAGAGAGAAATTGGAAAACCGTCCAAACTGAGCAGATCTGGACAGAGTCACCGTTTGTTTGTTTGTTTGTTTGTTTTTTCATTTCAGACCCATGCAACACGTAGCCTAACACACAGTCCGTGCATTACCAAATCACAAGGCCTAGAGCCCGCTGCTTGCATCCCATAATAGCCGCCCTCTGAGAGACCACCTTCTAGGAGACGAGAGAGGAAATGACCATTGACAGGACCTGAGGCCTCGCAGGGCGGAATGTCAGAAATGTCCAGCTGATTATGGAGGAGTAGAAACAGCATGGACATAGCTAGAGTATGGCCACTGTGACCTCCTGTAAAAGTGACCGTTTACGAAGTCTCCCGTAATGAGATCACAGAGGCTGACAGACTGGGTGACGGAGCACATTTGACCAGAGATTTAATAAACTCTCATGTCCTGTCAATGGCGTTTGCAAGCAACGGTTGCAGCCTGCCCTTTCCAGCCAAGCTTCCTGCTTCCTGCTTGCTGCGCCCCGCAACGCCCCCTCCCCAGCCACACAGAGTTCAGATCTGAGCGCAAAACACACAAGGAGGCGTCCACAGGCCCAGAGAGCAGAACTCCCCCAGAACTGGCCCAGACGTGGGCCAAATGCAGCCCGGTCATGGCCTTCCTATTGGGAACTACATCCACCAAGGGGTTCTACTCCCAGAGCCTGTGAAAACCACCTTTCCACTCTGCACCCCATCCATGAGCATCACCACAACACTCCCCACACCCAGCACACCCACCACCACAGCCAGCCACTCTCCACCATGCCTCTCGCCTCTGCTGCGAGAGAGGGGTGGAGGAGCTGGAGGAGGGTGGAGTGGAGTGGGGCGGGGCGGGGTGGGACGGGGCAGGACAGGGGCGGAGAGGCACAGCGGGAAGCAGAGAGCAGTGCTACCTGAACTTCATCTGCTGATACAGTTCCCAGGAGTCTGCATCTTGAGGTCTATTCTCACATCAAAGGGGGAGAAACACAAGAGGCAAGAGATTGCAACATTAGGGCTGTGTGCTCACAACCTGCCATCGCCATCTGGCAGTCGTCGGCTGACACTGGGAAAAATAACACTGGTAACACTTTAGGCAAATGTTCTGTCATCAGATCTAAACCATTCCCAGATAACGGACGATAGCATATCCAATCATTATTCATCGTTTATTGATATTACTATTCATTTTACTATTACTGGAAATTGTTATGACAAGAAAGAGATTGCTCAATACGGCAATAAGCCAGCAAGGCTTCAAGCATTATGATTATTGTCATAACAATCAAAACGAATGATAATTATGATGATAACGATAACGATAACTTTACACTTGCAGATTATCACAGGAAGTTAATAATGAAATGTTACGTCAGTGTTTGCCATCTGCCATGACATGATTATGCCATGATTGTGTCATTCCCCTAAAAGAGGGTTTGTGACTTTTGCGAGCCGGCTAATGACAACGGCTCCACAAAGGCATGCTGGGATACGCCTTGTGAGTCACGATTTTACAAGTCTACTTCTGGGGGTAAATTTGAGATTTTCCATGGAAATCCAGCCTTTGACTTAGGCCAGGATTAGGGATAATCCCTGTCTGGGAAATCAGTTCAAAGGGTCCCACACAACCGAAGGGCGGAGTGCGGGGCTGGTGTGGTATGGGTGAGGGACCGAGGAGGGGAAAGGGATGCAATGTTTTGGGGGTGTTACCTGAGGAAGACATCTCGCGGATGGCGGCCGGCATTTGGGTTGACCAGCTGCTCCTTCAGGGAGTCCAGTGAACAGTTGTAGATGTAGACAGGGCAGCGGGGACGTGCGGCGTCCCCCGAGCTCTGCTGCGAAGCCTGGCGGCTGAAGGTGATGTGGAGGTCACGCCTTTGCGGCTCAGAGAACTGAACACCATCTCGCTCCTCTGTGGTTCAGAGGAGTACACAGACACAAACACACACACACACACACACACACACACACACACACAGCACAAACAGAACAGAGTTCACACACACAGCTTGGGGGTGCAAAGATAAAAGTGGGGGGTTCAAACGAAGATTTCAAAGAGACGAGAGGACGCTGTGGTGACAGAAAGAGAGGCTGATGGAGAGCATTACTGAAAATAACAGAATATAGACTAAGCCATTAGCTACAGTATGCACTGTAAGACCTGTCTGTTTACATTTGCTAACACATCTACCATCTGTATTTACATCTACCATTACTGGAGATGGCTCCAGCTAGAGAAGAGCCAAAGTGCCTTGGTGTTTACTTGTCAGATGTAATAATTATTAACATTCTATCACAGCTTCAGCACAGGGTACAGTTCATTACCAACCTACCACAACAGCCCTTAATTGCCAACAACCCAACTGGTTCTTTGGTGACTGTATTCAGTCCTAGCAATCCTGAGTATCTCCTCAGACACCGCCACCCCCCACCCCACACACACACACAGAGCCCACCCCCCTCCATCAACACAGCACTTTACATACTATACCCCCAAACACCAGCATCCCTACACCCCCCCCCCACCCCAGCCCAGCCCCCCACCCTTGTGACAAAAAAAATTTTAATCATCGAATCCAGAGCCCTCACCTGGGCCCGTGGTTACGCTGGGTTGCTCTGAGCCCAGGCTGCCCAGTCCCTCTAGCTCTGTGGCTGGGCTGTCAGGGGACAGCAGTGGGGAGCAGGGCCCCTGGGTGCCCACCGAATCTGCCAGCCCATTGACGGAGCTGGAGTGGGACTGGGAATCCGTCTGAGACTGGTTGAGGGTGTGCTCGTCGTCTTGGAAACTGCCATTAGCCGTGAGCTCTGTCTCCAGCCCTGACGACGTCAAGATTTGCACGTCTGCATGAGACAGAGTGTAGCGTTAGGACACTACAGCAACACAGACTGCTAACGCTCATATATTAATAAGAGAGCAGGTGGTCATAATAGCAGAAAAGCACTGAAAGGATATTTCACTTCACCAAATTAAGTGCTACACAGCTTCATTTTTCTTTAAACTGCTTGGGAATATCATGGGGATATAATTATTTGGATTAAATGGTAGTCTTCAGGTCAACTACTTGAGCTACAGTACTTTTAACGTTTACCACCACATTATTAGTTAACACGGATTTAAATACTTCAACTGTCTCGGTGGGAGGGATTAAGGTTGGGAGGAAGGGTGTAATCTGGAACCGAGTCATGGTGAGATAATCCACTCAAAACTGCACACATTTCTACTCAATGTCACTGAGGTAATCCATATTAGGTCTTCCTGTCGGTGTGCTGGGAAATAAGTTCACCAAGAGAACATCTGTGACCAAAAAGCTATGGTGTCTTAAGGTGTCCATTTCATTTTTGTTTTTTTTTTCTCCTTTCGGGAAGAAAATGGCTTCTTTAACATTCCGCTGGCCAGATCGTCTTATGTTACACATTCTAACAAACCTAATACAGTCTCTTACTGGCATGAGGTTGGCTGTATATGTATATATATATATATAAATAATGGCAGATTCCATTTCTGGATGATGTCCTCATCAATACCATCAATCTCCCTTTGTGATGATAAGAACGTTAATAAAATAAAAAAGTAATCTCATTTTCTTTACCGGTAAAAGTGGCTGGTAGAAAAGTGAGAAAGATTTGCTGGGGGTTGACATATTTGGCGTAACACTTCCACTGGGGCGTGGAGCTCTCCCCTCTCCCCTCCGGCGGGGGCTCTTCGTCCACCAGCTCCGCATTGCTGAAACTCTGTCATGGCAACACAGCAGTCAGACAGAGAGAGAGCGAGCGAGTGAGAGAGGAGAACACATGTCATCACTGAGGGAATCACAATGGGCCTCTCAGAGGGTCCCACTGGAGGGATTAAGAAAAATTGAAATTTTAATCACTGTTTTAAGCGTTTCACACGGAAGACACGCTCGCCGGGTGAATTCTACTTGACAGTCGTACATCATCCCTGATGCACATTTTCCCCCTGAAAAAATCCCCAGATTATTTAATGTTACCCCAAACAAGATTAAGAAATCTTGGCTGACTGTGCAAAGCCGACTCACTGTGACAGCAAGTTCCTATTTATTTGAATATCTGCCACAGCCCTGACTTAACAGTATGTATAAAAATGTGTTTTCGCATGCATGCATACATCCAAAGTGGAAATATACGCTTGAGCATATTTATAAAACCAAAGTAAAAGTAGACACTTTCTTTAATTTTAACAGACACACAACTGTCATCTATTGCAGCCTGCTGGTGTAAGTTGCCGTGCAAAGTTAACCTGTAATTTGCAGGTGTAAGTGCAAAATTAATTTGTAGCATGGTGGTGTAGGTTGGCGTGCAAAGCTCACCTGTAGCAGGCTGGTGTAAGTTGGTGTGAAAAGTTCCCTATAATGTGCTAGTATAAGTTGACGTGAAATGTTCACCTGTAGCATGCTGGTGTAAGTTGGTGTGCTAAGTTCACCTGTAGCGTGCTGGTGGAGCCAGTGACCTCTTTGCTGCTCCCTATGGTGTGGATGGACATGACCGTGTCCTGTCTCTCCGGGGGCTTCAAACACTCCTCTGGACACAGAAGGAAAAACGTTATATCCACACACAGGCCTACTGTACAATCATGTGCATATTCATACAGTAACTACACATCCCTACAGTCATATATGCATCCATATCTACATCATGTCCACGCCTCCTCAACCTTCAAATGACACTCAAAATTGCTTACTTTCAATTTTTTTAAGGTGCACTGTAGACAGGTTAACAAAGTGAAAAACATATTATTTCACATTCAAGATTCCTGTCTTATAACATTAACACAGCATACCAGGCTGTGCAGGCTATTTGAGATTGTTGAAAGCAAAACACAGAAAGGGAAGAAGCTCACTCAGTCTCTCATGATCTTAAATGTACACTGCACACCACGAAGCACAACAGGCAACATGTGATGCTGTTTAGGTTAATTTACCAGCTTTGTAGTACCTTAGATGGTGAAATGGCTGATTCAAGATTCAAGATTTTAATTATACGTCATTATACTAGTATAAAAGAGAGTAAAATTCTTTTTTTGCTCCTCAAGTGTTAAGGGTATGAGTGTGTGTGTGTGTGTATGTGTGTGTGTAAATGTGTGCATGCAAGTGTGTGTGTGTTTATGTGTCTGTGCACGTGAGAGAAAAAAAGGAGGAAAAAACAGTAACAAAAGCCGACAGGCAAAGTTTAGGCTGTCGTTGTTTCTGTACTCATAAGCCATAGCTTGATGGAAAAGCTCTTCTGGAAAAGCTCTGTTGGTTCTAGCCTTAAGACTGTGATATCGCCTGCCAGATTACAGGTAGCAGGTAGCTGACACAGCAAAACACTATGGGAAGAATGAAGGCTCTTTCGGCATCCTCTATCATTTAATCGCACAGTTGCAGAATATAGAATAAGACAACCCCGCCCCCATGTTATGAACATAATTGAAACTAAATGAAACCGAAATCACGTTTATTAGCTTGTCAGTTAACATAACTCCACGAAAATGATTATCGCTGGTTCCTATTCTCTGTTTTGCAAACAAATCCTAGTGGATTGGTAAGAGTGTACAACATTATTACTCTGAAAATTAACAGCCTTGCCAGGCAGGCCTTTAAGCAGGCCACAGAATTCAGAGTTCAAAATCAGCTGAGTTACTAGATATTTGTTTATAAAATTGAATTTACCCTCATGAAGGCAATAATGACCGAAACTCAGAGATGTACTAGTACTTTAATCTAATAACCAAGTGACATTACAGGCTTTTTACATTGATTACTATTGAGTGATTTTTCTACCGTTATTAAACTATTAGGCTCCCCAAATTAAACAGCACTAAAGGGAAACCCAGGGCCCCAGTTTAAATGACTAACATAGTGCAAGAATCTTTTTTTATTGACCAAACTTCATAACTTGGCACATTGGAGAATTAAATTGCTTGGGATCTAATTTTGTCTAGTTATTAAACTGGCTTTAGGCTTGACTTAAGAATTAGCACTTTTCCAGTTATTTCAATTAGGGACACCAACACCCTGCTCCCAACAAATACATGCGTCAGTTACAAACTATCAGTTGACAGAAATTACCTTTGATAACAGGCAGGGAGAAAGGAGCCACATGACCGTCCCTTTCCCTGTCCAGGATGTGATGCATGAAGGTCACATGGTCTGCGTCGGCCAATGGGATCTCACGGTCGCTGAGGTCCTGCTGCAGGGAGCTATGGAACAAGCTGAGCAGGAGCTCATTGGGCAGAGAGGGAGCGCTCTGGAGTGCTTCCTCATTCTCTGCTGAAGGAAGGGACGGAGGGAGGAAGGAAGGGAGGGAGGAAGGATGGAATGTATGAAGGAAAGAAAGGAAGCAAGGGAGGGAAGGAGGAAGAGAAAGAGGGAGAAAAGAAGGAACGGAGGAAGAGAAGGATGGTAGGGAGGGAGGGAAGGGAAGGAAGGAAGGAAAGACAGGAGGGAGGGAGGAAGGAAGGGAGGGAGATATTCATCAAATGCATTGTCCTCGATACATCATTGCAGACAAGCAGCAGAAGACTGACTAGGTTTGGTAATAGATGTGCAAAGCAACTCTCTTATAATTAGATTTTGCAATTTAATGTATCCATTGTGGAAATGCTTTGTCTTACACACCGTATGTGTGTATTTTCTATCTTACTCCCCGTATGTGTGTGTATGTTCATTAACCACTTGACAAACTACTTTTTATTACAAATGTGATGACATCTTCTGTACCTCTGCTGAGGGTGAGGAAGAAGATCTCGATCTGTTGGCACTTGGGTAGAAGTTTCATCAAGTCGAACTGAAACGGCACTGTTTGGATGCTCTCATTATTGTCAGGAGCTTCGCCCGCTTTAAAACACAGACAACAGCAAAGGACCAAACCGTTAGAACAGAGTGGCTATTCAGGTTCAGAAACAGAAGAGATGTCACCTGTATAGAATCTATAAAATCTACATTTACATTTATGTATTTAGCAGACGCTTTTATCCAAAGCGACTTACATTTTGTCAACTATCAATTGTTCAGGGCCAGTCTCCCCTAGAGCAACTTAGGGTTAAATGCCTTGCTCAAGGGCACAACGGTGGCAGCTGGGATTCGGACTCATAACTTTTCAGGGTACTTGCACGCAAGCCAGGTTCCCTAACCACTACGATAGATAGATTGTATCTATCTAGTACAATCTATAATTCTTAAATCACTCCAAAAATGGAACACTCACCAGCAGGGTCCTTGGCAGCACAGAAGGGGTAAACGTGCTCCTTATTCTGGCACAGCTGACTCAGGTACTCAAAGGTCATCATGGTGGACATGCACGTCACGTCTCGGGGAAATATCTGGTGAGGTAAACAGAAAGGGACACTCAATGGCTACTTCTATTCTCCATGTAGTGGCACAATAGGCCAATACCTGGTGTATACATATCCTTAACAGATCATATTTTCTCATCACCTGCAATAGTGCATCCTAAATAGTAAGCTATTGCAACAGACAGCAATAGTTAGGCTAATTTTATCACCGTTACTGTGAGATTTCATGAAAGATATTTATTTCACATAAATGTAAACATAGAAGTAAACATACAACCATATAAACACACAAACATGTCTGTACATCTGAGTTATGCTGTCTGTTAAATCAATAATTAGACAATAACTGCATCGTCGTTACTAACTGCCTGTGGGATCTCCTGGTAGGTGAGGCCCAGTAGGTGGCGCTGTTGCTCCAGGGTGCTGAACACCGTCCCACTCTGAGGCTCCACCCAGCACTCTGTCACCAGGTTCAGCTCCGTGTCCACATCGATGGCCTCCACCTCAGTGTCATTATCATCATCAGTGGAGAAGCTTGGGGGGCGGAGACAGAGCGAGACAGTGAGTAGAGAGAGACAGTGTGGGGTACAGTAGTAACTTGGCTGGACAACAGCCAAAATATAGCACAGCTCTTTACAAAGCCACTATAGAATGTGTTTATTAGTGTGCCTGTGTGTGTGTGTGTGTGTGTGTGTGTGTGTGTGTGTGTGTGTGTGTGTGTGTGTGTGCACTGTATATGTGTGTACGTGTGTGGTGTGTGTTCACTAATCATGGATGGGACAAATGTCAAGGGGGAGAGAGGGAGAGGGAGAGGGAGAGAGAGAAAGAGAGAGCGATGAAGGAAGAGAGTGTGTTCTATGTGATTCCCCCACTCACCTGTCCTTGGTAGATGTAGAGTGAGGGGGGAAAAGTATGTATTGCACTATGCAGGTGTGACTTTCCTCCTCCATGGCAACAGGCTGGCCCTGTGGTAACATGGCAACACACACACACACACACACACACACACACACACACACACACACACACACACTGCATCATTACAGGAGAGCTCTTAGCAAAGAGCTCTTAGCAACACTGAAAGACTGATGATGCATACACTAGGAAACTTTCTGCAAGCTACCGCTTGGCATCATTAATCAGAAAGGGTGTTAATGCAGCGCATGTCATTAACATCAACAAGTCATTGCCAAAAACTCATTAGTGTCACTGGGAGCCTTTTTACTTCTCACTGGCTTTTAATGCCAGTGCCAATCAAAATATTTCCTTGTGCATCCAACCCAACATCAACATCTTGTGATGAAAACAACAGGGACGCCACAATTCTCAATCATGAACCTCTTGCCACATGGGGTAGGGGTGGGAATTGAGAACCGGGTATCAAGTAGAACTGAAAGAATAGGCTACATTGTAGGTTCAAGTGTTGATGATGAAAACATGTGTAGACTACCGTCAGTACTGTAAGGGATCGATAAGAGAATTGATGAAGAATTGCACCGATAGGCACGATCGACCATAGCATCAATTTTGATCAAATCTTATCAATTCCCACCCTAAATATCAGAGGCATAAACTTGACGCCACTTGGTCTGTGATATTACAATCTGCTGGTGAAGTTCCAGGGTGTTAGAGACCAAGATTTGAGGCCACTCTAAAGCTTAGAACGGTGCACGAAAGGTAATGACCCCCCTATGGAGTGCTTGCTGTGATTTGTGCTCTCTCTGGTTGTTATTAGCCTGGGCTTCGGTGTTCCTCCTCCGCTTTAAACACCAGCTGCGCCCCGGAGCATGTGCCCCACAGGACCGCTCACCTTCATTGGAAGCTCCGTCACCATGTTGACGATGCCCTCCCCGCTGGCAGCGTAGTGAAAGCCCTCGGAGATGCGGATCCTGCACACAATGACAAGTTGGCCTTTTAAAATTCACATCACAGGAAAACGGCGCACAAAAGCCACAGAACACGATGAGACTATGAGGATATTAACCCTTCTGCAGGGACAGTCAACCCGTGTGACGAGCCTAGAATGCTGAATGAACTGAATGAACTGTGTCACTGATGGATGCATTCTTTTGTTAGAATGTTATTACATTGCTCAAAACTCCCCTGCTGAAGAGTTCATTAATTTAAATCTATTGTGTAGCACACACACAACTGCTGGATGTCAGAGGATGACATCATTTGCTTTACCTCAATTGCAGAGCCTGTGGAAATCAAACACAGGGATTGTGTACATGGTAATTGTGCGGATATTATTTTTTAAAAAAAGGGGGTGTGGAGAGGGGGTCACTGCCTTAAAAGTTAATCATACACACATTCTAGCTACTAAAAAGCACTGATTAAATCTTCTAATCTGCTTACTGTGGTTCCTTACTGAATGAACCTATTCAATCATGCAGCTATATTGAAAGACTGATGATGTACACCACTGCTTGGGATTATGAAAACCAGTGTTAAAGACAGTGCATGTATTTAACACATACTAAGCGCTGCCAAAAACACTGTTTTACAAATACTACATGTTTTATTTATGTCTGTCAGCTCTTCACCGCAGCATCAACCAACATACTTCCTGTGCACCAACCCACTCCTTCTGATGCAACAATGCAGAAATAGTGAACAGCTAGGCTAGACTTGGCTAGGCTAGGTTAAAAGCTAACAGTTAGCACACTCACTCGGCCAGCATGGAGAGGATGTGGGCCACGGCCTGCAGAGATACGGCGGGGCCCAGCCCGCTCTGCACCGTCCACACCCAGCGCTGGTGCAGGAAGTAGCGTGAGAGCGAGGCCAGCGTGGACGAGGCCGTGCGGCCGGCCGCCGAGTTCAGTGGCACGGCCATGTTGGGCGGCTGAGCGAAGGGCTCCATGTTGAGGATGAAGGGCGTGCGGAAGTCAAGTGGGAGCTTCTCGTACCTGCAGATGGGTTCATTCAAAAACACATTAAAAATCTCATCCATCTCTCTTCCGACCATGAGGATAAGAAGCCATAATCTTCATTTATAGCCTTGATTACATCTAAAACAACTGGGAGGGATGTAGGAGATCCTACATGTGAAATTAAACCTGAAACACATTTCAAGTAGTTAAGGTTTTGTTATGAAGGGGTCAACAATACGGGCATTCATCTATCGCAATTTTCCAACTATTAACCAAGGTTGATGCATTGATTCTACAATAAAAATAGGGGTTTGTTTTTCTTTTTTGCACAAACCCCTTTCCTGTGGTTTATACATGGTGCAGTTTATATTCTGGAAACATCTGTCAATTTAATTCATGCTTCACTGGGTCCTGGAACAAAAATCACATCTACAGTTTACATTTTATTTAAGCATTTAGCAGACACTTTTATCCAAAGCTATTTACATTTGTCAACTATCAATGACCTCAGGGCCAATCTCCCCTAGAGCAACTGAAGGTGAAATGCCTTGCTCAAGGGCACAACGGTGGCAGCTGGAATTCAAACCCCCAATTTTTAGGCTACTAGCATGCTTGCCAGGTTCCTTAACCACCACACCACAACTGCCCATATACTACACAACAGTAGGAGTGGGGCCATCAGCCAATCACCTGATGAGCAGCTTTTCAAGGGGTTTGTGGAGCAGCACCACACAGGGTCTGTCCGACATGGCGGGCTTGGGAGCAGGGAGTGGCGGCGATTTGGAGGGCGAGGTGTTGTTACCCCCCAGAACTTTCCTCTTGGTCTTGGGCGTAGCCTCCTTGTTCATGACCCGCTGGGGGAAACGCAACCTCAGGATCTGTTCTCGCAGCTCATCCACAATCTGTGGGTGCGACAGCAGAGACAGCTGTCATTAGGCAGGTTACCAGGGGAAGTCAGTTAAGAGGAACACGCATGTTTGCAGATGCTGAGATTTGTGTTAGGCATTGTGTTAGGTCTCACCTTGTTCCTGGTGTGGGCCAGGGTTCCGATGGGAAAGCCCAAACGCAGCACCATGCATGGGGCTTTGGAGATCAACCGCACCAGGTAGAAGGAAGTGGGCGGCTGATCTGGAGCGCTGTGAGGCCAACAAACGCATACGTCAGCATTTGTGTGTGTGTGTGTGTGTTTCTTTGTGGTATTAGTGTGCTATCAGTGTACTGACGTATTTAAAACAGAAGATGACAACCTAATTTCCCCACTCCCTTAACACGTGTCCATGTTCTCTGGAGAGACTACATTTCCCATGAGCCATCTGTACCTGTAGATGAGCTTGACGTAAGAATAGCCCTCCACCAGCACAAAACTGCTCCAGTCGCGCAGCAGGGAGGTGAGTTCTGAGTGAGAGATACGGCACTGGATGGTGCTGAAGCGACCGTTGCTGCCTGCATTGTGCACGTGCTTGGGCACAGGCCTACTCACACATGGACAAACAGGGACAGACATCAAACTCAGGGCAAATTCTGCTTAAATTCTGCTTAAATGTCTGCTGAAAGTAGCTAAGATATTTTATTGATTTTTTTTTTTTGACTTGGTGAGTGGCTGGAGGATATGACCATTTATTGGTTGTTGGCAGAAAATACGAAAAAATTAATAAATAAATTTAAACTGTACTCTGAATCTCGGTTCTGAAACTGCATTGAGTTTTATTTTCCTTCCCTTGACCACTGCGTTCCTCTGATGAGTATCCCTGGTCTTGAGTGGTGCAGTCTTCACAGCTGCATATTGATATGAACATGCTTTACTACTTCATTGCCTTAAGGGTAACAAGGCTGATCTGAGGTGAGTATTCAGAAAAGCCAGAGGGCTAAAGCTTTTGCTAAAGTTTTATGCTTTGATAAATAAAAGTAGCAACATTTTAATTAGAATCTTCCGACCATTCAGTGTGCGAACCTTTTCAGCTTCTAAAAAGGCTGATCTAAAAGCCCTGTTGCTTGGTGAAACTGGAATAGATAAGACAACATCTAGAGAACATTGCCAGTAAATTAGGGACTAGCATTAACTTCGTGAAAAGGATGCATGTTGCCTGAAGAGTTGGACTGATGTCCTCTGTAAAACATAACTTATCATTTGTAATATAGATTTATATTCTATATCTTGTTTTATCTCTTATTTCATAGTATATATTTCATAGTGTTTAATTCTAATATGTATTTCCCTAGTGTATGTGCTATCTGCATTTGGGTAAGTGCAATTTGTTATTTATATCTGTGTAATGTTCATTACTATTCGTACTGTGTAAGCGGCCAGATTCTGAAAGCAACTGTAACATCACTAAAGACTGAAATGTTTAAGTGTGCTTAAGTACATTTTGAAACATGCAACAAATAGGACCACTTAGTTCCTACATGACTAAATGGAAGCACACCAACCCTCTCTCTCACTCAACATTTCAAGGACAGCTGGCAGGCGTGCATTAACTGTGGACCATTACAGATGGATAAACTTTGTTTGTGTTTGTTCGGAGTGCATTAGGAGCCTCACGTGTCGTGCTCCAGGATGATGGCGATGCGGTGCATGTGCAACCACCGCTGCCAGAAGTTGGCGTCCATGGACAGGATGGGCTTCCAGTAGGAGGCAAACTGGGACTGGCTGGAGTCTTTGGAGCCGCTGTGCTGGAGGGACAGAACCTGTGTGTGTGTGTGTGTGTGTGTGTGTGTGTGTGTGTGTGTGTGTAAAGAAAATATAGAAAACATCAGGGTTAATTAACCTGTGTTATCAGAAATCAAGTTGTAAACTTCTTTGATGGTTATGCTTAGCAGTCATTGCCATTAACATGGTTGAAGAAGATGACACACGATAGCAACATTTTGACCAATGTTGATGGACAGTCACATGACTGGTTCCAAACTTTGTAATTGGATGACATAAAATGAGATGGAGAACCTCCATAATCAGAATAGCAGCTGTAAACTTATATGATGTAAAAGGTTATCCACAAGGTGCGAAGGACATACATGATGGCAGCATTCTGAGCAATGCAGATGGGACAGGACTGATTCCTGACTTTCTGATTGGATGATAGTGTCAAATTGACCACTTAGGACTGAAGTGTATGTGAGATGCTGTTAGCTCTCTGCTCTACCTCTCAATCACCGAAGCTGCAGACAGAGAAATATCTATTGCAAGCAACAGACACTGTTTGAAACTGATCGGAAAGCCCTCTCTTGAAATGTAGCCTTGACCAGTGAATGTTCCATTCAGCTCAGTTAGGTAGAGGCAGCAGCAGTAGTTGGAGTAGTAGCACACTGTGTGATGTGTGTGTGTGTGTGTGTGTGTGTGTGTGTAAAGAGATGAAAGAGAACATCACTCACGGGGGTGGAGGACCCAGGGGGGATGTAGAAGAGCGGCACTCCATTCTTTGTGCTCTCTGGAATGGTGTAGTGCTCTGGGATGGAGTTGAAGGACTGCAGGTGAACCAGCATCTGATCCGTCTGATTGATACTTCACAAGAATCACAGCACAAGGCAAGTGTTTAGATATTGCGCAATCACTCAAAAAAGAAATCTTACTCATATAAATAATAAATAAATCTCTTACTCTTAGAGATACATAAATCATCTAATTCCTAAGTCATTCTAAGTCTAAGGCAGTTAAAAAAAATCATCCTCTTTTCAAACAACAAATCTTTGTTCATATATACACAAGATAACAGACAGTGAGACAGGGATAGAACAGCTCAATAAAACGACCCTATCAAATAGTTTCCTCTGATGGTCTGCTAATACCTTCCACTTTAAGATCATTAAATACTGACCAAGATAGAGCAACACAATACGTTACAATGGGAGCAAAGATCATTGAATACTGACCAAGATAGAGCAAAATAATATAATACAATGGAACGTGCATAGTTTTGCTCTGCATAAATGGGAGTGTCACATCACGTCACAACATAAATTTTCAATGATCTTTCAGATCAACAAGGTCTTGCATATGAGAGGTCTTGCATAAAGGGGGGACTCCCCCTTTATCCCCTCACTCCGTTTTTACCCTCTCTGCCCTTACTGCCCCCCCCCCCCAGTACAGGCCCTGCAGCCCCTGTTCAACCCTGTGCAGCCTCACCTCTGGAGTGTGTTCCAGAAACGTCGGATGACGGAGGTGCGGTAGGGGCTAGTGATGGGCTTCTTCATGGTGCAGCTGATGTCGTGCAGGATGTCGTAACTGCCCTCCATGGACACCTCCACCCAGGTGGTGCGCTTGGCCGGCTCCAGGGGCCAGGAGGCCACCGCCAGGTACTCGATACGCATGTTGTGTTTCCACAGCAGTACCAACTTCACTTCCAGCTGGGTGCCCCCTACAGGACACGACAAACAGAAAATCACAAACATGGCCAAAGTAACAGTTACACACTGGATAAGGGCTAAGGCATGTGGCCATTTTAGAGCTAATTTAGCTAGAGTTAATTTATTTTAGAAGTTTTTATTTTAGATTTAGGACGTTTGTATAATGAGGAACGTGGGTGCAACTGGGGTTGCTAGCCATTTTGATGCTTTAGTACACATTATATCGTTTTGTGTGTGTGTGTGTGTGTGTGTGAGAGTGTGTGCTTGCGTTTACCTTTAGTGAGGTTTATCTCACGTATGGTGTAGCCCTCTCGGAGTCGCACAGACACCACGCTGACCAGGTCGGCGTGCACTTCCTTCTCTGTGTGTTTCTTCCTGCGCATCATGAGTGCAGGATTCCCACTGGTCGACACCAGGTGTTCATTAAAGAGCTTGTGCTGAGCAACTGCAGACATACACACACACACACACACAAAATACAAAAACAGATGCAAATTACATCAATTATCCTCCAATCACCAAACATCTGTTCTGAAATATAAAAATGATGTTGTACTGGATGTGCAATTAGCCCAATCAAACATTAAGCATTAGTGTAGTTGTTGCATGTCAGTGTTCACATTAGAATACAGCTGTGGGCAAATGAATTCACACAAGGATATGAAAGTGCCAAAAACAGAATTTTAACCACACATGTTTTTTTTTTTCTGTTCCTCTTATTATGCTGCTAGACACACTTTATTGGTTCCACTTGATGCAACACCTTGGTTGAGATAGGATTCGCAGATATCAGTATTCTTAATCCTAATCTGCCTGCTTGCCTAGTGTTATAAACTGTAATATTCCCAGTACCTATGGACTCCGCTAAGCAATAAAGGGACCTCCAAAGGTCTCCATCTCCAGGTTTCCAACTGCTTTATGGGAATGATAAAAATAACAATGGCCAGAGAAGAACTCAGCGCTCAGGGGGTGTGAAGATAACATTAGCAGCAGAGAGGAGCTAAAACTACCCCATAAAAAAAGACTTCTTAATTGGAGGCCAGACGATGTTCTCACAGTCTCTGAAATACCAGGGCAGTGAAACTTCGCTCTGACTAGTTTCGTAATTCCCCATCTCTGCAGGGCTTTGTCTACCCTGCTTGTATGCCCCCCCCCCCCCCCCCCCCCACCCACAGATAAAAATCAACAGCATTCTTGGCATTTCCACCATCACAGCTAGCCTGAGACAGACAGAACAGACACTGAAAAATAGGAGTCTGCTGCTTCCCAGTCCTGCTCCATTGATTATTGTGTTGTCTGTGAGCGGCAGCCAAGTCAAGCAGTGAGCCAGGACTGATAGCAGGGAAAGACACAGCCGCTTCTCCCACTGGTTTATCAGACCCTGCTTTTAAAAAAAATAACAGCTTTGGTCATGGGGTTTCCACATGATTCTCTATGAAGCCCTTACTATGATATAGCAGCGTCTTTGGTTATGCAAGTGCACACACGCTAGCATGCGTTAGCTCAAGCGGTGCACAACAGTGCTTTGTGCTTCTAATAGTCACACTCTTCAGTGTCAGCGTCACTGTCAGCATGAGGGCCTGTGGTCTTACAGCAGTAGTACTCGGGGTTGAGCGACTCGCTGGTCTTGAGGAAGGAGTAGGTGAGGAAGGCCTTGTGGTAGGTGTTCATCTCCTGGCTGCTGGGGTCCAGCTCGGGGCAGGTGGAGAGGTATGAGCCGAACGTGGCGAGTGAGATGAACTTCATTAGCTCCACGTTGGGGATGTAGCCAAAACTGCAGTCATATGAGTACGCCCCGCCCACCTGAGAGTTGACCAATCACAGACACACACACACACACACGCAAGGACACGTCCGTCCAGCAGAAAATACAACAATGTCTAAGACAGCAGAAAACAGAAGCATTAGCCTATATATTTAAATCTGATTTCAACCACTGACCAATTTTTAGATATCTTTAAATCCAAACTATCAGTAGGGACTAAACTTATGAACACAGACTAGTGACTAACTAACTACTAGCAACTACAACTGACTAACAAGAGGCTCAAAAGGTCATTACTAGCTGTTAGGCCATCTTTGTGATTATCCACCCACCTGGACAAATGAGCAGGCAATAGTGCCACTCCTCAGCTGGTTCAGTAGCGTCTCACACACAGCCACGTCAGGCACACTAGTGACACCATCAGTGATGATAATTATACCTGCCCGAGAGGAACACCTGCATAAACACTGGGCCTGGATTGGGTTTTAAGCCCACACCCCCACAGCACATACCCACACCCACACCCACACCCACACACACACCCATTGCAATTTTGAGGGGGTTTATCACCATAGGAGCTTCCTCTGCAGTTGCTGAATTTTTGTAATTTACACCGATGTCTTTAATTCATGCCAGTACATGTGGATTTGTTTACAAGGCAAAGGATAGGAACCATCGCTGACAATTTTTCAGTCATGCTGACTGACAAGGTAATAAACATAATTTCAGGAGGCTCATGTGTGAGCTCTGTTCAGCGTAGCTGATTTCTCTGTATTCTGGGCAAACAGTGCAAATGGTGTGTTATGTTCCCAATAACAACTTAATTGGCAGTTAAAATGACTGAACTGTTATGTAAAAGAAGTTAAAAAAAACTTGCATAGGAGACTTTTAACTGTATGTGTGAGTGTGTGTATGTGTGTGTGTGTGTAAAGGCTGCACACCTGCGCTGGAGTTTGGGGGCAGGAGCTGAAGAGCAAGGATGCCCTGCCGCACCATGCTGACCAGCCCGACATCCGCCGTCACCATAGAAACACCCAGCTTCCTCGGAGGCTCTTCTTCCATGCCATCACTAGTGGGAAGGCCATGGCAGATGGAGCCTCCATCTCCCTGCTCATGGACACACGCGCACACGTGCACACACACACACACACACACACACACACAGACACACACACAGACACACACAGACACACACACACAGACACACACACACAGACACACACACACACACACACACACACACTTCAAATAGAGAGCTGCCACAATCCTACTGTGCTATGCTCATGTATCAGATTCACTTCAGCAGCAGTCAGTGATACCACTGTGATTCTCTAGTGCCAAACATACATTGCAAGGGTTGGAAGCACGAGGTCTGACCTGTCCTCTGGCCTGGCCATTCTGCTGCTGAAGCACCTCGGCAATGTTGTTTTCCACCGCCCGCAGCTGCTGATAGATTTGTTGCAGGAACTTATCCAGGTCCGTCCCATCCAACTGACAGCCCTGCACCAACACCTGAGACCAAAGAAAACACTGTCCTTTACTTCTGCTGTTTCATGTACAATAGTGACAGGTTCTAATTAGCATTCCAAAATGTAACCTTTCAGGCTGTTCATGTTTTTACACCCTCCTAATTAACGTAATGTAATGCATCAGGTATACACATGTTGTGTACGTAATGTAAACACACTATAGATATGTCAAGTATCATACTGTTGCCATACTGGTGGCCAACAGGTGACTTTTCTATCATTAATTTATCATTCAGTAGCCTTTATTCAGAAAGGACAGGGAAGAGTGACAGGAACTGAGTGGGAGTGGGAGGGGGAGGGAGAGGGGGAGGGAGAGGGAGAGGGAGAGGGAGAGGGAGAGGGAGAGGGAGAGAGCGAGAGCAAGATGGGAGGGAATCTGAGAATCCCAGATCCCAGGTCCCTGAGAACACTAGGCTCTGAATGTAGCACAGACGATAACCTCAACTTGTGCCACAGCTCCCCCAACAGGTGGCATTTTTAAAAGTGTTAAATTACCTGGTGTGTGCTGAGCCCAATGATGGAGGAGTAAGCCAGGATGGTGATGAACACCTTGGGCTTAAAGAGCAGGTCAGTGCCAGGCACTTTAAAGGGTCGGGCGAGCCCAGCCAGACATCGGGACAGGGCGTGGAACACCTCATCAAAAATCATCTCACCTGTGCAGTCATCCTGGACATTGCAGACAGAATAGAAACACAAGCTTCAGACAAACAGCCATACACCAGTCATAGGACCCGTCAGAGAAAGAGGAGTTCTGTCAGCAGCTACTGACACAAACAGCTTTGTCATACTTCAGTGTGAATTTTAGCAAATGACTGAGAGGGAAGATTCTATAAAGCAGGCCCTCCACCTCACAAATATAATCACACACAAAAAACAAACCAGGACGACTCGGCCTCTTTAGCCTATATGCAAACTGCCATAACCATCTGCTATGGCCTGTGTTTATAAAAGACAAAATATGCATACCCCAAACTCAAAATCATCATCAAATCAAGTCTCTGTGAAAACCTCTGTGTAGACACCATGCTGTCATTTTAATCACTGTGGCTCTTACCCTTTGAAATAATCTACCATATCCTTAAAAAACAATTATCAAGTAGAACTGAGGATCTAAGGCTTCAATCAACTGCAATCCTATGCCTCTGGCCTTATCAATTCCTCTTATCAATGCCGTTTTTTAAGAACACTACTAAATGATCTTGTCTGAAAGTCTACATGTTTTACTTCTTTCTAATAAGCTGTTAAGGGCATCATAATAGTATAAGCTACATTACAGGTTCATGTGTTGATACTGAAAACCTGTGCAGACTACCTTCTGCAGTGGAAGAAATTGAGAGAGAACTGATGATGAATCGGACCGATAAGCAGGATCGGCAATGGCATCAATATTGATAAAATATCAATTCCAACCCCTAGATATTTGGGTCATATTAAGATTAGAACAATCTAAATCTCATAAGGGGAAAGCTCTTTTACCACAATCCCTGTGGAGGGACTTAGGTCCAGCTCGATGATGAAGCGGTATCGCCGCGCCAGGAAGTGGACGCGAGAGGCAGGCACCAGCTGGTAGGGCTGGGTTGAGGGAGAGCGTTCGGGCTGCCATCCTTTTGGCAGGATGCTCAAAACGTCAAGCTCATTCTCTGACTTCTCCTATGAGAAGAGCAGCAAAATGACATCAGTAAGCACAGTAGTAAAGTTTAGTGAGCTGAGGGAAGGGAAGGAGAAGAGGGAGAGTGAATGATCAGTATGGCCCAACTCACCAACTCAGTCTTGAGGGAGGGCTGAATAACCTGATTAAGTTTACTCAGGAACCAGGCAAGACGGACATTGCGGGAGATGCGGTACTCCTCCTTCATAAGCAGGAAAACCTGGTCTGCCTCCTCTACCTAAAGACCAGGAAATACATAAAAATGTGCACACCAGTTGAGCTTTCACAGATTAATCATCCTTAAGCTGAATACTTGAAACATTTCCCAGCAAGATGTTATTTGGCCAAAATAGTCTTTTTACATATCTATGTAAGCTGTAGCCTACTATACTCCAAATGTGCTACTAACTAAAAGCAAGCAGAGATCGTTGTTGTATCAATGCCAGCCAACTGACTATGTGACTTCTCCAGTGATTTGCAACATGAACAGTTGTTTTCTTCGAGTACAAAAATAGCTTCCTGGCACTGCTCTACTCTGAGGGTATACAGTATGCGAAGGGGTAAATCAACGGCCATACGGATCACAGCTATACACTGGCGCTGTGTCTTCCTCCGGAAAACAAGCGCAATGTGTCTGTGGCGAACAGGACGTTTCGAGGCACAGTGTTTTGACAGGCAGCCAAGTTTTAACACGAGACAGCACTGTCGTGACTCTGGGTTTCCAAAATATCAAATTACTTAATTTGTGACATTTGACTATGAGCACAATAACATTATCCGGAGGTATAGGCGTTTAGAGAATGTTATTTCTGACCACAAAGGGAGTGGTTGATAAACAACAGACATGACTCAACATGGCTTAGTATCTGACAGCCTTTCATCCCCTCACCCCATGCATTAAGTAACACTCTTATAAATTTCCGCCTCTAACCACAATAGTTAATTGTGTTATTATGTCACAATGTGAGATTAAAGTAACGTTAGCAAGTTATCACGTTTAATCAGATCTGTGTCATATCAAAACTTTAAGTACCATAGGAAATACATTATAGAACAACTGAAATAGCAACACAGCGACATTAGTGGTTTGCAAAGCGGTTAATGTAGTCATGTGCCAATGTCGTTTCTCAAGTAGCAACATAGCTGGCTAGCGGTCATGTAGGCTACTGCTATTATCACAGTATGGTATGGCATGGTGACGTTATGGTGTGATACTATGGCATGAAGTTAATCTGAACAGTTAGCCAACAAGTTGAACATTGACTAACCTCATTGTCCTGTCTTTCAGCCATGCCGTGGTGTAGTTCATTACTGGCAAATTCGTTGTGCAAGCAGAGGATCTCGGTAAATCTCTGATGACAGACACCCTCTTTATATCGATTTGACTAAGGTTTCGCTTGCAGTGCTCAGAAATTTGTTGTTTATTTGGTTAAGCTGCATGATGACCCGGAAGTGTCCATGCGCCAAATGAGATGGAGTACAACCACGGGGATACGACAGGTATTTTTTTTTTCAGTCAACTAGCCTGTGAGTATTTAGCAACATTTTGAGTTCAAGACACTAAATCAAACTGGTTACCACTTGTGCATCTCATTGGTTGCTCGAGGTGTTGGGCGAGTAACCAGTGGCTTTAGGGTTTATTTGGTGGAATAAGTCAGCAGTGGACAAAGGACCTTGTTTAAAAAATTATGGTGTACGAAACTCAGCTCAGCCACTTAACGTTACAAAGGTGGATCCTCTTGTTTGTTTGTTTTTTAAAAAATGATAAAGTCTCTTGTATATTTTCGTTACATTACATAGAATATGTCAGAAGCGTCTTAACTCTAATATATTATGACAAAGAAAAAAAATCACACAATTTTCCCCCCATAATTTCCATCTTTTCCCTAGCTTCCCTTTTCAGCTCTGAGATTGTTGTGGAACTGAAGAAGTGGAATGATGTTTCCTAGACGGATCCTATTCTTGTCACACCAATTGTTTATATCCGTTTTGGCTAACAAGCTTTGCTGAAAACTACCGAGCATTCAGAAATGCAGGTATGAATGTTTCCAATAACTGATAGCAATAACTCTACACTCGTGCTAAAGCTTTTTATACATTCAACTTGTAATTGCTGTGTATATGCTCTGATCTACGGAAAGCGTCAGCGCAATTTAGGTTACATGCATGGCACATATAAGCAGCTTCACCACTAGCAATAATCATCATAGTTAGCTGTGTGTTCGTGTAGCTGTTATCATATTCATGGCAGAGATGCCGTGGACCACAACAAAAATAATATGATACAAATTACTTTTCATATTTGTGATATGATTTGATATGGATTCGTTGCCTTATTTCAGCAACGAGAAGAGAAGCAGCTTGAGGCCACAGTTGAATCGCTGATCAGCAGAGTTGCTCATGTGAAAAACTCTCTGCAGAGTTTTATCTACAAGTTGGAGAATGAATATGATCGCCTGACATGGTAATTATCAGTAAACATGAGAGCTAAAGATATTGTTGTTATGTTGAGCAAACTTTCAGACTGCATGGATAGGTGGGGTTCATCTGTGACTGGTGGTGTGGTTGGAATGCCCTTGCTAAAAGTGAAATATGAGGACTGAAGGTGACATAATTTAGAGGGGAGGTCAATTTTAGTATTTAAAAGAGAAGCTTTTTGGATCTCATACTTTGGTATTCTAAATCCATACCATATTTTATGATGACCAACTGGATTTGATATAATTTGACATAACTTGGGGCCATCTGGACTGAAATTAATAAGGCAGTGCTGCATTTTGTTAACTAATCTTTTTTGTGATGGTGTTTATTTAAGGCCCTCTGTGTTGGACAATTTTGCCCTCTTGTCTGGTCAGCTCAACACAATCAATAAGCTCTTGAAAAATGATAAAACCCCATCGTTTCGAAACCAGGTCATTATCCCCCTTCTATTGTCTCCGGATCGAGACGAAGACCTCGCTGTAAGTTTGATAATAAATTCTATAATGATTTTCTCATTAAGGCTACGTGGTCTAGAGCTCTAACACTCACAGCTGCTCACATTTATTCTCACATTTAACATCACCTCTCGCTCCAGAAACTGACAGAGCAGCGTGTTCCCGTGTTTAGTCATGAGATTGTACCAGACCATCTGAGAACCAAACCAGACCCAGAGGTGGAGGAGCAAGAGAAACAGCTCAATGCGGAGGCAGCCAGAATCGGACCAGATGCTGCCCAGGTAACTTGACCAGAAAAAAAAATATCGCTATGTTGTTTCATTATCAAAGAGCAGCCACAACATGGCTAATTATCTGACGTTATATTGCAACTATGCAGCTGAACGATTTGAAAGAAAAATAATTAAATCTATGTATTTTCTACAATTTACTCAAATCAGAAACAGATTCAGGCTCTAAACAAACTTTGTTCCAACTTGCTGGAGAAGTTGAACAATCCAAGAGAAGATCGGGAATCTGAGAGTGCAGGTACTCCTCCTCATTATTCTGTAGAAATTCAGTTTGCCCAGCAGACTAGAAGATCAACCACAGTTCACAATGCAGATAACTCATTAATAAATATAAAGAAGTGAAAAATAAAGTAATGGATATTGAAATGTACATCAAAAGCTAGCCCCTGTAGCTCTACGCTATGTTAGACAGTAAGCATCAGAATCTCTGTATCTTCCAGCTCTACGCCAGAACAAGCCATCTTTCAACCCTACTGACACCACTGCTTTGGTAGCAGCAGTAGGCTTCGGGAAGAGTCTATCCAAATGCAGGCCTCCAGGGCCTGTAGCTCCTGGTCCTATGATGAGTGGCGGGCCAACCCTGCAACAGGTCACTATTGGTGGAGCCTCTGGCCACCAGGGAAACATGGGAGGACCAGGGGCTTCTCAGCAGACTGGACAGCCTGGTATGAGACACTTTTTAACATTTTAAAGCTTTTATAGAGCACATTTAGACAAGAGCCTTCAATAACCCAGGTTCATTAATTTTTATAATGACTGTGATTGCAGTCTACCAAACTTGGGTGTCTACTCAAGTCTGACAGAAAAGCAGGGTCTGGGGTCCAGATTGTATGTATACAATGTACACATTGTAATCTAACTAGTATGCATTACACACAACAGTTACATGTTCAGAACAACACTGAATCCACACTAATCAGATTACTTTCAGAATACAGAGTCTTCCAGAATGGATGCTAAATGAACTAGTTGTAGTTTGGTTTTCATAAATATGTAATCGATTTAAAAATCTTATGTAAATTGTGTAAAAGACTGAAAGTAGATTGTTTGTTCGCATGTAACTGCTCTAACAGTAATCAGTCAACAGTCATGGATAATGGAGATCTCTAGTGTCATATGGTGATGGTACATGGTGCAACTTTTTGAGCCATGTTACCTGGTAACCTGACCAGTTTCTAATATTCTTACTAAATGAGTATGTTTTAATAGATATTAATATTATCACATTATGAATATGACACCATCATGTAAACAGAATTTTCTGATTACCTTAACCCAAATAAAGTCATGTTCACAGTAAGTTATAACTGAATTAAGATTAGAGCTCAATCGCATTATTCATCCTTTTAGAATTTTCCCATCCAACACTGTCTCTGCTAACTGTTAATCATACTATGCAGTGTAGTATGTAAATGGGAATAATAAACAGAATATTCTGGTAGCAACTCATGTAAACACTATAATCACAGCATTGTCATATTCAGAATAAGATCAGTTGTCGGATTGTTGTTGTCTGTGTAACCAACTCAATGACTGCAACATTTTTTTTGCTGGTGATTGATATAATTTAGTTTTCTCGATTAAAAAACAAGTTGCCAGATGTCTAAACCAAATCGGTCCGCACCACTGTACCGCAACATTGCTCATCACCTTGAGGTTCAATTCAGTCAGTTCTGAAATGTGTATTTCTCTCTTACACAGGGAAAATGCCCAGCAGCATTAAGACAAACATCAAGTCTGCTTCAGCTTCCATGCACCCTTACAACAGATGAGTTGTACCTTCAGGCCTTGGTGGATTGATGAGAAGACTGTGCTCGGTTCATTACATGTTTTGTTGTTGTTGGTTTGTTATTTTTACATCAAATTTTGTATTTCTGAATAACTTGTCTTTGTGGTTCTTTGAAATAAACATTAATTTCAAGAAATAAACTAAAATTTTGTGGAATGAAAGTTGTTAGATGCTTTGAAATAAATGCAACTACCATAACTGAACACTAGATGGGGATAATGCATTATGAGTAGAAACCAATGATTATAGATGCAGTCAATGGTGCAGATTAAGTCCCTTTCTATTACAAATCTAAACAAATAAAGGCCCTCATAGTAAAAGCAAATGAATGAGTTTAAAAGTGAATTGTTTGTTTTACAGTTTCACTTATCTTGATGATGAAATATGAAATGGTCACGAATGATGAAGACAAATTTAATGCATATGAAACCCTCTGTATTTTTTTTTTAAAAACAAATGGAGTCAAAGTTTGCTGTAAGAACTAATAGTTACATTTATTAATGAAAAAAGATTTTAGAAATCTAAATCATTTGAAAGGAACAGCCAGCACTGTCATCAGCAGGTGATCTTTTGAAATAGTTCTGAATGTCAAGGTCTTGACTGTCACTTGAAGATGGCATCTTCGATCTTTTAGGCTTCAAAGGTTTATTTTCATTACCAAGGGACCGATTTTTGAGGCTCATAGCCTTAGGCATCTCAAATGTTTTCAGTGATTTCACAATGCGTTTTGGAAAATTCCACTTCCCTTCCTTATGAGGTTCACCTTTACCTAAAGTTTCCGCTACGCTTGACATTTTGAAATCTTTCACCATGGGTGGTGTTCTTATGGTGGTATCCAAAGATCTCTGTACCACTAAAGGAAGACCCCAAAGTTGATACAACATCTTCTTTTTGATTCTGAACTCCAACTTGTCTTTAAAGCTTTTTGTGAAAGACACGGCTCTGGCTTCTTCCAAAGATGGTGTTTCCGTCTTGACACATTTCTCAGATGATGGCTGGTCATGGGCATTTGTCTTCAATGTCTCTAAGGACTTGCCAGGCATTGTGGGTGTGCGCATCTGCTGCTCCCAGTATTCCTGTCTGAGGTTCATGGTGATCGGTTCAAGAACTACCTTGTCCATACCTTGTGCTTTTGCTTCTCTGGAGGAGAGGACAGACAGATTTGTTTCACTGGCACTTTTCCAAGGGATGAGCACCTCTTCTGTACCTGCTGCTGATGGGAGTTGTTGTTGACTTGTGTTCTGACACTTCTGCTTGACATTCACTGCCACACCGTCTCCCTGAGTGATGATCACATCAGCCATATCCTTGTAAGCCCCCTTTCCTTGAACTGGACCACTGGGTTTCAGAGAGTCGTCATAGGAGCTGTTGTCTTTTATATTGTCCATTTTCAATCTCGGGCTTTGGTCATCTGCTGCCAGGGAAACTGTCCTAACATCCCATAGTGTCTGGTCGTTTCTTTTGTGCCGTTGATCAGCATCACTGGAATGTGAGCTGATAGTGAAGATGTCTTTAGTTCCATCACTGTGACAGAGTCTTAACGGTTGGTTCATGAATGAATTTGAAGTCTCTGCACATCGATGTTCTATCAACTTCCCCTTAATTTCCGATTCAACAGCCTTATCCAGTTCAGAGGAAACTGGCAGAAGTGGTCTGTCATCATAAGAATCCTGACTTTGACTTGTCTGTTGTTGAACCATATTTAAGCTCCCCATTTTGCTTTTCAAAGACCATTCCAGGACATCTGTGGTGTCTTTACCAAGGCATGCGACAAGTGGCCTGTCAGCCATTGCTGCAGTTATGCACTCTTTATTGTCTTGTTTCAGATCTATTTCAGCCTGTCCAACTGGCAGAGACCAAATAGGCACAATGGGTTTTGGCTGTTTGTTGAAACTTTTTTTCATTTTCACATATTTCTCAAACATAGCTCTTTTTCGATGAAAACTGTTGCCAGAGCTGTCATCTGAAATCACAGTTGTGACAGAGCAACTTGTATTTTCATCTCCCCTGCATTCTTTAAATGGCAAATCCTTTCTCTGTTTTAATCTCTGTGGAAGCAGCATCAACACTATGCGAACAAGCAGTATAGCACGTTTCCACAACAGTCTCTCTCGACTGACTTCCAAGCCATGTTTTGAAGATGCTGCAATTGTACCGACAGTGGTGAGTGAGCTCCAGTCAGACTGAGACATGTCATCAGACAGGCTGAAATCACTGTCTGTGGGACAAAGGCTGGATGATGGAGAATTCATTGAAGTTGAAGTAGTGGAAATGGAAAAGTCTGACACACTTAAACCACACTTGAGGTTCATCTCTTGACTCTCATTTGTTGTGGGATCACAGCACTGTAAGAACACTTGATCTTTCTCTGAGCTGTGGGTACTGAGTGCTTCCCAGAATACTGAATCATGTGAGATCAAATCTGAAACATCTGAATCCCCAGACTGGCTGGAATACGCCATCTTATGTTTGTTGACTTTCTTTCCAACTGAACAATTTGCTATGATCTCTTTCAGTAACTGTTCACTGTTCAAGCAGTCTGTGGCCAAGGTGTCAATTTGTGAGGATAAATATTTTAGCAAATCTCTGAGTAAAAAGACACAAATGCATAATTATATGTTTTTTTGTTGTTGTTTTTTTTTTTGTAATAGTGAAAAGCATTATTATTTCCTAACATAAGTAGGCCAAGCCAAAGCTTGTAAAACAATGACAAACTGAAGTTAGTTTAGTCTACTTACGAATCTGGATCTTCATCCTAAAACAAATAAACTTTAGTTAAGTTTACACACATGTTTTTTTCTATATCGGAATTCACTTGAGCTCGTTAACAACAAAATGATTCAACCCTGAATTAATAACGTCTGCTTGCCATTCGATTATCTAATCAGACTTTACGCACCTGTAGACGCCATCTGCTGAATAACCAAGACAGAATCACAAGCAGTGAGAGGATGCATATGGCCGTTTTCCAGAGGTATTCCGGATCGGTACATAAAAACTGTAGTTGGTGTAGAATATCATCTTGATGTCCGTGAACTGAGTACATGTTTAAAAGGCCGCTGTTATCAGCCTTTTTGGTGTAGGCTACATCAGTCCATTACATTTTGAACTGATCTCGTTTTGATCATTTGAAAGTCGCGCCTTGATTATAATTAAATTAGCCTGGAATTCGACTCTACATTAGAATGTTCGAAATTAAAGATTCTAGCGCGTAGCGCCCTAGATTCTCAAATTTGGCCAGTTAGATATTTTCTGGGTGGGATGCCTATACACCTTCAAACTGTAGTGTTGTCATTATTTTATGGCTATGCTATACAAAAATTCAAACATAGATTTAGGCTCTAGCTATGAAACTCTGAAATTGTACAGAAATGATGGTTTAGAACAAATTAATAGGCCATTCCCTACACTTGCAATTTAAACGCAGTCCAAGTTTTCAAGATCTGAAAATGTTAACTGTGATAGGTCACAATGAACGCTGAGCTCAAAGTTTGGCAGATTTGGTATGGCGTATTACCGTTTTGACCAGTTATTAAATTACATATTTCAGTCAGAAAAGATTTTGTGTGTAAACTTATGCCTCTTCATTTGCTGTTTAGCTGTCCCACTCAATCTTTAGGCTCGTGCCTGCCATTATTTCTGATGTCTTTATGGCACAATGTGTAATTCATTTTTTGAAAGTGACATCTGCAAATATTGCATTGTGCAATATTTAATATATCTGAAATAGGCCTAATATCATATTATATGCAGTGGGAAAAAACACATTTAAGGATATTATGAATACCTTACACGCAGGGTTTATGTCTAATGCTCAACAATCAAGCAGCTGGTTAAAGTTAGGATTTGCATCCAACTGATGGCACATATCTGACATCATGTGGAGATGTGTGTGTCTGTGCGTGTTGGGGGTGCCCCGTTGACAGCCTGCAGCAAGTAAGCAGTCATATCCTGCCATTTCACTGGCTGCACTGTCATGCTGTGCGGCCACTGCTGCGAGGGCCCGGCGCTCTGCCGGCACCCCGGCTGTATTTTGTCCATTATGGGGAGCGCCTCCGCGCTGAAAGTAATCCGGCCGGACGGTGCGCGGTCTGGCCTGATAATGTCAGAGTCGTTAAGCGAGACGATGAGGAAGTTAGTGCTGACGTGAGGGGGGCCTCGCGCCGTTCGTGGTCTGTCCACTCCAATCCCTGTCCCACTGGGCCGCACAGCTCGCCGCGCGCCATGACCAAGAACAATGACCGCTTCCCCGCAACGTCGTCGCACAGGTCGCCGGCTGACCTACTTACACCCTCTCTCTCTCTCTATCCCTGTCTCTCTTTTATTTTGGTCTCTAATCTGGCTCCTAACCTTTTCCAGACTCTCTCTCTCTCTTTTTTTTCCCTCTTTCTCCACCATCTCTCTTCATTCTTCCAGATTCTTCACTCTTGTTTTTTCGGCGTCATCCCCAGAAGCATGTGGTTCTGTTTAGACTGTTTGCAGCATCACTAGTACTGGCTACTGGACCTTTCAAATTTAGTACCTCTGCGCCAGCTTCTCACAGCATGGATCATCGTCACAAGTCACAGCCCTTTGAAGCAAAAGTTTTTCCTTTTGGAAGTTCTCTGCAAGGTTTTCTTTACAGTACCCAAAGGGAGAACCAGGCTTAAGGCTTTTGCAGTTGCCACTGGCACAGCCTATTAAAAAACTGAAATGAATGTTATTTATGGACGATGAGTTTTCCCACAGGCTTTTGGCATGTTGTCTGAAAGGAATAACCTTACAACATTCTCTGTGATGAGGTGCAATGGCAGAAGAGATGAATCTCACATGAATTTATTTTTCATTTATTTTTCCTTTTTACAGTAACTTGTATTTGTTGTGTCTTGTGTTTTATATCTCTTTGAATGGCCTGCATCTCAGATGTCTTTTGCATTATGGACAGTAAAGGCTAAATGATGCCCTTAACATTGACCACCAGAGGGCAGCAACATCTCACATTTAAGTAAATGAGCCATACTATCATTTTGCAAAGTTTCAAGTCCTTGTGGAATTTATGAATTTATGCATGCATTTGCAATCACAATATCTAGGTCTCCCAATAGTTCCTGACTCATTTTTATGCAGCAGTTATAAAATAAGAGTGCATTTCATACTGACTTTTTTTTGTTCTTCAGGAAATAGCAATACAGCTGAGGCTTAACTGCTTAAAATTATAGTCATGGTAAGTCTATACATGTCCTGTTCTATCAGCCTCTTGACAGCAATACAGAATAATAGGAAATAATTATGCTATCTTGCGTTACAACAATAAAATACTGATTCTTTCTTTGCATTAAAACAATAAAATATAGATGTCGTCTTATCTGATTCAGAAATAGCCCAATTCATTTTTTCAATTTCAACAAAGGCATTTTCCCATGTTGCATTGGCCTGCAGAGACCCCAGGCCCCTTGGCAGTGAATGGGATTACGCAGGGGATGGTTGGGAAACTCAAAGTGACAGCCGCCTCCCGCTTTGTCTCCCCTGTTTTCTCCGAGCCTCAGATGGGAATCTCTTCTGCAAACCATCAGCTACAGCTGGCCATGACCACTCCCTATATGAACCCCCTAATCCTCCCTTCCTCTCTCCTTCTCTCTCTCTCTCTCTCTCTCTCTCTCTCTCTCTCTCTCTCTCTCTCTATCTATCTATCTATTTATCTATCTCTGTCTCTCTCTCACTCTGTGTTTCCCTCACTCTCTGTAAAGGAAAAAAACTTGGTCCAAGCTCAGAGGAAAAACTGTAATGCAAGCGTGCACACACACACACACACACACACACACACACACACACACACACACACAACCATTCACCACAGTACAGCTTCACACTCTGGAGTGGATGGTCGCCGGAAGTGAGTTGTCTTCTCGCAGCTCATAAAGAAGAACTGGATCAAAGGACTGTGGTAGAATGTTTAAAAATGACTTGAAAGTAGGTTACATGAATGTCTTCCCTCCTCGCTAATTGCAGTCTTCGTAATGTGCTGTGATGCTGTTTATGTCTTTCTGCTATGGGACCAATCCTCTGGGTTTGGTGTCCTTATGAAACAAAGCCTGTGCTAGCATTACTCTCAACTTTTAAAAGATCTCCATCGGAAATTCACCATGATAATCCTCTTCTCTCTCTCTGCCCCTTACGGCTCCCTTCCTTTAACAATGGTAATTATGACACTGGTAGGCTACAATCATGTACTTCCTAATGCAGATAACATACACTGTGTACATCCCGGTGAAACATTCCTGTTTTAATAAGATATAATGGCTCAGTGCTTCAGATGTGATGTCTTTTGGGAATTTCCTTTCGAGGCATATCTGTGATGTATAAAATCAATTTGAAATCTGGCTCATTTTCACAGAAGACCTCCAGGCAACTTGACAAAGCAAGGAAGTGTAACACCGAACACCCGCATTCAAAACCACTGGCGATGTTTCCTTGATTCTTAAACGGAAGAGAAAAAACAGTCCTTAAGCTGCATGAAAGCCGGCAGTGACACGCACACACAAGCACACCACACACTGAGACACATATCTTCCCCAAATGCAATGGAACATGTCTCTTTAATGCAAAGTTGTTGGGGAAGAAAGAGAGAGCGAGGGGGGATCAGAGGAATTCATTATGGATCTGTGGGTGGCACAGTCAGTCCGAGAACTCCTTCGAAATTCAGCCGTAAAGTTGATTTCTCTTATCTTGGACCCACAGCAACACATGAGTTATTATCCAACACAGTGGAAAAGGAAGAGAAAAGGGGTGTGTGGGGGGGTGGGAATGGGGATGAGGGGGGGTCATCCAAAATGTGTATGTCACCCTGAGTAGAAATGAGTCCCTTTCATCCTTCTTCCTAATTTTCTGTTCTACCTCTTTCACCTTCTTGTCCTCAAGCAAACACCTTGGCCTGCATCAGTACATATACAGCCTTTGTTGTCATCAAAGACTTGCACGTCTCTCCACAAGAAAGAACGGCCTGGAGCACAAACCTCACGATCAGCACACAGTGAGAGAGAGAGAGAGAGAGAGAAAGAAGGGGGAAGAAAAAAAAGTGGGACAATATTTGCATCTCCTCTGACCTTCAGGAGGCAAATGCAAACGCCATTGCCCTCCCATCAGACACTGTCCTAGATGATCAAGCCACGCACACTGGGGTTGGAACAAAAGAGGGGTCCATTATATCCTGCCCTGCAGCCGTGAGACTCTTGCCCAGCCCTGTGTGGCTGTCCCTCACACCCCTCTCACCCCACACACACACAATTCACTACCCTGGGGCAGCCACACAATCATATGGACCTCGCCGCTAGCCTCGGCGCTACTCTGGCATCGATATGACATGTTTGCATGCATTATGCTAACACTGACACAGAGAATACATTCAGGGGTCACTGATATGAGAAATGATATGAACGATTCTGGGAGTGAGTGGAGTAGCCCTCATGCTGTATTTGTGAGTTAAGAATGAAAATCCCGAATTTGACTTGCGATGATGCACTCTGGAGAAACATAAAGATTTCACTGGAGTTTTGTGACAGTTAATCAGTAATGACTGATGAGCTTGTGTGCCCTGACATTTTGCCTCAAATTAGGGTTCATTGACTGTGTGACGGGATCTAAAACATCTTTTTGTTTTTGGTTTTAAGGAGATTGTGTGTCATTGTTTAAATAACTGACACTTGAACCACACAAGATCTAGCGTTATGGTATACACACTGCTATGTGTTTATAAGACAAATGCAGCATGGCAACCATTTTGAAATGTCAGGTTCCTCCTAAGCTTCTTCCTATCCTGCTCTCTGTCTCTCTCTTCCACATTCTCTACTTGTTACAACATCTTGACTGGTACACAAACTCGCATCCGCAGTCACAGGCTGACCGTTCTGAATTCATTTTCATAAACAAAGCTCCCTCATACACCCCCCCCAATACCACCCCACAACCACCCCCACCCTTACCCTTCTGCTCACCACCCATGACAAATGGATGACACAGAGACTCTAAATGGTGGCCATCAATAAACACCAGCATCTCTGGGCTTTGCATTCATCCCCCTCACCTAATTTGTTTCTCCGACACCAGTCCCCTGGCTGCTGACCTTTTCACGGGGAGGCCCCTGAAAGTGCAGATAGAGCCCCAGCACTTTATCCTGAGAGGTCATTTATTTATGAAGTGCAGCACGCACAGTCACAAGGCACAGTCGAGAGTGCGGCGACCGAGAGGAGTTGTTGGGAGTGAGTGAAGCATGCTGGGAATGAGTTTGGTGAGGACCTGGTTGTGTGTGTGTGTGTGTGTGTGTTCGTTCATGTATGCGTGTATGTTATGTGTGTATTTGTGTGTGCATTCATGTGTGTGTGTGTGTGTGGGTGGGTTGGTGTGGGAAATGGGGGTGGTTAGTGGGTGCATGTTAGTGCATTTATCGGCAGGGGCCCTTCTTTCTTGGCTTGCAAAAGCTGGACAGGAATGCATTGCTTCAGACATCCTAATGTACAGCACTTTACCGTCCAAACGCGGCCGCACACCAAGCCATGCAGCACTTATAGGCCGTTTGCAGCCGTCCCCCACTGTTCCTTCTCTAAATAGCCAGGCAATTACTATACACTCACACGCGCCAAGCCAAGAGCCGCTAAAATGTTTGCCGGAGAGTGACATTTCCCTTCATAGTAATCATTCCTAATGTGCATGAAATGATTTGGGGCAGTGTTTTTTTCTGGCACAAACTGATGTGGTGAGAAGAGAGAAGAAAGAGAGAGAGAGAGAGAGAGAGAGAGAGAGAGAGACTGAAATGGGGTGAAAAGAAAGGGCGAAAATGGATTACATGAAATAGTTTGTGTTAAATATTAAAGTTTGTAAATTGTTCAAGATTTGTTTTGAAATGATTATTTTTTTCATCAAACTAGAGAAAATTGAGCGTGGATCAGAAAAGCATTCTCCAATTATGTAAAACTCATCACACCCCCCATGCACTTCCTGCTGATAAAAGCTGAGAAATTTAAACCAAATTGTCACAGCGTGCCACCTCACGTCTGATTAAATCCAAACTATTGCCTGACAAAGCAGCGCATCTGGAGGAAGTCCAGGACACACACGTGTCGAAACCAAACCCCTCCTCCTCCCTCGCATCCCTGCTCAGGACAGGCAAGCAAATGAGACATAAGAGTTAAGGGGGAAGACATTCCCATGTAATTGCACTTGATCTTGTTTGCATTTGTCACTCCTACAGTTCCTCCTCGACAGTGCCACACAGTCAAAGTCTTGCTCTGTGTGAGACTCAGAGCCAAATCCTGACCGTGACGCTTCGATCATCCCCCTGTCTCTCCTCTCTCGTTCTTGTGCGCTCGGAAGTGGAGAGAGGATGCAGAGCTTAGCTCTCTCTCTCTCTCTCTGTGTGTGTGTGTGTGTGTGGAATCAGGCCCCCAGCACCTCCTTGTTTATTTTAGAGGAGAATTATAAACTCTCACACACTCTGTGATTGGTGTTCACTTCATGCACATTAGGGATTGTGCCTCAGAGACGTGTGTGTGGTACACTCGTGCCTACGTGTGTGTTTTTGTCTCCTTCACACCCCTTCTTTCAAGCCCGACGTTAATCTCCGACTTGGTGAGAACATGCCCCCACTCCTGCCCTGTTAATCGCGTGGCTGTGGACCCGGCAGTGAAACGTACCCAAAGCTGAAAGCCTGACGAGTCCAATGGTGAGGTGTGAACTCATGTCCTACAGTGACTCCTGACCTTGACCAGCGCCTCAAGGTCACATAAACATAACGCAACCTAAGCAGTGTGACATGAACAAGTCAGCCCTGTCACGTTAGGCAAAAACTCACTGACACTCACTTGGTACTAAAGTTCACACGTACAAAAATAAAGTGCAGTTGTGACCCCACATCCTCTGAAAAATGTCTGAAATGACCTCCAAACAGGATGTAGTGAGGATGGTGTAGTTACAAAGAATACTAGGTGCTTAGCTTTGCTCGGCTTCCTTCATTGTAATGCTGTCAGAAATAGACATAGACATTTCTTTGTTAGGGTTAAGCTAAGGACTCTAGACTGATTCTAATTCCAAGCTGTTTATCTTGCAGATTTCAGAACAGAAATGAAAGTATAAATAAATACATAAATGCGTAGTGAGGTGACACTAAGGACATTGAGGACAAAATGATGCAACAAAAGAATCTATTTATTTGGAATATGCATTACCAGTACAAATTAATAGACCGTAAAACCTACACCTTGTATTTTTTTTCTCCACAAAAAAAAGGAAAAAAAAAATTTAATTGGAATCAAAAAGATAATTTTGCGCTTCCGTGTAATTCTTTTTTGTACATAAGCAGAGATCTTAAAGCTTCAAATCCCGCAACAAAATCTCTGCAATTTTTACTCTGATTTTTTTTGTCATATATATAAAAAAAGAAGAAACATTCAAAAACACTGCAGTATTTTATTAAAGAACAAAAGACATGCAACAAAGTAAACATTTGATGTTTTACAAATTGCTCATATGCAAAAACTAAAAGCATCATTACATGAAGCTTTCAATAATACGGTGATGTTGGACAGGCAATGTGAAAAGCAGATTTGAGCACTAGACCAAGTGCATATCCGATATGAGAAATCCTTTCACTGCTCTTACCTGGACTTCACACATACACACACACACGCACGCACGCACACGCTCATACACACACGCTCATACACACACACACACCCACACACACATATTCACATCCACATTCACACATGCACACGCAAAGACACAAGAAAAAAAAAAGGCGTGACAGACTTTTTTGTCAAAGTACAGTGTGATGCGTTCCCTAAAGACGACACTTGACAGAGCCCAGGAGCTCTGAAACCCCTTGGTCTTGTAGCTGCACTGTTCCATTAAATAGGCCTGTGGCACACTGCTGGCTCAGGGTTACCAAATCATTTCATGTGTACTAAAAATCATCTAGTTTGAGAAATTTAGACAGCATTACCACTCTAATACAATAAATATGCATCATATGCATCGTGCTGAGCTTTGACAAAACCAGGAGATTTTCTATTTGTTTCTCCTCTGGACTCGTCAGCCATGGATGCTGCAATGATCTACTGTTATTGTTGTTTGTTTGTTTTTAAATAAACATTTATTATATTCCATGTCGTTGCATAATGTATTTTTTTTTTTTTTTTTTTAGTTTGTAGTTGATTTGGTCTTGCTAAATGAAATAGGCTACTGTCACATGACACTGTTGAGACACTGACTTTTCACATCACCGTTTAAACAAAGGCAATATCCATTTCGAGAGCTGGTCCTCCACACTAACTTCTCAGACAAAAAGCTTACTGAGGCAGTGGAGAGATCATGTTGAAGCAGAGAAGCTCTGTTCTTTTGTCTCTATCAGACATCATCTGAAATGGATACTGGCATATTATTATAAAAAAAAGCAAAAGGTGCACAACTACATATACAGCATAGCGCATTCTTGGGGCTAATTCACATAGGCTAGCATGAAAATAAAATATATGTAGTTCTGTAACCAAGCCAAAACAAAGCTGAGCTTTTTTAAAAAAAAGGAGAGTTATTCACAACATGGACATAAAAAATATATCCAAACAGTTTCTGTAGTTGTGTGCCATCACTTTTTTTTTTTTGTCTTCGTTTTCAACAAACACTGGATTCTGACTGACTGCATTTTTGGTTTGGAGTACAAAGTACCAGAACATTCCGAGGCAACGTTCTTCGTACAACAGATGATACACAGATTCACAACATGAAAAGTGTTTATAAAGCTGTTGGCTATGGAGAGTTCACACTTCTGCTTTTTCCTTTTTTCCTTTCTTTTTTTGGTATCAAAGTAATGAAATGCAAGTAACAAATGAATAACGCTTCACTTGTAGGCTACTCCAAAGGATGCGACCCCATGTGCATGGCAAGATCAACATAAACTACAAATGGAGGTCAAGAGAAAAAACAAACCAAAAAAAAAAACAAACAACAACAAAAAAAAACAATGATGATCATTTCACATTTGATATTTGTTCGTTTATAGTAACGGACAGAGTTTGGAGGGTTTTATTGCATACTTGTGTAATGATGGGGAATGGGTCTTAGCTTGGAGACCTTCACTAAGCCTCTCTCCCTCTCCATGTAAGCAGCCTATTCCTAGTGTGTAGGATACAGCATCCATAGATCTTTTCTAGGTGTATGTATATAATGTATGAGACATAACGGTATATTTTCGGTGAAAGAATCACAAAAATAGATCTCCGTTTTGCTCCAATAGTTGGATCTTCGTAGCACCAGGGGAACTTTGGACATACGAAAAATCTTTGTTGTCATTTGACTATAATCCCTTTAAAAAAAGACTGAAACTCTTCTCCCTGTCTATTTGTTTTGGTAATGCACAAAATTTGCAAGCACTGTAAGATAACAGTATAAATTTACATACATATTACTCCTATAGAATTGACAATTTAAGAAAAAACTGTAGATTTAAGTATTAAGTATTTAAGCAACCGGTATCTGCAATTTTAGGGGGCCATGATATAGTTGAAAGAGTATGTGGCGATTCATTTAACATGAGCAAGACTGCTTGCAAATTCTTACTTTCAAAATCACTTTTAGAAACACTTAGGTTCCATTCTGACTTACATGGATATTAGTCTTTGTGTCTGGGTTTTTCCTGTCCTATTAAAAATGTCTTGTATGATTCAGATCATGTCCATAGGCTGAGTTGAATTTTGTATCACTTCATGGGCCCTGCTTTCATAAATATGAATCTATTACAAAGTGTTTTCACAATATGTTAATATCAAAAAAATTATGTTGTTTTTTTTTGTTGTATTTTTCAGAGTATATTTATAAGATATCAAATACTTTGGCACAATGGGTAAAACAATAAGTCACTACTGGAAAACAGAGCCAAAGGGGGATGTGAAGGCCTAAAATGTCGGATGAAAACCTTTTCAAAAAATGATTATGGATGAAGTAGCAATGTCTGTTTCTTAAGAAAATTACGTTTTCCTTTTTTTGTTCCATTTTGTATTGTTGTTTTCAAGAGGTAGTGTGAAAGCATTCCAATCTAAAGACAAGGGGCTGTACATACTTGATGTGTGAGTGTGTAGGTGTTCTGAATTTTTTTTTTTTTTTTTTTTTTTTTTTACAAAGTCTTTTTTTTTTTTTTAAAAGAAGAAGAAGCGAGATCAGTACACGGATGTCACAGCTGTAACAGTGGACACATACACTGGTGGAGGTGTGTGGTAGTAGTGGCGATTTCTCTGCTACTGGAGGCGAGAAAGAAACCGAAAACCGAGCCGGAAGATGCCAGAAAAAGAGAGAGTCACTGGTGGTAACGGCTGAAAGTCCGAGGGTGCGTTGCGGTGCGGTGGGGTGGGGTTGGGTCTGTCAACCTCTCCCCATGTCCTGCTTTCAGAGTGCTGGGCTTCCCCCTCAATCAAGGTAAGAATTTGTCCTGGCCTGTGAGTATGTGAGTACATGTGCATGTGTGTGTTTGTGTTAATGTGTGTCAGTGTGTGTTTGATCTGTGCCTTCGGTGTGTGTCTGTGTGTGTGTGTGTGTGTGTGTGTGTGTGTGTGTGTGTGAAGAAGGGACGATGGCGGATGAGGAGGATCAGTTGGATGTGTCAGAGTGGACGCTTCCAGGTCCTTCTGTGGGAGAAGTCACTGACGAGGGAGTTGCGGCGTCCTGCCATCCGCCATTAGCCTGTCAAGAAGAGCGAAGAGGATGTGAGTGAAAATATAAGCGTAATTTGAGTTTACATACATGTAATGTGGCGCCCATTTCCCATTCTGGAGCAAAAAGGGAAAAACCTTGGGCTGTTTGCAATGTACATAGCTCTAATATAAATGCCTTAAGGCTTAACATTATTTGACTATAACCACAGCCTTTAAGCACATGCTACCATGTATGTTAACTAAACCATAGAGTGCTTCCTGAAGGAAAAGAAAAGCTGAATATTTTCTAACCCACTTTAGTCCAATTGTTCATTCAGTCAATCATATATTGTTTTTTTTAATGTTCCAGTGCGGCACATGCTCATTTCTTTTCACTGTTTAAAATACAGGAATATTTCTTACACTGCTGAAAAATAGCATGGGAGCATTTGTCATTGGTCAGAGTTAAACGCTTGTCAATGTTACTGACACGTTATAATAACACAGCAATGAATGAAGTGCCCTCACAAAAAAAATGTCAGATTAAAAAAAAAGCAACAAAAAAAAAAACAAAAGAGGAATCAGTAGCTGCAAATTATGACAGTTGAGATTGAAATGAAATACAATGAGAAACGCAGAAGCCATTTCAAATCTGGCAGACAGGCCTTTAAAGAGCATTTGGGATATTAATAGCAAATTTCATGCCATCAGAAACGGCAGGAAATGGTCCTCGACAGCCTCTTATTTCAAAGCCTGTTATTTAAGACCACGGCAGTCTGTAATCAAAAAAGGGGAAAGAAAGAAAGAATGAAAGAAAGAAAAGAAAGAGTGAAAAATGCCTTGGGCTTTTGGTGACACTCTCTCCATCCATTTTAACGGGTATAATTACTCCTCTAGTCAGCCACAAAATGCATTATGTACTCGTTCAGTCATTACGCCGCACACGGGTGGTGACCAGGGAAGCAGTGTTCTGAAGGAGACATTCCCCTGACCCCTCTCACACCCCTCCATCACCCTCCCTGACCAGCTGACCAGTAATAAAGGTTACGGCCAGAGAGATCTGAACAAAACAACAAACCTTAAGAGCCCTGCTGACACATTAATATGTCTTTCTATGCCAGGAGGCCATGGGAATAAATACAGAAGAAATACCCACACAGGGCTCAAATAAATTGCTATTTTTAAGTAATTCCACACTGTGAATTTATGTAATTTTTTTGTGCTGTTTTTATAATTTTTTTTTCTTTTGTTGCTGTTGTTTTATCAGGTTCCAAGTGACTTTCAAAAAAGGGAATTCCTGCTCAAATCCTCTTGTTTTTATATTGAGAGCAGATTCACAACAATGAGAACGCTCAACCGATTCCTCAACCGACTGTGACATCCCAAACCAACACTCCTGCCTGCCCCTGCCCCCCCGACACCACACCAGAGCCATCCTATTAGCTCCTGCTCCGACTGAATTAAAAGTGGGATTATGTCAGCTCGGTAGACCGAGTGTGAATAAAGCGGGCTGGCTGGCAGGCAGAAGGTAATGGCATTAGCGTTAGCGGTTAGTTCTGGCGGTTGAGCTGGGTTGGTCAGTCAGGTCGACCAGGCAGGCAAGGCAAGGCTGGTCACGGCTGCTGTCTGGGGAACTGGGGATATCTCTGCTGGGGCACGGTGCCCAAGCGTCTGAGCCCCGTCTGGGTCTGGGCACAGTGGCTGCTGCATATGGTAATGGGCTTGCAGGGTTATCAAAGCAGCGGGAGCCCTGAGCCACGCTTCCCCTAGAGAGAGTGTGAGTGCAGTGCAGTGGAGTGGGGGTGGGTGGGTGGGGGGGTATATATATATTTTTAAATGCACGGCCTTGGAGAGGATCTGAATACATCCATGTATTCCTTGCTTTGTTAAAGGAAGTCAAGCATTTCATTAGCATATGGTGGGTAAGGCTGGGTGTGGACAGAGATTGGGGGGGGGGGGGTTCAGCTCTGTGGGACATCCTTGACTCCCCTCCTCCTCCTCCTCCTCCTCCTCCTCCTCCTCTCCTCTCGTGTCCTGCAAGCAGGAGACAGCGGCAGAGGCTGTGTAGATGGCGAGAGCGAGGATGGCAGCGATGGCTGCGGAGATGGCGCGGCTCGCTGTCAGGGCCATTAGCACGGTGGGAACATGATCTGAGCAATGCGCTTGGATTGCTGTCCCAAGTCCACACTCTGCTCTCCTTGTGTCTGTCTGATCGATTTTCTCCTTTACCACGCAGCTTGTCGCTGTGAATTTTCCTGCCGCGCAAAAAACCTCCAACCCAGCCCGGCTCGCCCCCTCCCCTTGCCTTTCCTCCCCCTCCCCTCCCCCCCTGCTCAATCCAGCCCAGCCCCGCCCCCCCCCCCCCCCCATGACCCCCCATCCCTAAAGAAAGGGAAAAAAAAGAAAAAAAAAATCTGAGAGGACCCCCTTCTTGAGTTTTGTCTGCTTTAGGGCCCTGTGCTGCTGTATTTTTAGAACAAGGGTTTAAGCAGTCGTCCTCAGACAGTTTGTCTCTCGTCCCATCCGACTGTGGGGTGATAATGAAGGTCAGGTGACCTGAGGGGGTTTGTGGTGATGGGGGGAGGGGCTGGTAGAGGGGGGGTGGTGGTGGTGGAGGGCAGTCTCGTCACGCCTGTGGGGTGCGTCACCTGTTAGCTCTTGATGGGGTGTGCGCACATGTGCGTGTGTGTGTGTGTTTGTGTGTGTGTGTGTGTGTGTGTGTGTGTGTGTGTGTGTGTGTGTGTGCATGTGTGTGTGGCTGCAGGTGGCAGGCCGGAGCTGATTGGACGTGACAGGCTCTGGCGGTGGCCTCATGTCCATGTGCGCTGGGCAGTGCGCTGCCCATGGCGTGACCGATACAGAAGCAATCAACTAGGTGACCACAGCGCACAGACAAGTCCTTCTAAGTGGCATTCCGAGCCCTATGGCTTTGAAATAATTGGTTGAAGGAGGGTGAGGGCAAGAGAAAAAAAATGAAGGAAAAAAATAGAGGGAAAGATTGTGTTTTTCTCTCTCCTTACATTGATGCCCTGCGGACTGTACATCTGGTTCGCTGTGAGTCCGTCATTGTATCCGCCTGTCTGGCTGATAACATGGCGAAGGGTATCCACCTGAAACACACACACACACACACACACACACACATACACACACACAAACACAAACACACACACACACACACACACAGGGAGAAAGACCAAACACAAAGCAAGGTCAGACAGCTCAAAGACACACGAAGACTAAAGAATAGCCAAGGAAAAAAAAAACAAAAAACGAAACTGTATTATATAACCATATACAAATCAGGTCTGGCAGTTCAATAAAGTAGAGCTACTCAACTCATCAGGCTCCCTACAACTCCAGTTCCCAATAAAACACAAAGGAAAAAGAAATTTGCCATCATAAAATAAATGCTTCAGCAAAGAGGCTAGACTATAAGATCAAGTTCTTATTAATATGAATGGTTTCTGACAGATCCAACTATACTTTGCTCCCCACACAAACAGCTCATATGAGAAGAGTATTGTTTCTGTGTCAGATAACAAGCTAGAAATGAGAAGCCATTTGTCATGTGGCATCGTTGGCCATTTGCGCTTCCAGACTCATATTAAGAGCTGTAATGTTGCCTGACTCACGTGCTCCTTACAGCAGACTTGTCAGGTACTCACCAGGGCCTGGAGCCCTGCCCTGTAGTTTACCCACGGAGGACCTGACTTCGGAAGAGTTCTGGCCCAGATCTGGTTCAGATACACAGAGCAAGGTCCCAGCAAGATCTGTGCTAGGTTTACCTAGCAAGGGTCTCCACCTAGATCCACCATGAACTGCAGAGGTGATAACCTCTACCATCACAGAGTAAATGTCCTGTAACACTGATCCAGACATTCACTCATCACACTAATCATAATTAGCGCAACTCTGCAGCCAAGTATGTTGACAAATTAGTGAATCACCTGTAGGTTAGGCCTACTAACTGCACAAGTCGAAACCCTTCATGATGGGAATATTATTTTCTCAAGTCAAAGTTTACCATCCCCGTGCTTTAGTATGGGTCTTGCTGGATAGAAACCCGGTCTGTGCCAGATTTACTCTCCCGGATCTATAGTGCTGTTGGCTGTGCTGTGCTGCTGCTTGATGCCCTACCTGCGACTGCACGTTGGCTCCCACCTGAGCCCCCTGGTACGAGTCCCCATTGAGAGACTGCACACTCATAAACAAGTCCCCGGAGTTTGACATGTTAAAAGAGCCAGCAGAACCTGAAAGAAGAGAGGGAGCAACGGAATCACAGAGAGACGAAGGAAGAGCCAGAGCACCAAGCACCAACCAAAACCACCGCCACCACCAACGCTGTCTGCCCCGTCGCCGCCTCCACCACCAACGCCACCCCAGGGAGCTGGAGGCGAGGGGTTTTGGCAGAGGGGGTTTCAGGGGTGGGGGGGAGTTGCCATGCAGAGGTTAGGTTAGCAGGCTAATGCAGTTAGCAAGACAGACCCATAGAAAAGACAGAGTTGGATGGAGGATGGCAGAAATAGACAAAGAAACAAACGAGGCTAGTAACAGTTATTGGCCAAAGAGCAGAGGCTTGGGATGACTGTAGACATTTTTTGTCCCCTGTGTGATCTATTTTTTTTCTTCTTCTCAGTAACTGATTGTTATTGAACGTTTAGTGTCTTTTGCAATGATCTGGAAACCCATAAAACAGATAGATAGCTGCAAAACATCAATAACAATCGTCCAAACATATACACACACACACACACACACACACACACACATGCACACACTCCAAGACTCGTTTATCAACAGTGAAAAATAGCTGAGAGTTATACAAGCCACAAGTCTGCTCAAGGTTAGAAATGGCTGTATTAGGCTCGGACAGCAGCAACAGAGACACAGACAGCAGAGCTATCTAGCATGGGGCCCAGGTAAACTAATCTACATCAACAGCTCATCTTGTCGCACATCATCTGTTTTTGCTCTTTCTCCCGTCTACTGCTGTTTTTTCCCCTCTCTCTTACAGTGGAAGTTCTGACTATCTCTCTGTTGAGCACCACAACTCAACACCAACAGCCTACCCTTAATTGATGGGTTCTACCTTCCTCGCTGAACTCAACGCTCCTCAGTATCCCACAGAGTTACTTATCCATTGATTTATACCTAAAGCATCATTATATACTGAAAGTATATCTATGTTTTGGGATCACTCTGTTTAGGTCAAATATAGTGATATCATGTTATGGAACTTTCAGATAGGGAGGGAAGGCGTCCAACATCAACAGTTCTGGTGGTAAAGGAACACTGTCAGGATTAAGCACAGTTGTGCTCACTCACCTGCGGAGTTGGGGGTTGAGGGCGAGTTGGCTTGGCTTCCCTGCGCAGACACGTTGGCCGCGTTCACAGCGGTTCTGGCAGCATACATGTTGGCCTCTTCCTGGAACTTCCCAATGTTTTTCTTATACCGGATTCTCTTGTTTCCGAACCAGTTGGAAACCTGCAGACATGCGGACAAAATTTACAAACTGCACTCAAGTTTTCCAAAAAACTAGCAGACCTTAAATTGCATTACTGTAGCTCACATAGCAGCATGAGTCTTCCACAAGTCCAATTTACAACTCATCCACTCCATTGAAGTGCAACCCCATAGATTACATATTACAGAGAGGACTTTTAATAATTAAAAACACTTAGTTCCCAAGTCAACTGTTCAAAACAAACCTAGCGAGCAAATATAGCAGCTCTATGGTGTGATCTGTGTGAAGCTAATGGCAAAGGCTGAGCTGTCCTACTGGCTGGGAAATGCTGCAGTCAATAAAGCCTAACTCGCATGCAGAGCTGATGGCTCTGGCTGGGACCGAGCCCTCACCGCGAAGCTGGCGCACAACGCAAACACCACGCGCCCGTAACACCGCGAGTCCACATTAGCGCCAGAAAAACGAAATGATTGCCAATAACAATCTCATTATGTCACCACGGCAGCAGACTATCATCAGAACACACGCTAGCACCAATCAGTCACCATCCGCTAACACCCATTAGCGCTAATATACTCCCAGATGAAGCTACGGGGATAGCGCCGAGGCGCTAATGATAAACAACATTAAAATGAGAATGAAATCAATCCAGTGATAAAAGTTTTGTTGTTTTTTTTTCGCAATGATGGGGAGAAGGTAAATGTGTTCCTTTATTATTTTGTGTCAGCTGCAGACACCCTCAACAAATCATCTGGAACTCTACACCTCCGTTTGGTTCACCTCCATTTTTTTTCTCTCTCTCTCTCTTTTATTGAGCTCAGATGAGTTCTCAAATAATTACACATAAATCCACTTGAACAGTTTGGAGAGTCCCATCCAGCAGAAAGAAATAAAAGTCAGAAATCACAACAAGGCCATGATCTCATGGTAATTTTTTTAACCCTACCCCCACATCTACCACCCCGCCCCACCAACCTCACCTCTGCATATCACTGGTGATCAAATTAGATCCCAGGAAGAGTTCAAGTAACTCAAGAATAAGTGTATAAACTTGATCTGGCAAAGACCTCTTACTGTAAATTCCAACCCAGATAGACCCAGGTTAGATTTGCACCCGGTTTGGCTGCAGTCTGAGAACTCCAAGACTTAGCTGCTGTGTTGTGTAAGGGAGGGAGGGGAAGGAGGAGAGAAGGAGGAGGGAGGGGGAGGCGTCTGTACTGCACCTGTGAGACTGTGATTTGGCACTTCTTGGCCAGCTCCTCCTTGGCCTCCTCGCTGGGGTACGGGTTGCTGAGGTGGGAGTAGAAGTACTCATTCAGGATCTCCGTGGCCTGCTTGTTGAAGTTCCGTCTCTTCCGTCTGTGTAGGGACAGAGAGCCAAAGGAACAGAGAGAGAGAGAGAGAGCGAGAGCGAGAGAGAGAAAGAGAACACATGTAGACCATGAGGTCCCACTTTCAAAACAGGGCTGACAGTACACAATAGAAACAAAGAAGAAGAAAGACACACACATACAAAGGCACACACATTAACACACACACACACACACACACACACACACACACACACTAAAAACAAAACAAAACAAAAAAACAAGGTGCCAAGTTTCAGGAAAAGAAACGAACAAAATGGTGCTCTGCCAATGGATTCACCAACCCCTCCATATTGTACGCCTATCAGGCTGTGAGTCGCTCCATGTGCCACTCTACGGGAGGGCTTTACATATGCAGAGAGCCAGCCCCCCTGCAAATCCCTGCCATGGATCGAGGTCTGAGCCCATTCCCAAAGAAGGGAGAGGAGGCAAGAGAAAGAAAAACACACACACACACACACACACACACACAAAGAGAAAGAGACACACGCGCGCGCGCACACACACACACACACACCCCTCCAAAAGCCTCCTTCAGAATATGGAAATGCGACACAGCGTGCTCTCCGGCTAGGCGAGAGAGGATTAATCGGAGGGGCTGAACGCGCCCGTGCCTCTTGCCCAAAGAGAGAGGGAAGAGAGAGACAGAGGATAGAGAAAGCGAGAGAGAGAGATAGAGAGAGAGAGAGAGAGAGAGAGAGAAAGCCCCTTTCCCCCTGCATCCTCAACATCATTTACACCAGAATGGATGGAGGGAGAGAGAGAGAGAGAGAGAGAGAGAGAGAGAGAGAGAGAGAGCAAGTGGGGAAAGGGGTGTGTGTGTGCAGGGGGAGCAAAAGCCTCATTTAAATGTTATGCCTCCAACCCCAAGCTTCCAGCGTGATTTATCCTCAAAGAAATGTATGCAAATCCCCCATACGTGTATCAAGGAGAACAAGCAATTACATTTTAAGAGAAGGGGAGGAAGCATTATAGTATGCATGTGTCTGTGTGTGTGTGTGTGTGTGTGTGTGTGTGTGTGTGTGTGTGTGTCTTAAACGTATAGGTTCGAGAGCCATGGAGGATCTCCCGACACGGATTTGGTGGGATCAGGCGTGTGCGGTGCGATGTTAAGTGTGTGTCGAATGACACTCCACACATCTGTCGAATTAGATTCCACGAGTGCGTCTTTCCAAGAAAACAGACAAGCAAAGATAAAGGGAAAAAAACAAAAGGCTCAATGTTTGAGGCCTCGGAGAATGGAATGTGTTTATCAGCCAACTCCATCCTCACATTTCTGCTATAAACACACACAAACACACCACCAGCCCCCCCATACACAGCTGCATCAGTGGGGTATTGGAAACAGTTGCTGATATAAGCTACCCACGCACCAGACCTCACACAAACAAACCCCTACAAACACACACAAACACACACACACATAAATAATTCAAACGTGCACACACACACAACACACACACTGACCTGGCATCGAGAAAGCGTGAGCGCAGGATCATGACGGCCTCGCAGGTGCTCTGCTTCAGCTGCATCTGGATGGAGCTGAACTTGCGGTGGATGATGCTCACCATGCGCTCGATCTCCTTTGGCGAGATGGGCCGCGTGCGAGACTGCTCCCGCAGCAGGTTCATCACGTGGGTGGTGAACTCGTTACAGGCCTGCAGATACACACACACACACGTGTGCATGCACGCGCACACACACACACCCACACACACACCACACACACCACACCCACCACCACAAAGCAAGAGCCAGGTTAGTCGAAATGCATTTTGCACCAAGTCATTCACAAAACATTTCAAACTAATTTTGTCCATACAAGACAAAACAGAGACTGAGAAAACACACACAGATAGAGACAGTAAGAAATGTGATGAGTAGTATGAAGTATGATAATTAGTATGAAGTATGATTAGTAGATTAGTACACTAGTATGTAGGACAAGTTTTCTTCTACCAAGCGTATGCTGTCGGTTTTAACTTGCTCTCTTAAGTGTGTGTGAAGTGGTTCACTCTCTGAAAACCAAATCCAATTTGCAAACAAATGGTGTTTGCCTCCACAGCTGCATGCTACGCTAACTCTCTAAGTCAAAAAGTGCCACACTGGCAACTCAGGAAGTGCCACACTGACAGTTGCTACTCACGCAATGAGACAGGAAGTAACAAATGGCAAGAGAAAGAAAATATTACAAAATGGCCAAAATAATAAAAAAATAAAGAAGTAAAATTAAAAAAAAAAAAAATCCCTGATATTGTCAACAAGAATGGCAAAACTGCCAAACCACGGAGGCGTCCAGGCACACAGACAGGCTGGTCAGCGTGTTCCTCGACATCCTGACAGGTGCGGATGTCCTGAGCGGTCGCCAAGGACAATGCCTGGCTGCATCCCAGCTGGGTCTCTCTTGCTCTCTCTCTCTCTCGCCACCACAGCGTCACCATTCCTCAGCCTCTCCCGAGCCTCTCGCTGTGCTGCGTGAGTTGAGCTGAGCGGAGCTGAGTGGGGCTGAGAGGCAGAGATGGGGTGGGAACATGACTGCCCTCTGGCAAACTCCAGCCAAGCACTTCTCTAGTATTCGCACAATGATCAATTTTACAGTGGCCCGTCCAGGACACATGCCTTGCTCCTTCCACTCTGCACTGTATATACACACACACAAACACACACATCTTTTCAAAAATGTGTCAAACTGCAAGTCTGCCATTTCAGCTCTACGGAACTGTGTGTATCTGTGTGTGTGTGTGTGTGTGTGTGTGTGTGTGTGTGTGTCAGTGTATGTGTGTGTATGCATGGGTGTTGCGATGCAGGAGTTTATTCTTCCTCCAACTCTTTGCTGGCCCTCAGGGACCTGCATGAGCGTTTAGCATTTCAGAACCCATAGAGGCTGGCAGGTAAGAAGCTACTGTGCCTCTCGCCCTGATAGAAAACACATTCCAATCCAGTCTGCATGGCCCCCCTGAGTGCTATTTCTACACACAGGGCCACAGGCATTTCCACAAACACCTACTGGCTAGAATAAATGGGTGCTGTGTCTGTGTGTTTATCCCACAGGCAACCGCGCAAGGGTGGTAAATGTCAGCTTGTGATATCTGATCATATTCTGGATATGACGTCATGGTCATGATTTTTTCTGATCTTATTCGGGTGTGATGATGGCGGGGTGCAAACTAGCGTGTGTGGGAGTCGGGTCTGCGCGGCGATTGGGAGGAGTACCTGGTTTCGGTTGCCATGACTCCCTGCGTAACTGCCTCTCCAGCCGGATACCATCTTAAATACAGTATATAAATCAACAACATGTAAGTGCTGGCACAAGTCACGTGACTTTTATTTTTGACACTTGCGACTAGTGTGGCGGGCCCTCCTGGCAGCGTGTGAGGTTATGGATGGCTGTCTGAAGCTAATCAGAACACATTCTGCCGAGGCATTGGGAGAAAATCGCTAAGGTCAGCACTTGCCTAAAGCTGCATCACATTTTACACACTATTTTCGCTAGCACAGGATTCAACTGGATTTGGTAAACACAGAGCAGAATGCTGACAGCTGACTTGTTGAAACTTTGTTTGCAACATGCTTTTCGTGGTGACTGGCTGCAGACTACCACTGATTGTTGTTGCCATGCAGACTACTGGTGAGCATCTGTGATGGGAGCACGATGGAAGAGTGAAGTTTTCCATGCTGGAGGGGTGGGGTGGGATGGGGTGGGTTGGGGTAGTGGTGGTGATGGTGGTGATGGTGGTGGTGATGGTGGTGGCGGTGATGGTGCTGTGGTGGAGTGGGGTGAAATCAATAACCATTCAGGGCCAAACAATTGCATGTTCAGAATTAAGGCTATTCCATTAGTGTGCTTTTTAATTGCAGTAGAAAAGTGCTCTCTCTTTGTGTGTGTGTGTGTGGGTGAGAGAGAGAGAGAGAGAGAGAGCAAGAGAGAGAGAGACAGAGAGACAGAGAGACAGAGTGACAGACAGAGAGACAGAGAGAGAGAGAGAGAGAGAGAGTTCAGTTCAGTTCAGTTCAGTTGTTTGTGTGTGTACATGCCTGAAGGTGTGTGTATGTGCCTGAGTGAGTGTGTGTGCGTGTATTTGTGCTTATCTGCATGCATGTTGGGTTTATGTTTGTACTCCTGTGGTGTGTGTGTGTGTGTTTCTACGTTAATGTGTCAAGGCGTGTGCAAGTGCATGCACATGTGCGCATGTATCCATGTCTCCACTGTATGTGTGTGTGTGTGTGTGTGTGTCTGTGTAGCGCACAAGCTGAGGATTGCAGTTTCCTTGTTATGCGGAGATGAAATTCCTCCTGAGCAGTTTGCAAATCAATCTCCCCTCAAACAGATACAAACTCTCAGTCTCTGCTTGCCAAGTAGAGGAGAGGAGGAGAGGGAGGAGGGAGAGAGAGGGAGGAATGAGGGAGAGAGGGAGTAAGAGAGGAAGGGGGGGAGAGGGATTGATAATCTGACAGTCACAGGCTAGATAAGATGAATTAATAACAAAAAATGGCTGTGCAGATAAAGGAGCACGGGGCGAAGTGCAGATTTCATTACTGAAGGTGACGACAATGGAGGAGATCTCCTCTAAGGCTTAATCTTGCGTACACTCTACAGAGAGAGGGATGGAGAGAGAGAGAGAGAGAGAGAGAGAGATAGAGAGAGGAATGGAGGGAGGAAGGGAGGGAGGGAAGAGGAAAAGACTGCCACAGGAAGGCCCAGAGAAGTTGGGTTTGAGGAAGGGGGACATTTTTTGCGCCAGTGTTTTTCTAATGGAGATGAATGACAGAGGTGAACCATGGGTAGGATCATGAGGAAACAAGTGCATTATGGGAAATAAGTGGGGTACATCTAAGCACTCCAATGAGGCTGTTTCCTCACTTTTCTCCTGTGCTCTCTCTCCTTCAGATTACCAGCACAGATGTAAAGCTGATTCCCCAGCTGGCATAATCGACCAAAGTAAAGTAATAATAGATTTTTTTAATATAGCGCTTTTTAAGATACTCAAAGACACTTTGTGTTAGCTGGACGGACGTCAGATCAGACCGGTGAATAAGAGAGAGAGTGTGAGGCCGAGGACTCTACTGGAGTGTTGAGAGGTGTGTGTGTGTGTGTGTGTCTGTGTCTATGTCAGAAGGTACTTGTGAGGCAGCTCATGATGAAGTGATTGACAGATGGGTTGCCACAGAGACAGAAGTGAAGTGAAGAGTTGAGGGGTGGGAATGAGGTTTTTTTATGATTTTTTTTTATCTCTCACCTGTTCATACTTCTCCAGTTCAGTGTGGTATATCTGCCGGATCTGCGAGAGCTTGGCCCGATAGTCTGAGTGCTCGGCCGAGTTGTCAGCGCCGGCCCCACCCGAAGCCGCGGCTGCTGCGGCCGCCGCTGCCGAACCTCCGCCCTTCTCTGGGCCGGACACGCCCTCGGCCAGCAGCATGTTGTCCAATCGCATGAGCTGAGCATCTGGGGGCTCCTCCTCCTGGGCGCCACGGATACTGAGCACTGTAAACAAACAACAAAGGGGAAGGAGGAGAGGGAGGAGAGGGAGGAGAGAAAGAAAGAGAAAAGATCAAAAGGTGAGTCACAGCACATGTCGTAAACACAGCACGAGAGCGGCAGCAGAGGCAGCTGTGGCATCAGAGGTGGCACAATCATGCGCCACCTCACGCCGGTGGCAGCTGGGGTCCAAACTGACTCACATATGGGCACTCCGGTGACGCACCGCAAAACAGATGAGACCTCACACACACACACACACACACCTCATTTCATTTTACAAGGTAGACTGTACCCTGAGAAACGGCACTACACTACACTGCAGCCAGTGTGTCTGTGCTTACAAACACTCACAAAGCATAACAATCAAAACACACACTCGTCACACTTGAATTTTCAGACCTCCATCAGGTACCACGGGTCGACGGTTACTCTTTTTTTTTTTTCTTAAAAAAAATGAGGTCTGTGGTGAGGCACGCGTGTGCCTCCCATTATCTGCCCTGCTCCATTAAAGCTGATGGAGACTCGATCTCGGGTGGAGATGGAGATGGAGGTTCAGCCTTCACACATCTCCGGCTAATGAGCCGTGACGCGGGAGAGCCGAAGCAGGCAGGCAGGCCCCCTGACTGTGTGCTCCTACACACACACACACACA